>JAJOZX010001658.1:0-600000 GCA_023014485.1 Bathynomus jamesi
GGAGAATATATAAATAGCTCTATATTTAGCTTGCTCACAGAGACACCGAGCAGCGAACTCCTGCAGAGTTTTCTGAGGTTTTAATCTTAAAATATGAGTGTGTTCTGTACTTTGTCTAGCCTATTTTAAACAGATTACACTTTGACTGGAAACATCCTCTGAGGGAAGTTGGTTCCAGATATCAACTATTTTAAGGAAAAGAAATTTCCGCAGACTGAGATCCTAAATGCCTACACACTCAAATAGTGTGCAAGATTTCGTCTAACCTTTTCTTGAACTGATCCACAGAGGAACTGTTCAACAACTTCCGAAGGTAACCTGTTCCATGTGTCACAGATCTTATACGTAACGTAATCCCACACACGCTAGTCCTAAACCGTTTCAAATCCAACTTCCAACCATTGTTGCGAGTTGGGTTATCATTTAAACTAAACATACTCTAAAATCGACATGTTGAACCCTCGTAAGAGCTTGAAAACCTCGATCAGTTGACCGCGCAGCCTCCGAGTTTCAAGCGAAAACAAGTTCAGGGCGCGTAACCGTCGATTGTAGCCATATGCCTAACGGAAGGGATAACTTTGTGGCCCGCCTGCACTCGCTCCAGCCTCTCAATATCTTTCCTGAGGTGGGCGACCAGAACTGCACAGCATACTCCAGGTACGGCCGAACAAGGGAATTGTACAGTGAGAGCACAATCTCCTTGTTCCGAAACTGAAATTGCCTCCTATATAACCCAATAGTTTCTGGGCTTTCTTTTCCATCTCTACACACTGTTTCGTAAACTTAGGTCGTGCTAATTAGCACACCCAAAGTCCTTTTCTAAATCAGTCACCTCGTATTACTGCCCAACATCGAGTAGTCCGACTTGGGATTGGCGTAGCCAATGTGCATCACTTGCATTTACCCAAGTTAAACGGCATTTGCCATTTTCGGACCACTCTCCTATCCTACCTAGGTCCGCACGCAGTTCCTCGATCGCTTCGGGCGTCCCAACATTGGCCCCAAGTTTGGTGTCATCAGCGAATTTGGCGATCGACTGACGATGCCACCGTCGATATCATTTATGTAAATGGTAAACAACAGTGGCCCCAAAACGGAACCCTGAGGAACCCACACTAGTGACCGAGGCCCAACCCGAACTAGCCCCTTTAATTACCACCCTCTGCCGCCTATTCCTAGCCAGTTTTCAATCCACCTACCTATTTCCCACCGATACCCAGCGCGCGCACTTTCGCCATTAGCCGGCGGTGAGGTACCTTATCAAAGGCTTTCTGAAAGTCGAGATAAAGTATATCAATCGCCCTACTCTTATCGTACTCACTCAACATGACGTGGAAAAACTCGAGCAAGTTGGTGAGAGAGGGAAGAGAGAGGAGAGAAAGGAGAGGAGAGAGGAGAGAGAGGAGAGAGAGGAGAGAGAGGGAAGAGGGAGAGGAGAGAGAGAGGAGAGAGAGAGGAGAGAGAGAGAGGGAAGAGGGAGAGGAGAGAAAGGAGAGGAGAGAGAAGAGAGAGAGGAGAGGAGAGAGGAGAGAGAGAGGAGAGAGAGAAGAGAGAGGAGGAGAGAGAGAGGAGAGAGAGAGGAGAGAGAGAAGAGAGAGAGGAGAGAGAGAGGAGAGAGAGAGGAGAGAGAAGAGAGAGAGGAGAGAGAGAGAGGGAGAGAGAGAGAAGAGAGAGAGAGAGAGAGAAGAGAGAGGAGAGAGGGGAGAGAGAGAGAAGAGAGAGGAGAGAGAGAAGAGAGAGGAGAGGGGAGAGAGGGGAGAGAGAGAGAAGAGAGAGGAGAGAGGGGAGAGAGAGAAGAGAGGGGAGAGAGAGAGAAGAGAGAGAGGAGAAGAGAGAGAGAGAGGAGAGAGAGAGAGAGAGGAGAGAGGGGAGAGAGGGGAGAGAGGGGGAGAGAGAGAAGAGAGAGGAGAGAGGGGAGGAGAGAAGAGAGGGGAGAGAGAGAGAAGAGAGAGAGGAGAGAGAGAGAAGAGAGAGAGGAGAGAGCGAGAAGAGAGGAGAGAGAGAGAAGAGAGAGAGAAGAGAGAGAGAGAAGAGAGGAGAGAGGGGAGAGAGAGAGAAGAGAGGAGAGAGAGGGGAGAGAGAGAGAAAGAGAGAGGAGAGAGAGAGAAGGAGAGAGAGAGGAGAGAGAGAGAAGAGAGGAGAGAGAGAGAGAGAGAGAGAGAAGGGAGAGAGGAGAAGAGAGAGAGGAGAGAGAGAGAAGAGAGGAGAGAGAGAGAAGAGAGGAGAGAGAGGGAAGAGAGAGAGGAGAGGAGAGAGAGGAGAGAGAAGAGAGGAGAGAGAGGGAAGAGAGAGAGGAGAGGAGAGAGAGGAGAGAGAAGGAGAGAGGAGGAGAGAGAAGGGAGAGAGAGAGAAGAGAGAGAGAGAAGAGAGAGAGAGAAGGGAGAGAGAGAGAGAAGAGAGGAGAGGAGAGAGAGAGAAGAGGAGAGAGAGGAGAGAGAAGAGAGAGGAGAGGAGAGAGAAGAGAGGAGAGAGAGAGAAGAGAGAGAGAGAGAAGGGAGAGAGAGAGAGAGAGAGAGGAGAGAGAGAGAGAGAGAGAAGAGAAGAGAGAGAGAGAAGAGAGGAGAGAGAGGGAAGAGAGAGAGGAGAGGAGAGAGAGGAGAGAGAAGAGAGAGAGGAGAGAGAGAGAGGAGAGAGAAGAGAGAGAGAGAGAGAGGAGAGAGAGAGGAGAGAGAGAGAAGAGAGAGTTACAAGGAGTTACAAGGAAAAGAAGTACCTCAAAAGGCCTTGCGGCCCATACCGAGGAGGTACCAATGGCAACGGGTGCCAGGGAAAATTTTGTCTTTCAACTATCCTAGCAGTAGTAGAAAACTGGATAGAAAAGTAGAAGGCTCTCTCCCCACCCTCCCTGCCAGAGGAAGGTATGGAAAAAGGTTGAAGAAAATACCTTGACCCTGGAAAGTAGCCAAGGAAATTTTACAGGAAAGTGGAGAATATATAAAAAGCGCTCTATATTTAGCTTGCTCACAGAGACACCGAGCAAGCGAACTCCTGCAGAGTTTTCTGAGGTTTTAATCTTAAACTGTGTGTGTGTTCAGAGAGAGAGAGAGAGAGAGAGAGTTACAAGGAGTTACAAGGAAAAGAAGTACCTCAAAAGGCCTTGCGGCCCATACCGAGGAGGTACCAATGGCAACGGGTGCCAGGAAAATTTTGTCTTTCAAACTATGCTAGCAGTAGTAGAAAACTGGATAGAAAAGTAGAAGGCTCTCTCCCCACCCTCCGTCTCCCTCCCTGCCAGAGGCAGGTACGGAAAAAGGTTGAAGAAATACCTTGACCCTGGAAAAGTAGCCAAGGAAATTTTACAGGAAAGTGGAGAATATATAAATAGCTCTATATTTAGCTTGCTCACAGAGACACGAGCAAGCGAACTCCTGCAGAGTTTTCTGAGATTTTAATCTTAAACTATGAGTGTGTTCTGTGCTTTGCCTAGCCTATTTTTAAACAGATTTACACTTTGACTGGAAACATCCTCTGAGGGAAGTTGGTTCCAGATATCAACTATTTTACAGGAAAAGAAATTTCCGCAGACTGAGGTCCTAAATGTCTTTACACACTCAAATAGTGTGCAAGATTTCGTCTAACCTTTTCTCTGAACTGATCCACAGAGGAACTGTTCACAACTTCCGAAGGTAACCTGTTCCATGTGTCACAGATCTTATACGTAACGTAATTCCCACACACACTAGTCCTAAACCGTTTCAAATCCAACTTCCAACCATTGTTGCGAGTTGGGTTATCATTTAAACTAAACATACTTCTAAAATCGACATCGTTGAACCCTCGTAAGAGCTTGAAAACCTCGATCAGTTGACCGCGCAGCCTCCGAGTTTCAAGCGAAAACAAGTTCAGGGCGCGTAACCGTCGATTGTAGCCCATATGCCTAACGGAAGGGATCAACTTTGTGGCCCTCGCCTGCACTCGCTCCAGCCTCTCAATATCTTTCCTGAGGGTGGGCGACCAGAACTGCACAGCATACTCCAGGTACGGCCGAACAAGGGAATTGTACAGTGAGAGCACAATCTCCTTGTTCCGAAACTGAAATTGCCTCCTGATATAACCCAATAGTTTCTGGGCTTTCTTTTCCATCTCTACACACTGTTTCGTAAACTTAAGGTCGCTGCTAATTAGCACACCCAAGTCCTTTTCTAAATCAGTCAGAGAGAGAGAGAGAGAGAGAGAGAGAGAGAGAGAGAGACGGCGGTGCAACTGCGGCAACGGCAAAAATGCATCACCACCGTTTTTGAAGGGGAGAAGCGAAACCCGTGGTCTGTGGCCCATCTGGAGACCGAGTCTAGGGCCCGCTGGAGAAGGCATTCAAGAAAGGTGGATCGTGAACCGGAGCAATAAATGGCAAAGTCGTCGATATAGAGGGTGGCCGTAATCCCCAAGGGCAAAGCGAAAGCAGATGACGCTCAGGACCCTACCCTGGGGAACTCCTTCCTCTTGCGAGTATACGGAAGAGAAGTACCCACCTGACCACGAGAGGAAAGAGCAAACAAAAAGTTGGAAATAAAGGAAGGGAGACCTTGGAAACCGAAAAGGGAGAGTTTATGGCAAATCCACCACCGCCAAGTAGTGTCATATGCTTTCTCCAAATCAAAAAATATTGCATAGAGATGACGTCGTTCTCAGAAGGACGCACGGACCAGTCTCCAACTGAACCAAAATGTCAATGGTGCTACGGCCCCTGTGAAAACCGGTCTGCGTGGAAGAAAGCATATTGTGGCATTCGAGGTGCCACACCAGGCGCTGTGATACCACCTTCTCAAGGAGTTTCGAAAGGCAGCTAGTGATAGCTATTGGACGGTAGTTAAGGGGAGATGTCACATCCTTGCCGGGCTTAGGAAAGGGGAGCACCACTGTCTCCTTCCAAAATGAAGGAAGGTGTCCTCTACCCAAATCCAATTATAGAGGGTGGGAAAAAAAAAAAAAAAGCCGAAGGGTGTACTTGGCGGAGCATATCAAAATGATGAATGCCATCAGGGCCGGGAGCAGATTTGCCGCAAGAGGTCAATGCCGAGCGTAGTTCCGACATGGAAAAAAAGACTGTTGTAAGGAAAGTTATTGGGGGTTTGGAAAAGATTAGGGGAGCGGGCAAGCAAAGTCTTACGTCGGACGAAAGCGGTATCACAGTGGTCGTGTCGGGAGATGGAGGGAATGGTCGAGGCCAAGACCTCGGCCACTGCAGTAGGGGATGATACTAGGTTTCCGTCTACCATAAAAGCATGAGACGGATGGGAAGATGGTTTACCGGAAATCTCCCAGATCTTATTCCAGATTCGGGAGGAAGGGGTGCGAGAAGTGAGAGAGGAGACAAGTACGCCAGGAAAGGCCTGGACGAGCGAATCGGGACCTGACGCGTGCCCTCGCTTCCTGAAAGCTGATCTTGTCAGATTTCCGGGCCAACAGGACCTCACGCTCGAATAGGTAAGTCGGACAGGAAGAGGCGGTGGCGGCGGCGGCGTGGTCTTCTCCACAGATGGCGCAGTGAGGATGATTTGAACAGGAGGAATCAAGTGTCGGGGACGTGCAGTTGACACAAATACCAGGGGAACTTCGGCATGTCTTCGTAACATGTCCGAATCTCTGGCAAGCAAAACATCAGCATGGTCTGGGGATGTAACGACGGACCGAAAATTGAAGATAACCGGCCCTAATTTTCTCGGGTAACTGGAAACGAGCAAAGGTCAGGATCAATAATGGTGATGGAATCCTTGCCCCCTAAACCATACGGGGTGGGCGGTAAACACGGGTCACTTTCTGAGAAGAGAGGCGGGTGAGGATTTCCGATGTCGAGTATTCCAAAAGGCGGGGAGCATGTACTACACCCGTACAAGTGTTAAAGGAAGAGTGGGGGAGACAATCCTGGGGAGCAAAAGCCAGGGTCGAGAGGGACGAAACCTCCTGGTGTTGGGCTCTGGAGGAGACTTCCACCACAAGAACCATCATTCTGGGGCCACATCTGTCGAGGATCGCTACAACGGGAAGTGAAGTCATCGTAGACCTCAAACACATCCCATTGTGAAAGAGGTGGAGGCCGAAAAACCGAGGACCAGAAACCAAGGGTAATCAGGGTCAGAGTCGTCAGCTTCGACGAAAGGGTCAAAAGGGTTGCGGAAATATGGCATACTGAGAGTAGTAGTAGTAGTAGTCCGAGAATTAGAAGCAGCCATAGCAAACAAAAAGGAGGCTTCATCCCCCGCACGAATCCAGCCACCATCGACTCCAACAAGGGAAAAGCGAATCGTGGGCACACACTGTCCCTGCATGACAATAGATGTCATGCAAGGGAGATACACCCATACCCAGTCCCCATGCCTAAAAGGCGGCCACTCTCATCCAATGCGCGGTGAAAGATGGCAGGGACAGGGCTTGGGTTTGGTTTAAGAGCAACAAGGGTGAAGAACAACCACCTCCCTCACCCAAGGTCCAAGGGCGGAAATAAAAAAAAAAAAAAAGCCAGAAGGATTGGTGGAAAGGAGGAGAAAAAGAAAGAAATATAAGCGATATATCAGCCGGGTCCAATGGTCCACGAAGGCAGAGAGAGCCCTTACATCGAAGGAACATGCATTCCCACATTGGCCACAGAGAGAGACACCCTATAGCTCTGGACAAAGCAAAGGGGCTGTACATGAAATAATAATAATAAACTAACTACAGGTACTAGCGAAACTGCATTTAATCCTGATTATCTTTATTTGAAATACTGTATTTAATAACATTTGAATTGATAAGAAAACACAACTTTAATTCCCTAAAAATTACAATTTCATGAGAGGAATTAACTAACAAAGTTAACATAAATCTTAAAAATAATGAGATCACTTAACTCACTCGAAACATTAACATTCCACATAAATATTTAAAATAATCTGAATTAAAACTTTTAATTAAAAGCTTAAATAATTATTGTTTTAAAGTTAAGTTTAAAGTTTACATCAGCTACAAAAATAACTTTGTGAGAATATTATACTTTCCAATAATGAACTTTTATACTGAGAAGATCATTAAAGAATAGCTTTTAATATTAATATAACTTGCAAACATAATGGCTGCTGCATGCATCATTACCTACATTGTAGCAAGAGACAATATATTTAATGTAAGGTTATATATATTTATATAGGTTCTAAACTTTGTTTGACACATACAATACAATAAATAGTTCATCAAATAATGTGTAAGTAAATCAATAGTGAAATAAAATATAATTAGGTACTAACAGCTTAATATAATCTCTAACAAGATGTTAATTATCCCAATTAGCTTATAACAGAATAGGCCTACAGACCTAAAGTTAATACAGTGAACCCCCACCATTCGTGAGTTTGTCATTTGCAGTTTCAACATTGTGATTTATTTATTGATGTAAAAATTTGCTGTTTGCAATGCAGGTTTTCCTGTGTAACTATGTAACCATGGCCCCTAAGCATAAGTCAAGTGGTAATGAAGACAATACCTAGAAATGGTACAAAGTAATGGCATTGACTGAAAAGATTGAAATTTTAGACAAACTTAGAAGTGGTGCAAGTGCTGCAGCAGTTGGCAAGCAGTATGGAGTTAACGTGTCAACCATACATTGAGGACAAAATAAGGGCAGTGTCGGTGCTGCTGCAAAATAAGGGCAAGTGTTGGTGCTGCTGCAAAATAAGGGCAAGTGTTGGTGCTGCTGCACCATAAATGCAAAAGTGTCATATGTTAGCAGGCACAATCCTGTGTTTGAAAATAGGAAAAACATTTAAATGTATGGATGGAGGACCAGGGCCCGAAAAAAGTTCCTTAGTGGACTGTTCATTCATGAAAAGGCCCCCTGTCTGTATGAACTCTGAAAGGAAATGGAGGGTGAATCTTGTAGTAGTAGTAGTAGTAAGCTTACTGCCAGTGAGGGCTGGTTTGAAAACTTTGAAAGTATTTTTGTGTTGCCAAAGACAATCTCCAAACAAAAAGATTGGGGGTCATTCTGCAACCTATTTACCAAACCCCCTATTTCCCATTGAATTAGGTTTGCCAGTCGCACCATTTCTTCTTAATGTAACCCTCATAGATAGTGAGGGTTCACTGTATTCACAAAGCTATTAAAATATTTAAATATTTGAAAACCAGATAGATACTTTCTGAATGACAAGAAACATAAGACTATTTACCTACATATAAATCTGGAGACTTACCAAATGTGATATATGCCATCTAAACCTAAGGGTGTAACACCCTATTCACACCATATATACTTCTTTCTTCTATAACAGGAATGGATGCCAGTAGAAAACATCAAAATTAAAGATACTAGCATTCAGTTCAACAAACCATTTCATGAAAATAAAAATTTAAAAATTATGGCTCATTTAAAGACTTCTGAGCTTTCATTAAGTAACTAACACAAGTTAAGAACATTTTAAATCTAACTGATTATGTAGCCAATAATAATAATAATAATAATAATAATAATAAATATATATATATGACTTATGTATCTACCACGCTTGAGTGAACAAAAAAAATAATTTTCTTTTTTGGTGTGAATGAGGTAGGAACCCTAAATATTTTTTAAGTACGTACTTTTTATGAAACATGTATCACAAACATTATAATCATCTTAAAGCAATTAAATAATGTCAACTTTTAATAAAAAGAAAAGTCAGTATTACAATAAATATTGTTCAAACTTAATACGAGGTACTTCAAAAGGTTATTTTACTTAAAAAAAAATCTAGGCACATTTCCTTCAGCAACAAGCACACTTCAATTAAAGTTAAAATTCTTCCAATTGAAGTTCAGCAGTCCACTTTTGAGCTTTAACCACCATACCCAAATCTATAGGCCCTAAAAAATCTTAGACTGCAGTTAATTTCACTGGGTTATCACTTTGCTGCAGACCTCATCAACTTTACTGTATATTCATACCAGTCATACACAAAAAGCATGCATTGATGCCTTTATATGTACCAGGTAGCCTATTTAATTCCACAAACCACACCTTTCCTGAAATATTTTTAAATTACCTCATATCAGCCTAGGGCAAAAAATGACTACATATTTCCATGGTTACCTCAGCAATATCAGTTAATGAAAAGTAGTACTGTAGCTACAATATAATTAATAAATAATACTTTAATAAGACTAAAACTATTGACTGAAAACAGCCAACTTTCACTATACAGTACAATTATCTATATTAGAGATGTGTGCATATTATATGTCAACACTTCCAAAAAGTAATTAATAGGCTAGCATATAAGGTACTCATGTTATAGAATGCATAAAGCTTAAAATTAAATGTATGGTAGTAAAATGCATACATTAAGATTTAAATCATAAAAGTCATATCTTACAGGACTAGTCAACTTAATAAAGTGATTCTTTGGTAGTTGGAAGCTAATAATGAGAGGACTGAAAACAAAATTCCAGCAGTTAAAATATATAAAACATGTTAGAAAGCTACCATTATTAAGTATTAGAAAAATCTTGTCAATGAATTGCCTAGCTTGGTTTAGCTGGTTCATGGTTTATCCCAATATAGGTTGTTTGTCAGTAAGAACTGAAGAAACACCTGTATAAAGTATGGTACATTTAGTACAGTATATAATAAAGGTGCCATTGTGGGGGGCTGGCTACATTTTGCTAACAAATCTGCATAGCTATAAGACTGCCACCATAACTGTTCTAAGACTGGCAAAGGACTAGCCTAGGTTTATCATTATTTCTTTACCCCCTTCTTCAAATTAGAAATAAGCCATACAGAACAATAATAATAATATAATTAAAAGGGCCTATTTAAAAATGATATTTGCTTAAATAATCAACATGAGGCAAGATTACTGTATCAAAGCCATTTAAAATAAGATTACAGTACATCAGCTAATTAAACTTGATTTTAGGTACAGATTTGGAAAAATGATTGCCTAGAAACAAAATTTCTAAAAAGCAAAAACATAACTAGCTAGCTGGTAATATTTTGTATTTTGATAATTTCAAAAACAAAACCCAGTTATTACTGATTAGTAATCTTTTTACTTTTTACAATTTTGTTTCTCAGCAAAATTTTTTCAAAACTGTACCAGTAAAATTTAAATAAACCTTCAATATACTGCACATGTACTGTTTCATATCTCAAGCATATTTTATAATACATACATACATAAAACCTAACCTCTACAAAAATCTAGCTATTTATTGTCATATGATTGTAAAATATAGGGCCTACATTTCCAAAACTTTTTAAAAAATAAATATTTTTTATTTAAAGTTAAGATAAATCTACAACAGTTATAAGCCACCTAGTAGAATTAAGCATACCAATAAACTAATATGTATGCCTAATAAAACTGTTGCTACTTCTTTACACTTAGGCTCTCATTTACTTTTAGTTGTTGACCATATTTCAAGAAAAGCTGCTTTGAGTCAAATTGCTAGTACTATAACTAAAAGTAGAAGTTTCACAGAAATTGAATGGTTGCTCGATTCAATGGAATGAATTTAGAGCCTAAGCCTGGATAATAGTGCTTAATAGTAACCATCTGAAAAACTATTCTATGAAAAAAAAAAAAAAAGGAGAGAGAGAAAGTGAATCATTTAACAGTGGAAGACTGACTAGGAAGATGTTCACAAACTTCACTTATAGAATTAATTGCATTTTTATTTGAGGAATCAATGGTGTGGGAGAGTGAAAGCTTGCTGTCATTTTTGATGTTAGGGGAATAGGGAGGTGGAGGAATCAAACACTTGGTGAGGGAAGGAGAAGCAGGGAAAATACTACCATCAGATGAACAAACTTTTAAAGAGGAATCTACAAGTAATCTTTTCTTTCTCGCTATGTATTTTGGGGTTGGTCGACGAGTTTTGGGATTTTCCTTCTTTTTTATAAATGTATGTTTATTGGGTCGTTGTCCTTCACTTGATGATGCATCAGTAAATGCAAGGTTATCTATTCCAGAGTCACAACTTTCCATGGAGATGGAATATTTGGAATGAAGAGGGGTAGGATTAGCATTTATCTCTTGGTCAAGATACAAAGGTTCCCTTGGACTCTCTGTTTCATCAACTACCATGTTATCTATTATAGTTTCTCCTGGGAGAACACTTGGCCTCATGGGTTTTGTAATATGAGTACGAGGCTTAGCAAGCTCATAACTAAGATAAACCTTACTACGGTATTTGTTTCTCTTTAAAAGCCATAAAGATATTATGACAAATAAAAGCAAAGCAAATGCACAAGAGATTCCAACAGACAAAACAACAGAAGATGAGAAATCAAATTGAATTAAATGTGAGGTATCTTCCTCAGTTAAAATAGGATTCTTTGTTTCAATTTGTGAATTTTGTCCATTTGTATCTTGTGGTTTAGTTCGGGAGTCGCTGATATCTGAAGGAAAAACTAAAATTTGTGAAGTGTTTTGTTTCTGGATTTTAACAGATGCTTTCTTTGGCTGTGACGATGTAGAAGTATAATCTGTATGTGGAACCTCAATGCCACTAATTCCTAACATTTCATGTTCCTTTTTTTGCTTAACATAATCTAATGTACCTGAAATTTTTGGCATTACCGTTATCATAGGCCTGTTATCATTCTTTACTAGGCCTATACTTATTGGCTTATTATTTGCTGTATTAGGTATTGTAATGTTAGAATCACCAACCTTATCTGTGAGATCTACGTGAGGCTTAACAATCTCTGCAAGAACTGTCGCACTTCTTGTGACAGTAGATAAATGACTATTTGTACTATGATAATTTGTAGCTTTTGCAATGTAGTTTGGATTAAGTTTATCAGTAATATCAATTTCCATTCCTCTTCTAGTAGTTGTAATAACAACCTCATTTGGACCTGTTGAGAGTTCATAAAGAGAAGTTTGCAGAAGTACATCAGATTTACCAGATTTATGGGGTAGGTCAGCATCTAATGTTGATTGTGTTCTAGCCTCAGAATAATTTATTTCATTAGTAGTATCAGAAGTGATTACTGTAGGCTCAGTAGGAACTTGAAAATTTTCTTCTGAATTATCTGTCATGTCTGAACTTTCTATCCAAACATCTGTAACAAATGTTTCAACTGATTCATCTTTACTCACTGATGATTCTGTTTCAACATTCACTTCAATTAAGTTTTCAAAATTAGTGGTTTCCATAGGCAAGATAGTTGGATATTCAGTTTCAACGTACATTTCTTCAAAACTTCTTGGTAAAGGCAAACTTCCTGTTATTTCTTTTCCTATAAATGAATCCTTTTTAAATTTCAAATTTTCTACTGCTACATTTATGAGTTTGGAATGTGGAATTCTGGTTGTAAAATTCAAAAGGCTTTGAATATTTGGCAAAGAAATTTTTTTATCCCCATATGTCTGATGGTTCTGAAGAATATGTAAAAATGCAATCCCAGAGGCTGATGGGTTCAATGGTTCTTTCATGTTTATATAAAGCTATTTGAATAAAATCTTGTTATCCTCCTCCTGTAGAATTAGTTTTTAATGCTTTTAAATTTTTTTACTGTATTATCAGATATATACATATAATCACATGTTTAATGGAAATCTAAACTGAAACTTCATGATGATAATTTAAATTCATAATACCTATAAAGCCCTAATTAAGGGAAACCACTTTAAGCTTAAAAGGAAGAAACAAGAATTACTAAAATAGTTTCCTACCCCAACATAAATTTGACATTTGTACATGGGCCCAGTAATACTGTCTTAATTAGTTAATGGGCAAAACACAACTAAGGAATATTTCTTTGTGTGGGACCAAACTAACTAAAATGTAATGTATTAAGCTGTATAGAAGCCTACCAATACGTCTCATTTTCTCATTAATTCTTTATGACAACAAATATCATCATGGAGGTTAAGCTATAAGAATAACCAAACAGTTAATAAATTTATAGGCTATAGGGCATTCCAGCACAATTGTAGCGCAATGGAAATGGCAATTCAAAACCATTTTAATGATTTTTGTTGTATAAGGTTACTTCAATGGTGAATTCACCTAACCAATTTTCATCTCAATGCATATAAATGCACTGCACTTTCAATTCATGTAAAAGAAATAATTCTCATTGACCAGTTAAGGTCAAACAACCTCTGTCATTTATGACAATATTAGTAGTCTGACTGTTAATGATCGCTAAAAAAATTGTTTTGCACAAATTGGAATTGCATTGACAAACCTTTATTTCACTTTGTGTATAAATTTTTCAGTCACTTGTACTTCAAGGTCATTGGGTCAACTTTTGACTTTAAAGTCAGTGTTATGCCTAAGTGCCCAAGATATTTTTTTTTTTTGGTTTACAAACCAAAAGAAATTATGTTATGACCATCCAAAGGTTAGTGACCTGGCCTTGACCTGGACCTTGATTTTATCAACCCATGTACCATGAACCACTTGTTGTGTAGAGATGAAAATTGGCTAGGTGAATTCACCACCTAAGATAATGATTAGCTACAGTAAAACCCAGAGCCAGATTTAGACGTGTGGAGGCCCCCCTACCTTAGGGGAAGACATAATTGAAGTCATCCATAAGATTCATAATATAATTAACATACATACACTTTCAAAACATCGTGCACTCTTGTGTCTGTCCATTCCACTCATTTCTGCAAAAAATGAAAGCCTCGGGTTACTCGGGTATTCCATTATAGTGAGAGTAGGCCTAAGAGAGTAATAAAAACAAAATAATAATCAGTACACAACAAATAGTAATTGGTAAAAGTTTATGTACTACAGTGGTATTGGATGCACATGTTTTTTTGTTGATCATCTATCGGGTTTTTCTAGTTTCGGGTTTTTCCTATTTTGATAATGGCTTGTCAATATGTGGAGGCCCCCAAGATGTGGAGGCCCATGGGCAGCTACCCACTTTGCCCACTCCTAAATCCGGCCCTGGTAAAACCTCTCAAATCCAGCATTCCAAAAACCAGTTTTTTTTTTTTAAATATTACGTTTAAAATTAACTTGCATAAAATCTAATGGAGAGATCATGGATATTAGGGTGTGTCAATTTTAGGGAGCAAAGTGAAATGTTTAGATTTTCAAAGACTACTCGTGACCAAATGATGCATTTTTATGTGCTAAATCGAAATATGGTTTTAAAATCCAGATTTGACCACTCCTAGCTACTTATATTTGAAGTTGAAGTTCATAAAAAATCAGAGATTTTTGCAAGTATTTTTTTTTATTGTATATAACTACATTTTACATACATTACATACAATTAAAGACATTTTGATTGTATTTCAATATTAAAACTTAGAAATATAGATAGGTTTCTTGAACTTTGCCAAGGATGCCATGTCTGCCTTGCTCTTGTTCCTGGACATGAGCTCCTTACTGGCCACCTGGCCACTGATGTACGCCTCCCTCCTCTCTTGCGAGTAAACATGTGCTGCTTCAGTTGTCATCCTTACACACCTCTCTACTGACTGTGTGTGTGTGGGCCATGCAGGAACTATCATTGGTCTATCCAGAAACTCCTTGATTGCAGCAGTGGTGAGGGAGCAGGTCAGAGGAGGCTCAGTCATGCCAGAGTTCCAGTCAATAAGCTCTGAGAGTTTGGTGGTATCTGGGTTGATGTCAGGAGTCTTCTTGAGTCTGACACCGCAGTCTCCTACCTGTGTGTCCTCATCTTCTTCACTTCTGATTTCCAGTATCATCTTCACTGCCTCCCTCCTCTCCTCCTCCACCTCACTGCACAGCATGGCCTGGAGCACAGCCTCAGTGTGTGAATACCAGGCTGATCTCTTCACTGTAGGCATCACTATTCCTATGACCTCCTCCTCCTGACTTCTGAGCAGCTCCAGCACATGCCTGGGACCCTCCACCCAGCTGTGATTTAACTTGATGTTGAACCAGTTTGGCATGTAGACTCCCAGTATGAATTCCACAATTATCCTCAGATTCTTCAGGTTCCTACCCTTCAGCCCATGTTTGGAAATCCACAATCTGCAGAACCTTAAAGCCATGGTGAGCCACCTACTGTGACAGACTGGCCCAATCTCTAGGAGAGCTAGACTCTGAGGTACTTCTCCCGATCTGATGGCAGTGATGATTCTGTAGTCATATGATTGGTCTGTGCTGAGGTCCTTGACTACCTCCTGACTGAGTTGGGGTACAGGAGGACCAACAGTGATCACTGTGAAGTTTGGGTTGATCTCCAGCTCAGTGGCAGTGTCTAACATCTTCCCTAGGGGCCCAGACCACTTGTTGTTGCTCAATGTCTTGCCATCCAGTGCAGTCACCAGGTGTCTGAGACTCAGCTCCCCAGTGTGCAAGTCACAGACAATCCACACCAACTTCCTGCTAAGCTTGGCCTCCACATAATGCATTACTCCTCCCTCCCAGCCAGTATTCACATTAGTACTGTCACCTCCTATGGCTAAAAGGGTCTGGTCTGCTCCTCTCTCTCTTAGCCAGTTCACCAGATGATCAGCAATGACCTCAGCATGACTTCACTCCTCTGCAGCTTCCTCTCGTACAAAATGCCACAAATATTTCCCACCTGGTTCATTGCACACTGTGTAGTGTTCTTCCTTAATGAGGCCAGGAAACTGCCTGTCACTGCCCTCAGCTTCCATCATCACTTTGGTGTCATCTCTTTTTCCATCAAAGATGATACAGGTGATGCCATTTTCCCTAATCTCATCAAACTTCTTGACCAGCTCCTTAGTCAGTCTCTCCTGAGCACTCCTCACCTTGTTGTGGTCAATCACCAGTGCTGTGTCAAACTCTGTGATTGATAAGACCAGCATCAATCCAGGCAGCAGTGGCAATCTCTGCACTCTCTCTCAGCCCAGTGTGATATCTCAAGCTAGCCAGAGCTATGTTAGTGATATCTTCAGTGTTGTATTTCTTCTTAGCCAGAGGCAAGGAAGAAGTTGTCACAGCCTCTGGTATGAAGTCTTTGTCTTCCTCTCTCCTCCCTGCCTCCAGTATATCTCCAGTCTCTCCAATTCCATCTCCAGCAGTGACTCCTCCCTCAACTCCTCTTCTTTCTTGGCTGACTCCTCTGCCTTCCTCCTCCTCGGCCTTCCTTCTCTGCAGCACTGCTTCCTGGTCTCAGGGTGATCAGCTAGACCCATCTGGTGTGCCCCAACACTGCCCACCTTTTCTCTCTGATCTTTAATGAAGGCAAGCTCCTGCACTGGTATCTTCTGCTCGCTCCTGCAGCTGCAGTCAATGTGAACCTCACTGTTGCAGACAGGGTTGCACACAAGCTCACTGCAGCTCCTGATCACACAATGACAGGTCAGGATGTCCACCAATTTGGCCAGTTTCATCATGAACCTATCTTTGACCTCTAGCTTCACAATGCCAATGGACACCTTCACTGCCTCATCCCACAGTGCCTTCACTTTAGCCCTGATCCTGGCCTCAGTGTTGATTACAGGTCCTGTGAATAGAGCGTTGGCCTTTCTCCACTGAGCCAGTAGCCCTGGAACAACGCCGTTGTTAATCAGGTCATTAACTGGGCAATTCCTCCTGTCTTCCTCACTCATCACTCTCCTCAACAAACCATACCTCAGCAGATATCTGGCTGTGGGCAGCTCAGCAGGGGCAAGTTCCCTCCCAGTCCCCACCTAATGACTTAGGTGACAACTTGATTTGCTTTGGGTTCTGATTTCTTTCTGACTCATCCTGTGGACCTGTGAACAAAAGAAATGTCTTTGAAATTTGGATAGGCCTACTGATTATGATTCCATAAAATTAAGTTAATTGAAATTCTTAATATCTTTCTATAAGCTCAGATAAAAGGTTTTGTTATAGGTACAAGACTTAATTATTCAAAGTAATGACAATTTCATATATCTATCATATCAAAATATACAGAAAGTTTGGGGTCACATATAACATTTCGAATAATTTGAATTACACAATATTTACATTACAAACTAATCAAAATTGTCAAAAAGGAGGGAAAACACATGCATTCACAATCAAAACTCCAGCATTTGTGACTATGTGAAACTTAGAAACCATACTGTACACCAAAAATAACCAAAGTTGACCAAACATACCAATGGTACATTGATATACGATGCTACAGTCATATTTAGGGGTCATTCCAGCTCAATTGGTACAGGGGTGATTGGGTGACCATCTCCAATTTTCTTCAAATTTTCAGGGTTGATTCATACACCATTCAATAGCTTAAATCTAAAATTTTAGCTTCCTCAGTCAAAAACTTTTAATTTTATGGTCGCTTAAATGGCCCCCACCTTCGACAAAAAATGCCCATGTTGGGCTTGATCAGCCAATGCCTTCATTTTGAGAGGCCTTGAAAAGTGTCTTCTAATAGGAGTAGAAGCTTCAAATTTGTCATGCCAATACAACTTCTGGTGGGCTTTACAATTTTGCAAGCAAAATGGCTGTGGAACAAATAGTTTCTAAGTTACAAGGGCTTAAATATGGCTCCATTTTGAAGCTTGCATCAATTCCTCCCACTTTTACGACTACCATTTTCAAAAGTTTTAGTTCTACATCAATCACAGCTGTTTTAATACTCCTAATAATCTCTATGGGTTGTAAATTTATGAGTGAAATAAAAAAATAACCAAAACAGGATTTATTTATATTTTTTAAAATTTCCAAAAATTGATATTCTCACAAAATTTGCAAAATTAACATCAACTTTGGGGCTTAATATAAAGGTGTCTGAAATTAGTCAGGGAGTTGATACTTCTAGTAAAGAAAAATACATATGTGTAAAAAAAACATATTAAGGAATAGATCTCAACTCCTTCATATAGTTTTGATGATTCAAAGAAAAGTGCTTTTTGTGAAAAATCTCAAATTTTTGCAAAATTTGTAAATTTTTAAATTTCTATTTATGACATTGAATTGTAATTTTACTTCCATTTTATTACTTATTAAGTTGATTTACAATTGTAATAATATGTAAATAAGTCTAAAACATACAAGAAATTTAATATGTCTGTCAAAACAACCAGCGACTCAAAGGGCTCTGGGTAGCTCATTTCGCTTTGTATGTTCTTATAAATGTAAAACATGATGGTTAATCATTAATGTCCAGGCCTATTTTATAGATCATGATCTTTTATTTTCAGAAAATTTAACTAGAGCAATTAACTTAATTTTACTGCCTGTAATAATGGCTTATTCTAATCAAGAATCAAAGTGCAGCTTTGGTATGTACTTGGATGATCCATGTCATGAACACAGACTCACCAGGAAGGTGGGTATGTATACCTTACATGAGCTGACAGATGAAACAAGAAAACTGCTATTGTGGAGAACAAAAGCAACTGTAATCAACCCAAATAGTGCTACTGTATGCTACCACCATGAAAAAATGTTTGGAATGCATTACCAACAAATGTAACGTAGCTGCCAAGATCCATGGAGAAATCATCGAAAGAAGATAACAAGTAAGTAAATATAGGTACTAATATATTTATATTTCATAAAGAAGTTTATATTGTAAATTGTAACCTAAATTAGCTATTTAATTTTAATAGGGTAGGCTATATACTGTGCTACTGAATGCATATGTTTTGAATACTTTATATGAAGAGCCTATAACCAAATGTTGAGGTTTTAAAATTATTTTCCAATGTGTTTAGAGTTTACATTACCCTACTTTATTTGCAGAATCACTACAAATTATTGACATAGCAACTAGACTGAATCTGATACCAGGACAGAAACTTTGCTCAACATGCTTCTCTAAAGCCAAGACGATTGAAGATGAAAAAGACTCAGGTAGTGATGAATATGTTCCAGAAGAAATAGTTAAGGAGACATTTGACGAAACATTAGGTTCACTAGAATGCTCACCCATTAAGTATGTAAGAGCAAGAGATCGAAAGTTTTACACGAAAAGGAAACTAAAGCAAATTGAAACATCAACAAAATCAAAGCTGTCAAAAGTACTTCATATGAGGCGTTGCGTGGAAGAAGGGTGACCTAGCCATTTTTGGCAAAAATGAATTATTGCTGATTTTCAGTAGCTTATAATATATTAAGCTACTGAAAACAGTAATAATTCATTTTCGCCAAAAATGGCTAGGTTGCCCTTCTACCTAATTGTCGATAAATACCTCTCCAACTTAAAATGCATTTTTCTCAAAGATTTGATTTTGGCTAGGTTGCCCTTCTTCCACGCAATGCCTCATATGAAGCCTAGCATTTTGGATGAGGAAGCGGAGAAACCTATAGAGAGTGAGGAAGAAAAGTGTTATCATCATATGATAGAGGAACTGAAAGAAAAGTGTAAAACTAGTACCAGACAAGAAAAGATACAAATTCTAGCACTCCTTCCAATTGGTAAAACCTGGTCCAGAGAAAGAATTATGAAAGAATGTGAAGTGTCAGCCAGAATGGTTAATGCTGTGAGGGCCTTAAAGAGAAAAGAAGGTATCCTTCCTATAATGAGAAATAAAAAGAGTAGCAAGGGTATAAGTGATGAAATAAATGAAAGTGTGATAGAATTTTTCCAAAACAATGAATATACTAGAGAATGCCCTGGTAAAAAAGACTACAAATCAATAAAAACCACAAGGGAAGGTTCACAAGCAGAAAATACTGTTGTTGACAAATATCAGAGAATTATACAGTGACCCCCGATTTGAGTACGTAATCCGTTCCAGCATGGCGTACTCAATTCGAAATGTACTCAAATCGAACTTAATAACCTATGGGAATTAATTAATTCGTTCCAAAACCCACAAATTTCACCCCACCCCTACTTTTTCTATAGAAATTGGCCCTTAACAGCCCTCGTACCCTTCACAGAATCTTTACGACGCAAAATGCTCGAAATACTGGTCTTAGGAATGTCATATTCCTCAGCTAAGTCTTTGAGACTTTTGCCCTCTTCACTTTTTCTAATAATCTCCAATTTCATCTCTATTGTAAAAAGGCGTTTCTTCTTTTGTGAGTCTTTTGATGTAGATGTACGTTTAGAAGCCATCACTATAACAGTACACTATGTCACTATGCCACAATATAAAATACAGTATCAAAGTCACTGCATGTACGAATCACCAAATTTATGCTATATTTTCACTATTTTATGCTGTAATCAACAGAAACTAACATAAATAAACACTAAGTACAAAGTCAGAAAACAAAATGTACGAAATTCTAACAGAAATCCCTAAGAACACCTGTACTATTCAAAACATTAGACCCCAAATGTTCCCGCAACGAACGCTCTAGACAAACTGAAACGCGTTTAGCATCGCCAGCTGGCATACTCAAATCGAGTTTTCTACTCAAGTCGAGTCAATAGGAGCCTATGGACGAGCGTACTCAAATCGGGGGTCCACTGTATATGCTTTACAAAAATAAATATCCAAATGACAAAATCTCCAAATCAAAGTTTTTTGAACTGAGACCAAAATGGTGTATGGGTGTGGGGAGTAAAGGATCACACAATGTATGCATTTGTGAAATACACCAAAACTTTAAACTTTTATGTGAATCACTCCCTGTCAAAGTAGAATTAAGAGAGTTACTAGGGAAAATAGTCTGCAACACTGAAACCAGAAACTGCATGATTAATAACTGCAAAACATGTCCTGGTTTAAATGAATTACGGTGTTGGTTTTCGTCGTCGTCGTCGTTGGGCCTAGGCAAGCTACAGCTTGGGACCGTAGCGCATCTATCCGGTATAAGTTAACCTGGATGATGTAGCCATAAGCACTGCCGCTGGTTAAGTGCCAACCAGTGATTATCTCACTAGCCGTATTGAGTCCGTTAGGCGAAACTGCGACAGTACCAAGGATGGAAAATATAACCCTTGGATTTCTATTATTTATTTGCAAAATGGACATGGTATTAGATTAAAATAATTATTTGAATATAAATAATTAACTGACAATTGATATATAATTAATTATGTTTACATACAATAAAATAATACAGTATACATAAAATTAGTATTAATGTGGTTTACAATTGAATTATGATGGGTAACTAATTTAAAATGAATTTATAGCTATTCCGAAATTCAAGACAGTAAAATTAACATTTATCTTGAAACTAAAATAAGAGTATTCACTACAACGGGATTGGCTTCTTACCATTTTTGAAAACAATGATTATGACATGGATGATGAGGTTTCCTTTAAGCAGTGGCTTCATACAGACCATACCTAACTGGTCACAATGACAAAAAGTGTTTTGAATGTAGTAGAAGACATATGTGAAAGTGCAAAAAGTTGAAAGTACACCATTTCATAGCAAAAGCCCAATCAAAATATTTGTCCAACTGTAAAGAAAACCTCAATGATTCTACAGCATTAGTGCTTGTTGACTTATCTGAAAACTATAGTTTTATAATTCAGGATGCCGTACAAGGGCATCACTGGGACAATACCCAGGCTACCTTGCATCCGGTAGTCTGCTATCAAAAAGTTGATGGTGAACTAAAAGTTACAAATTTTTGTGTAATATCAGATTCACTTACACACAATACAACTGCAGTTCATTCTTTTTTATGTGAAGCCTTGAAATTACTTAAAAGTCAGAATCTTAAACTAAAACATATTTGTTACTTTAGCGATGGCGCAGCAAGTCAATATAAAAACTATAAAAACATCATTAATTCAGTGTTACATGAAAAAGATTTCCAACTAACATGTGAATGGAACTTTTTTGCCACCTCTCATGGAAAGAGCCCCTGTGATGGTGTTGGTGGCACCATCAAAAGGTTAGTTGCCCGGGCAAGTCTACAAGCAACAAGTAAAGGTCACATCACCAATCCAAAAGAGATGTTCGATTGGTGCAAATCTAATATTAATGGTATACAATTTCTGTACATTGATTCAGCTAAAATTGAGGAAAATGCTAATTTATTTGAGTTAGAAAAAAGGTATTCCTTAATTAAGACAATCCCAGGAACCCGTTCATATCACTGCTTTAGACCTTCAACAACAGGCATTAAACTGTACAAAATTTCTAGTGATGAAAATTTCTTTAACGTACAACTTTCCTTCCTCAATGCTACACAAGAAAATGTGGCTTACCAATATAAACCTGGTACATATGTGGCCTGTTTCAATGAAGGTGACTGGTTTGTTGGAAACATAGTTGAAGTGTGTGATACTGAGAAGGATCTATTAGTAAATTTCATGAAAAAGAATCCTTTTAAATGGCCTGAACAAGAGGACATTTGCTGGATTCCATTCCAACATGTTTTGTGTTCAATTGAACCACCTACAGTTGCTGGGAAAATAGGGAGACAGTACAAGTTATCAAATGATTGTTTATCTAAAATTGAGGAGTATTTTAAAAAAAGCCTAAGTAACTACAGACCTGTATCAAGCTGAATAATAAATTGCCAATTTATGGCTGTGAGGCCATGGAGTGTTGAAGACAATCAGACTTAAAGCCTGAGTACAATAATAAATTCCCGAGTCAGTGTCTAAACATAAGAGTTATTAGCTATATATAAGTTTACATACGAATTTACATAAAACAACACATATTAAAAAAAAGAATATGCACTTTTAGCCAATAATTCACATGCTTAAAAACTCAGGAATTCATTATTGTATATAGCTAAGTATTGTACACTTGTATTAAAGGAAGTAATACAACAAAGCTACTTAAATTTAAGGTTTTGTACTGAAAATGGTGGTTACTGCTAGTTTATCTGTACTAACTGCATAATTTAAATTACTAGGAAGTGCTTAAAGAGCAGTAGAACATGGTTCTACATGATTTACTTAGGTAGATCCAAGTATTGAGCCTACAAGCTGGTCCATCTGTTGTGTTAACTGCAAATGTAGTACCTAATAATCTAGGTACCTATATATTATGTCTTTTTTATGAGTAAAACTTATTTAGATAATTTAACATTTGTGAATTAACTTACCAAGTAATAAAATGGAAGTAAAATTACAATTCAATATTGTAAAAAGAAATTTAAACATTTCAAAATTTTGAAAAAATTCAGAATTTTTCACAAAAAGTACTTTTCTTTGAATAGCCAAAACTATATGAAGGAGTTGAGTTGAGATCAGATCTATTCCTTAATATATGTTTTTGTACACATATGTATCTTTCTTTACTAGAAGTATCAACTCCCTGACTAATTTCAGACACCTTTATATTAAGCCCCAAAGTTGATGTTAATTTTGCAAATTTTGTGAAAATATCAACTTTTGGAAATTTTTAAAAATAAAAATAAATCTTTTGGTTATTTTTTTTATTTCATTCATAAATTTACAACCCATAGAGACTATTAGGAGTATTAAAACAGCTGTGATTGATGTAGAACTAAAACTTTTGAAAATGGTAGAGTCGCAAAAGTGGGAGGAATTGATGCAAGCTTCAAAATGGAGCCATGTTTAAGCCCTTGTAACTCAGAAACTATTTGTTCCACAGTCTTTTAGCTTGCAAATTTGAAAAGCCCACCAGAAGTTGTATTGGCATGACAAATTTGAAGCTTCTACTCCTATTAGAAGACACTTTTCAAGGCCTCTCAAAATGAAGGTGTTGGCCAATCAAGCCCAACATGGGCATTTTTTGTCGAAGGTGGGGGCCATTTAAGCAACCATAAAATTAAAACGTTTTTGACTAAGGAAGCTAAAATTTTAGATTTAAGCTATTGAATGGTGTATGAATCAACCCTGAAAATTTGAAGAAAATGGGAGATGGTCACCCGACCAACTTTCTGAAATCTGTACCAGTTGAGCTGGAATGACTCTTAGGTTATATTTCAAACCTTTGTGGTCAAATATAAGTAGGTAAATAGTTCTTTTAAACAACACTAAAGATATATCTAAGTTTGCTAGATAATATGACATCATTTGAGCATTAGTAGTTTTTGAATTGTTGACTACTAAAATTGACACACCCTAATGGATGTGGTTTTAACTTGGTCAGCGCCGCGAGGCTCAATATGAGTCGCGAGTGCTGTTCCTGGTTTGCTGTGAAACTCATATTGAGTCACAGATGATTTGCGTGCTCAATTAATTCCTTTGACTGATTGGCTATTTCAGTTAATTTCTTTGACTCTGATTGGCTATTTTTTTCATTTGTGAGTGGGGTAATGGTCATAATTCAGCCAATGAAATAACCAGAACTATATCTACGTCATGAATCTATAGGAAAAAAAGCCACTGGAGAATCTCGAGCTCTCCTCTGACAGAAACTGAACTGTAAGTAAAAAGTTTGACTATCCAAATGCCTCTTACCTTGTCTTTGAGACACTCTTCTCAATTAATTTATGCATATATGCATACAAATATGCTGTTTGTGTAAAAGTATGATTATCATAAAAATTGTTGCGAATTCAATATCCACCCGTAGCTTCTAAAATAATTTTTAAAGATATTTATAACTAAGCTGACCATACGTACCATTTTGAACGGGACAGTACCGTTTGTTTTATATTTCCTGGCCATCCCGTCGTTTTAATAAAAATGTCAATTTTGTCCCGGTTTATGTACTTACTTTTTCATGAATACAGAATATTACATAACCCCGTCCCTTTTTTGCCATCCCAATGTCCCGTTTTTGTCTCAAGGAAATATGGTCAGCCTATTTATAACTGATGAAACTGTGTCTTGATGAAATACTTTCGTTTCCCATAAAATAAACATCATTTTCTAATCATAGAAACCGAAGTGTTCACTGGGTAACCCTAATAAAACGGAGTCTAAAGCTAATTTTGACTCGATGATTTTTTTTTCTTTGCTCAATAATTCTGTCTATAAATTCTTATACATGTATATTTTGCAAATTTAATTACAATATTATAATTATATAACTCTTTAGGATTAAAATGGTACTTAATTTGTACGTATTCAAAGAAAATTAAGGTAGTTGCATAATAAATTGCAAAGATGGGTGCAGAACTATTTTTGCAACCTGGCATTGCAGGATTGATTGCGTTGATTCCCTGGCATTGAAAAAGTTAAACCCAGTACATGATAACGATAGTGAAGATCGGTGATGGTGGTGAGTTACTCAAGGAAAATATTTCCATAGACAAATGTATAAAATGAGCTGCTGACTTAATTTCCAGTCTTGAACAAAGAAACTTTATTTCTGAGCAAGATATTATGCAGGTGTATAGGATACAAGAGAAACTCAAAGGAAAAGCCTAAATATATGAAACAAGCTAAGTTGCAGGATATCTTTAAGAAAGTTAACAAGGACAGTGGGCAGCCATCTTCTACCCTTGAAAATCCTGTGGCTTCCACCCCAGCCAACCCACCTCCCTCACCTCTGCCAATGTAAACATCTACCATTCATCCCTATGCCAGGCATGGGGACAAGGCCTGGCCTTAGGCCTTTTTATGGGAGACCTCACGAGGCCTTAAAGATTGTTAGGCTGAAGGTATTTGCACCCAGAGGTATGATATTCAGATGCAAATAACAAATGTGGTATTTGCACCTCTGGGTGGAGATACTTCAAAATCTTTTACGAATAAGCTCCTCCATGCTTTGGGAAGACTCAACAATCAAGCCTAGCCTACCTAAAGCGCTTCCAAAGGTAACCTACCATAGCCTCAGACTGGGTTTGGTATGATTGGTCCAATGGTTGATTCATCCAATGGATGATTGGTCCAAATGCATATTTTTATTAAATATTAATAAGTATATAATAAGTATATAATAAGCAACTTTGTTATGAAATATATTAAAATATGAGTATATTAATAAATCTATAACACATACAAGTTAATGCGAATGTATACACACTGCACACACACGTGCTTTGACATTTAAGACTAACGCTTAATTTAGACTACACTGCATTCAAACTTATTAAGCAGATTACATTTTCTTCAATGTTTTCAAAAGTTTTCCCCCGATTTCAATGAAATTTGTAGCAAATAATCACTATATATAGCAGCATTGATGGTATTCATTTCGATAAAATATTTTGATAATTAAAATAATTCTCTCATTTTATTGAAAAATATATAAAATATGTTCCGAATTATTAAGCAAGTATTCTATTTACGGATCTAAATGGTGTAAATGGGTAAGAAGAATGATTTAACATTAACTGAGAAAAGAAAAACAGTCAAGTTACTCGCTGAAAATATAAAATCTATTGAAATTGCGAAGCAGTTTCGCAGAGCTTATCGAACTGTAAACAAGTTTGTAGCGGAGGGTACCAAACTGAGGCAGCGAAGTGATAAAGGAGCTATAAGAAAAGTGACAAGACAGTAGATATCTGTAATCAAGTGCAAATTGCAAAGCATCCATTGTCCTCAAGTAGAGAGGTTTTTGAGCAGGCTGGCATACATAATATACCAAGAACATCTCGATGCGGAATCCTCCAAACAATTGGCAAGACGTGTAAACCTACGATTCAGTCAGCATTAACACCCAGGTACAAGAAGCAGCGTGTTGAATGGGCGCGTCAGTACGTGGAAACAGATTTTAATACTGTATTGTTCACCGATGAATGAAAAGCAACCCTTGAGGGACTTCATGTTTGGTCAAGAAGATGGATTGCTGAGAGCCAATTTCTACCATCGAGATTAAGACGCCAACAAGGTGGAGGTAGTGTCATGCTTTGGGCAGGATTGATAGACAATGAAGTAGCTGTCCCATACAGAGTGCCTGACAGTGTAAAAATGAATGCCCAGTCTTACACAAACTTTCTAAAAGAAAACCTCATTCCATGGTAGAGATTGACCCTTAGCAATCCATCTTCTTGACCAACCATCAGATCCCTCAAAGGTTGCTCTTCATTTATCGGTTAACAATACAGTATTAAAATCTGTTTTCACATACTGACGCGCCCATCCAACACGCTGCTTCTTGTACCTGGGTGTTAATGCTGACTGAATCATAGGTTTACACGTCTTGCCAATTGTTTGGAGGATTCCACATCGAGATGTTCTTGGTACATTATGTATGCCAGGCTGCTCAAAAACCTCTTTACTTAAGGACAATGGATGCTTTGCAGTTTGCGCTTGATTACAGATATCTACCGCCTTGTCACTTTTCTTATAGCTCCTTTATCACTTCGCTGCCTCAGTTTGGTACCCTCCGCTACAAACTTGTTTACAGTTCGATTAGCTCTGCGAAACTGCTTCGCAATTTCAATAGATTTTATATTTTCAGCGAGTAACTTGACTGTTTTTCTTTTCTCAGTTAATGTTAAATCGTTCTTCTTACCCATTTTCACCATTTAGATCCGTAAATAGAATACTTGCTTAATAATTCGGAACACAATATTTTACATATTTCTCAATAAAATGAGATAATTATTTTAATTATCAAAATATTTTATCGAAATCAATACCATCAATGCTGCTATATATAGTGATTATTTGCTACAAATTTCACTGAAATCAGGGAAAAACTTTTGAAAACATTGAAGAAAATGTAATCTGCTTAATAAGTTCAAACGCAGTGTAATTTAAACTAAGACAACAATAGAAGTTTACATTTGAAACCAGCTTTAAGGTTTAGTTAGTAATCTCCTAGATTTTGTACTGTTCGCACCTTTCTTCTCTCCAAAATTAGTTACCCTACCCATGGAGCCCATTGTGTGCGAAACTCTGAAATCTGAAAGAGGAAAACCAAAGCTTGCAGTGAGTGGCTATTTATTTACAATGCGAGGGAAGAGGATTCAAAAGACAACTCAGAAGGAAACATATTATTGGCAATGTGAGAAGAGAATCTGTAATGCTACTGCAGTTACACATTATCGAGAAAATTGCCATTTCTTAAAAAGTGAGTGAGCACACTTGTGGATCTGCGGAAGCTAGTCATTTTCATGTAGTGAAGTGCCATAATGAAATTAAGCAAAAAGCCAAGGACACCAGTGAAAAACCTTCTCAAATCATTCAAGGGGTTGTTAGTCAAGTCAACTCATCCATCGTACCATATATTGGGAAGAAGGAATCATTAAAGAAGTTGGTAAGCAGAGTACGAAAAGATAGCCCTCTAGAGCCGACAAACTTAGATGACTTATCTATTCCAGAGGAATATAGGAGAACACTTTTTGATGAATTATTTTTAGTTAGAGAATCAAGCATTGGAAATGACAAAATTTTGATATTTACTACCTCTTTTAATTTGAAGAAACTTGAAGCAGCACATTTTTGGATTATGGATGGAACCTTTAAAACCATTTCAACAATTTTTACTCACTTGTACACTATTCACGCACCCGTTGGACCGCATGAAAGAAGCTGTATTTTACCTTTGGTTTATGTGCTGATGTCACGAAAAAATATGGAATGTTATGTCCAGTTTTTCCGCAATATTCTCAAATATGCTGCAGAAAATCAAATTACCCTCTCCCCAGAAATGATAATCACTGATTTTGAAATTGGGGCTATAAATGCAAGTAAATGTGAGCTGCCAGGTACACTGAACAAGGGTTGTTTCTTCCATTTTGGACAAAGCATTTACAGAAAGGTAATTTCTTGTGGTCTTAAATCTCTATATTCTAACAATGAAGATTTCTCAATAAAAATCAGACAAATGGCTGTGCTCACTTTTCTTGCACCAAACCAAATTGAAGAAGCGTGGTTACAACTTAAACCAATAATTCCAGATGAAGGCACTCCTGTAGCAGCTTATTTTGAAGAAAATTATGTTCACGGTAAAGTTCGACGAGTATTACGTGGCCAAGAATTGCAATATCCGCCACTTTTTCCACCATCTTTGTGGTTGGTACATGACCGAGTAGAGATGGGATACCGAGAACTCAAAATAAGGTCGAAGCCTGGCATCGGCGCTTTGAAATTTTAGTAGGTTCTGCTCATGTAGATCTTTTTAAAATAATAACCGAGATGCGAAAAGAGCAGAAACACACCAAAGGCGTAATTGAATGCATAATCCATGGAGAAGTCACATCAAAACTCAGAAAAAAGGACATCCAACGGGAAAGCAGGATTTTAAGAATATTCCAAGAAGCCAACCAATATGATGTCTTAGATTATCTTAGGGCATTAGCTCACAATTTGAGGTTTTTTTAATATTTTTTAAATTGTGTTCTTTAATCCTCTTATTAAGACCATTTTAATATTATTTTCAGTATAAATAAATTTTCTTTTTTTCTTATTTCTATTTCCCTAAAGTGTAGGTCTCTAATTTATATATATATATTATATTTATATATATATATTATATTTATATTATATTTTCTAAGTTTAGACCAGTTTCCTGATTCGACTAATTGGCTATTAGACCAATTGTCTTTTGGACGAATCAGTATTGGACCAATCATCCATTGGACGAATCGACCATTGGACCAATTGTCATTTGGACCAATTGTCATTTGGACGAATCGTCATTGGACCAATCGTCATTGGACCAATCGTCATTGGACCAATCGTCCCAATCCGCCTCAGACTAGCCTGTATCTCCTCTTTTTTTGAAATCCATAAGTTAAAGCAAGATTCTACTCAAAATTAATAAACAAAGACATAGCTCACTTCACTTACCTAATAAAAGGGAATTATTAAGCACATTCATCTATCACACGCAGCCACACCACAACACCAACATGCTGTGTATTTACACTTGGTAGTCACACAGTCAGACACATTTGCCAGAACAAGATTTCCTGGGCACCATACATTATCCCAATAATTTTTTATCTCATTTTAATATACCCGCAATATTTCAAGTATTTATGACAATATGGAGAGTTATGATGTGAAGATGATCTAGCAAAATATTTCAAGATTGTACTGACTCACCAAGTGTTGATTGTATAACACTGGTCTACCAATTTTGAAAAAGTTTGTGCTTCAGAGATAAAATGTGTTTCCTATTATGGATTTTGGGGTGCTGAAAACGACCATAAAAACAGTCGATTGGCTACAGTTTCCAAGAAAATTTAAATTACACATTTTGCATATATGTATACCATATATTAGTAACACACCTGTATAATGCAGTCACTTATATTGATTCACCCATCACTTCTTTGCTTGTCTCCTGTATTCAACTTCTGGAGCATTTCTTATTATTGTCCAGCAGTAGTCTGCTAACAATGATGGACTCCATTTCCCTTGGTAGCATTTCTCCATCGCTGAGATATCCTGGTGGAAACGTTCACCATGTTCATTGCTGACTGCTCCGCAGTTGGCCAGAAAAAATCCCAGCTGTGAATGGAGGAAATGTATCTTTAAAGACATATTGCAGCCCATTTTTTGATAGGACAACAGTAGGTTTTCCACCAGCTCCCTATAATTGTCAGCTTTGGTATTTCTGAGAAAATTGGTTGCTAATAACTGGAAAGCATTCCACGCTGTCTTCTCCTCACCACGTAGGATACAGCCAAACTCCTCATCTCTAAGAAGCTCGCAGATCTGTGGACCAACAAATACACCCTCCTTGATTTTTGCTTCACTGAGCTTTGGGAATTTACAACCAAGGTACTTAAAAGCTGCCCCCGTTTTATCTATAGCCTTAACAAAATTTTTCATGATGCCCAGTTTGATGTGTAAGGGTGGTAGCAAAATCTTGCTCGATTCTACAAGTGGGGGATACTGAACATTTTTTGTTCCAGGTTCCAATGAGTGTCAGAGTGGCCAATCCTTCTTGATGTAATGAGAAGTCTTAGCCCAACTATCCCATTCACACAGAAAACAGCAATACTTAGCGTAGCCCAGCTGCAGTCCAAGCACGATAGCAACAACTTTCAAGTCCACAAACCTGCCACTGATGTTTGTCATAGTTTATGCAGTTCAAAAGTTGCTTCATGTTGTCATATGTTTCCTTCATGTGAACTGCATGACCAACTGGAATTGATGGCAATACGTTGCCAACATGCAACAAAACAGCTTTTAGACTCAACTTCGATGAATCAGTGAACAGTCTCCACTCATCAGGATTGTGAATAATATTGAGAGCTGCCATGAGACCATCGATGTCGTTGCAAGCTACAAGGTCACCTTCCATGATGAAGAATGGGACAAAATCTTTTTGACGGTCACGAAACTTACACACACTAACATTTTCAGCGAGGAGATTCCACTGCTGCAATCTGGAGGCCAACAGCTCTGCCTTACTCTTTGGCAGTTCTAAATCTCTGATAAGGTCATTTAATTCATTCTGAGTTATCATGTGTGGTTTAGAAGATGTCAAGTTATAAACAAATTCAGGGTCTTGTGAAGTTGAAGGCTCACAAGTTTCGCAGATTCCTTCATTCTTCTCATCCTCTGACTCCAGGAAGAATGAGTGTGGGGGCTCAGGAATGGGTAGTCCTTCGCCGTGAGGTACCGGGCGTATAGCAAAGGGTATATTCGGATATTGTAAAATCTACTTTTTCTTCTTGCAAATACCTTTCTTGACTGGAGGCACCATGCAGAAGTAACAATTGCTGACATGATCTGTTGGTTCCCCCCACACCATTAGCACTGCAAAAGGCATAGATTTCCTTTTCCGATTCAACCACTGGTGAAGGTTTGTTGCACAAGTATTGCAGCATGTGTGTCGGGCCCAGCTCTTGTCCTAATCTCCAATCTTACAGCCAAAATAAAGGTGATAGGCTTTCCTAATCATGGCAGTTATAGCATGCTTTTGTGATGCAAAAGTCAATTCTCCACAAACATAAAAGAAGTTATCGACACTGTTCACGCAATTACGAGGCATCTTTGTTCAAATTAGGCTGAAAAAAATTCAGTTTCAAAAGCAAACACTAAAAAGAGTTTGACAAGGGTGCACTGTATGACTTCCACAAATGAAATGATGCTGTGGCATAATATGTAGATGCCTGTGACACATAGACGCTTGACTCTACTGTGCATGCATGGTTTTTTTTTTATTTTAATAAATTAATGTAATTACATTGCATTTTAATAATTTTAAATTACGTAAGGTTAAGTTAGGTTAGTATTCCATTTATATTAATATCTAAAACATCATGGGAAGCAGTATATTAAAATGATCCCATCTATTTTTTTAATAAATAATTTACAAATACATAATGAAATACATAAATTTAAAATTACATTTTATTGTATATATATGTATATATTTACATTAATTTATTAAAATAAAAAAAATATAACCGCACATGCGCAGTAGAGTCAATACATCGATGTGTCACAGGCATCTACATATTACGCGACAGATACAGTCCAGTTAGTAGGGTGCAGGGTTGCCTGATATCTTTATAAATAGAGCCAATTGGCAATTTTAGGCATCATTTTCGTATTCAGTGACCCAAAATTAGTAAAGATTGACTACTTTTATTCCTGAAGCATTTTGGCTATAGACCAGTGTAATTTCTGAATGGCTACAATTATTAGCGACTCCAGCGAGCATTGTAAACAGAGCTACATTTGGAGATGCCTTATTTTTTTTAAGGCTAAATATTTGGCTGGACACAGGGGCTACATTTTTTATCAAAATTAAATTTTTCTAGTGTAGTTTTCTCTGCTTTGTTCGAATCTGATACCCATTTCTTGTGCAAATGAAAAGAAACCATTTTTTTTTCCATTCCAAAATACAGTGTTTCTACTCATTTGCACAAGAAATGTGTCAAATTCCAACAAAGCAGAGAAAACTACACCAGGAAAATGTAATTCTGATAAAAAACTAGCTAACCTAACTAAATTAACTAACTTAATCAACCTAACCTAACCACAGAGCACACCAAAATACACTAGAAAAATGTATTTTTTATTTCAATGTCAGGCCATGTCATTTTCGTTTTTGTCATTTTTGTTTAAACTAACGAAAATATCATTACTTAACCTAACCAATCATCAAGGATGTACAGTTGACCTAACCAGGCATTCAGTTGGCCTAACAGGTTAATATTGGTTATTTCACCTAAATATCTTCCGATCTTTTCATATTAGGCACTCACTGTCACATTTCAGGCAAGTTAAGAATGAGAGAATGCCGTAATTGATAAAACCATCCAATGCTTTCTCTTCATCTAGGGCACACGACGAATCAAGTTCTCAAAGTCAGAAACCACACGAACAGCACGTCATAATTCTATCACAAACACAACCAAACTGAATCCAATTAGGAAAAAAAAAAAAAGACAGAACAGAAACCAACCAACTAATTAAGTTGCAGAGTAGCGAAAAAATAGCCCAATCAGGAAAAATATTTCATGAAAAAAAGTATAGGGTGTCCATAAATGGTTACCCTGATTAAAGCATGCTATAACTTTCAGATAAACACTCATATTCAAACAGTTTTAATCATAAGTAGATAAACATACAAAGTTTTGATACATAGTTAATGAACTTTATAAGCTTCCACATGTGCACACCTAAGTAGCACGTAAAATGTCTAAATGGTATTCACACTCACGCCACACATTTTCCAACATTTGTTACCTTGTAGGCATGTAACTTCAAAAGTTTGTGTAACACCTTGCGCACCGTAGACTTCAGTATCTTTAGTTGGCATGAAGCTTGTCTTACCGATTTCCTTAGTGACCGTGTGAAAGCAGTTTCAATGTTTTCCACTGTCCCATCAGAAACTGATGGTCTACCACTGCTCTTTCCCTTTTCCACGTTTCCAAGAATTTTTTCATCCACGACTTAATTAACTTCCCATCAGGTGGATTCTTTCCATCCTTTTTTCTGAACCTTTGCTGAACACTGACAGGAGATTTTGTTTCTGCAAGCCACACAACACATTGTGCCTTCTCTGTCACAGATGCCATCTTAACTGAACAGCTACTACAGCGCTCCTAGCAGCGAATGCATAGATGAAACACACCAGCACAGAAACTCTATGCGTGGACAAGATCACCTGTAAAAAGAAAACAGATGTAAGATGCGTCATTAAAACATGAGAGCATACTGTTTTCAGGGTAAACATTTATGGACACCCTGTACATTATAGCCAGAACAGGAAATATTCACTATAAAAATGTAACTTTTAATTTTTTCTATAATCTTGCATTTCCACAAAAAATTATTAGTACCATCGTAAAGAGCATGAAAAATAGTACTAGTGAAACACAACCTCTCATTTCTCGTTAGGCCCTGTGTCCAACCAAATATTAAGCTTTTTAAGTTTTGCATTTTTATGTATCTTGACAATTAAAAATTGTGGTCTAAAAGCCTACCAAAGATCATTAATGTAATTGTAACTTATACTGTGAAAGATGTTTCTCATGTATGGTCAGTGGTGTATTAAGGGGAGGGGGGCAGCTGTTTCGGGGGCCGATGTTTATAATGATATCAATGATAAATTTGGAATGCTCAACAATATCTCTCAACTAACTTCAGAGGAAGCATGAAAAGCAACAAAAAATCTTTTGCAAACCACATTCAGGACATTATAAACAAATATATGACAAGGCTTAACATGCTTAGGGTACTAATAGGCACAAACTTTGGACACCAGCAGGAAACATCACTCATATACAAACAATATATTCACTCAGTTATGGACTATGCTAGCCCATGCTGGGCACCCATTATCTCAAACAAACACCTTACAGACGATACAAAACAACGCACTTCGTATCATTACAGGATGCACTCAAACAACACCAATAGAACACCTGCACACACAAACAAAAATACTGAAAGTTAGGGAACATTTAGACATGAGGGGAACACAATTCATGGCAGCAGTGACAACCCACAACACCCTTGCCACTACATATACAATCATGCACCGACACCTCGCACATTAATGTAACACTAGACACACATTATAACCAAATACTCCACTCCATACCACGCCCCACAGACATCACACAGTACAGAAAACACATACACAAACATACCTAACCCACAAAGCACTGACACAACTCAGTCCGAATGTGGTCCTAGGTGCAAAGCCACCACCCATAGACAGGTCAGAGACCAGCCTGAGCAGATCGGATCGAGTTAACTTAGCATGATTCCAATGTGGACATCACCCCAACTTACAGACATATAAACACAGACTAGACAACTCCACAGATGACACCTGCCACCTGTGCCAGGACACACCACAAACAATTGAACACATTATGACAGACTGTATCACTCTAATACAACATAAAACACAACACAACATCACTAGTGCGCTGAAGTTACCTGCGTGCCACCAGTTTGCTCAATCAGGGTGGGCTGATTGGCTAAACAACAACAAATCTGGCTAGTCCATTACCCAAATGATTTTGAGGACAGCTTCCCATTTGAGTTTCAGCATTTTGTACTGTTTGTCAAACAAAACGCTTCAGCTGACACTCGCCCATTAGGAGTACTACAGGAAATTCACAAATTGAGGGCTGTTTTCCCAAATGCTTTCATTGCTTATTGCATTTATTTGTGTTTGATGATGTCAAATGCAACTGCAGAGCGTTCTTTTTCTCATTTGAGCATAATTAAAAATGTTAAATGTCAAATGCTAACCTAAAAGAAATTGCAAAGTCTGTCATTGTTATGCATAGAAAAGAATATTTTGCCGAATTTAAATACTGTACTGAGCTTGTGATTGGAAAATTTAGTCATACGAAGCAGCTCAAAAAACTTTTGTATACTGGTGGTGGATGATTTTGTGACCAACTTTGGCAGATTAGTAGTGGACTTGTAGCTGTGTAATTGGTTTGGTGTAATTGTAGCAGCTTGGTATTTGTGTAAAACTTGCGTTATTTGATTTAGAAATAAATGGTTTTATTAATTTACATGACTCAAAGATTTGTCTTGTTGAGGGACCAAGAATATTTTGGCCCCAGGGCCCAAAAATCCTTAATACGGCACCGTTACTATATAATTATATATACAATAATAATAATATTAAGAATGTATTTGCACCTGATATTTCAATAGGTTATATATGTAATTTGATTCAAGAATATATTTGCACCTGATATTATCCATTATTATCAGACATTTTTAAAGTTATATGTATAATTTTTTATATTATTAAATAAATGAAAGACCAAAAAAATTGTTTGCAAACAATATAACAATTTGCATTTCAGTTATAATGCCGATATTATAATTCATTTCAAATCATATTATTTAGAAGTTTATATGTTACAATTTACAACAGACAAAAACAAAATTATCAATGCTAGTAGCTAGTTATCAGTATACCAGGTGATATTCTTCTCATTTGGCCTATTTTTCATTATAGAAATAGATACACTAGCTACAATAGTTTATACACATAAATAACACAAACACATTATATGAGCTCAGTTCAACTGATGGATTGCTTTCCCACATTAGTTTTGCTACAGTAAGTCAATTGGTCTACTGCTGACTGACTGAATATTAATTATTTATATACCATGACATATATTTATGCATCTAACGTCACAGTGACCTGTCACTAATCCATTGATCATCTAAGTGAATAGTATTTATCAAAGACTGCTGCCTGACTAGTCACCTGACTGAATAATATTTATCAAAGTATGCCACCACATATGGTCACCTGTCAGGTCATGGTCCTCACCTGAAGAATATCCACCCAGAGTGCACCCACCTGAAGAAACTCCACCCCAATGTTATTGGGGGTTGAAAATTACAAAACAAATCAGGATTCCCTAAGGCATTTACACTTTTCAGCTGGCCTTGAGGCTGAGGCTGAGGCCAAGGCCACTTTTGAGGTCTGAGGCTGAGGCCAGGCCTCAGCCCCATGTCTGCCCTATGCATCTCACTTTAGAAGCAGAAACAATGAAGATAACTTAAGTAAATAAGAAATACACTTTATTCTTTATTTCATATTGTTACGTATGTACAGTATATTTTATTACTTTTTACATGTTTAATGTGTTTTTTCAACACTATAAGAAATGCAATGTACAAAATCAAATTATTTTATGCAATGATAGGCTATGCAAGGAACTATGCATAGCTTGACTATGCAATTGGCTTAGATTTCTAAAAACTGGGAATTTCTGAAACTGGCAACTGCTAAGTCCCAAGGGTGGCAGATTTGAGAGGTTTTACTGTACACTGCACCCTCGATATATGCAAGGGATAGGTTCTGCTAAAACCTCGCATAATGCAAATTCGCATATATCAAACTTATAGTTAAATGAAAAAAATAGGGATGTGTTCCACAACCAGTTTTTTTTTTACCCTCCTGGCACCCCCAACAATAAATATGCCACTTTTTTATACCAAAAACATTCAACAAGACAATAGTAATGCTATATTACATCAATACTGTACAGTATAAATATTAAAGGACATAGTAAGCTGAAGGCCCAGTACTAGGCAGAGGACGTTTAGAAGCCATGTCTACAATAAACAGTAAGACAAAACTGGAAAAAGCACTCAAAAATAGTGAAAAACACAACACAGTCTAGAGCACAATGCACACGCTATAACGGTTTATGCAAGACTGTTGTTGTTTAGTGGGAACACATCGGTGCGGTCAGTGGCTCAGCAATATTTCACACTAGGTGGCACATAAATGCAAATTTTTTTCTGCATATACTGAATTCTTGGTAGAAATAGGGTCTTTGCATATGCTGAAGACACACATATCAAGGGCACAGTGTAGATCAAAAAACATTAAAATCAGAAGAGATCAGATATTGGGCCACCTGTGCTGGAATGACCCTATAGTCAAATTAAGTCCCACCTTTAACTATCAGAAATTTGATAGCTCTACTCACTTCTAAATGATAAAGACAATAATTTTAGAAAAAATTACCTAATTTAATATGGCTTATAATGCAATGCAGTTATTACATTAATTTCATTTGGAAAACATGAAGCCACTAGGGCCTATCGAGGTTATCCAGGTCATGAGCTATATTTTAATAATAATAATATTATATTTTTACTAATTGTATAACTAAATAATTCATTACTTTTTTTCCTAAGACTCCATGCATTTGTATAAAAACACTTCAACCCCTCAGTTTTAACAGGTTCCCTACCTTTGGCTAGATAGCTGATATGCCTATCACTGACATAATCTGTATTTAAGACTAACAGTATTAACTTTACCTTTACCCTGATGCTTTATGCCCTCTGTTGATCTAAAGTTATCTTTCAAAACCCCAAAGAACTCATATTTTCCTCTAGAAGCCTCCCATATAAAGCAGTTCCCTTTCTTCTAAGATGCAATCCATCCTTACTGTAAAGCTCCATCCTTTCATAAAACTTATCCCACAAACCTATGAACTGAACCCCTTTACTACATAGCATCCTAACTTATCAGTTAACGTTAAAGTTCTACTTGTAAACTACATGCTTATCCCAACCCTTGGTAAAATGCCCACTACATAACACTTGCTCTGCCTATTTTTTAAAGTTTCTATCAATTCCCTGTACTTCTGTTTAACGGTATCCAGACAACTGCCACCCGGACAACTGCCACCCTGGAAAATTGCCACCCGGAAAACTGCCACCCCGGAAAACTACCACCCTGGAAAACTACCACCTACAAAATATTTTAAAAAATAAGATTGTAATTTAAGGGAGTTCCGTAGGGGTTAGGGACATTTAGTTGTATTTTGCACCCCTATAACTTAAATGAAAGGAATAACACCATCATATAATTTTCATATCTGCATTAAACCCAAAACTCACTACAAAGTTTGCTCATTTTATTTTTAATTCGATAAATATATTTTAAGAAAAGTTAACTTAGAGATGGAGGGTTCCAGCACAGCTGAAGCAAAAAATTTTCATTTTGACACCCGACCATCTCAGATCTTGCTTATATTTGGTGTATAAGGTAGGTTTGTGCAAGAAAGCCAGCTGTGAAAGTTTCAGCTTTCTACGACCATTACTTCACGAGTTATGAAGGTCAGAAAAATCAAGGTTAAGGTCAAAATAGCTCAAGGTCGGCATCTTTGGATGCACCTCACACATTCACTAATTATCGTAACCATATGAAACTATATGTTTTTGGACTCAGAATGAGCTGTAGAATCCAAAAACGCAACGAAATCAGCAATAGGAGAACAAATAAAAATGTTCACCCTTTTTCAAGGAACAAATTGACCTTTTGACCTTGAAGTTCACACATTTTGGGGAAACATTTCTTTACACAAAATGAAGTTCCATCATTGCACTTTTAATATAAACAATAAAAATGTATCTTATTCACCAACTATACTGTCTTAAAGAATTTTTCAAATTTCTGGCAAAATCGCCATATGTACCATATATGCATATATGTACTGTTCAAATCTAGAGATATTCATTATTTAAACTACTTAAGCAAAAATAAATATTATTAGAAACGTGATACAAAATCACTTGGATATAAGCTAGGTACCATAGGTATAACTATGATATAGATCTCTATTTTATTGTGGTCTCCTCCACCCCTACAACCACACCTTTCCACCCTTAGAAATATTTTACTTTTTTTTATAATTACTTTTATTAATAATACATTAATACAAACATATATATATATAGGAGTATCATATAAAATAGGAGTAAAAAAGGAGTATCATATTATGTAGACCTGTATTCTATAGATACATATTAAACTAGAGCTCTGTACACTTTCGACTCAAGAACAGGAAACTGTGGCAAACAGGTCTGCATGATTACCCTCAGCTGTTAGCATCTCATGATCATCAAAGGCATACTGAATTATTCTTGAACCTGCTGTCAATGATGGAGCAGTCATTGTCTGGATAATATCAGATGATAACATCCAACATGAGTCAGGACGAGAAGGGAAACTATGTTTAGAACGTCTTCCATGTGGAGACATAAAATTGACCTTATAATCACTAAATTCTTCTGATACTTCAACCACTAATCCAAACCAAATTTTATTATCATAGTTACAAGCTACATATACCCCAACTTGTATATCTTCAGTTGAAATGTGCTTTTGCTCATGTAAATTATCTTTAAATGGATGCACAACTGTCATAATTTTTGTAGGACCTGAGGAAATCTCACCAACCTCCAACTGGGTATGACTAATAGGCACAAATCTATGAAATCTACGAGTACCTGGGATGGTTACAGAATTTTTATATCTATTTTCCAGGAATTCAGTTGTCTGCTGGACATTTTGTTTCGATAAGAATACAAATTTTGTGCTGGTATCTTTCTCATCCAGAAATTTCATCATGTCAAGTGGTGTCAGAATTTGGTCTTTAAATGTACGTTGAAGACTGGCACGAGCCGTCATTCTTTTTGCTGTGCCTCCGACTCCATCACAAGCACTTTTGCCATGTGAAGTTGCAAAAAAGTGCCATTCAGCATCCAGTCCAAAGTCCTCTTTGTGGTGACACAAATTGGTGAAGTTATATTTATTCTTATACTGCCCTCCGCAACCATCAGTAAAGTAATGAATCTTCCGCAGGCCTGAGCTCTCTTCTTTTATCATGGGGATCAGTTGCTTTAAGAACGCAAAGACAAGGTTTGTACTATGTTTCATGTCATCAGAAATGAAACAATAACTTTTAACTTTAATTTCAACATCATTTTCATTTACTTTATAGTAGAACACAAATGGATGAACTGTTGCCTGACTATTTTCCCAATGGTAACCTTGTGCAGCATCTTGTACAATAAATGAGTAGTTTTCAGAGAAGTCTCCTAGGAGAATACCTTCAGTGACCATCAGATTAGCTTTCAGTTTTTTTAGGAAACTTGCTTGTGCATCAGCCACATAAGTGTGTCTTGTTAGTGCACAAATTCTAGTTGCCAAAGACTTAATGAAGTTTTCAAGGGATTCACCGATGTTAATAAGGGTTGTCCGATCCGTGGAAGTCCACTGCTTGTATGTAATTATGGTGCCGACTGCATCCTGAACAGATTCCAATCCTTCAAGGAATGCAATAACACCTTCTTCTCCTGGACACAATGCACATTTTTGTAGCATACACTCTTCCTTTTCACTGTCACAAACTGCATAGAGAATGAGGTCTTTATATGATAGTTGTTTTTCCCCCAAAGCTGATAGCTGAAGTTTGGGATTTTGGTGGTAGGTACAGACACACACAGTGTGTGTTCCTCCAGCTCCTGCCAAGACACACCACTTGGGTCTCAATGCAGCAAATGATGAGAAACCTATTTTTGGATTAGTGTCATTTGCCTTGAAAACAGCGAAAATCTCACGTAAATTACCAAGCACCAATCGTTTCTGCTGTAGTTGCTTCTCTCCTTCATGATTCCTAATTGATAGACAATCCTTCTTGCCTGGACATATTCTGCTTATTTCATCTGATTCATAGAAAGTGCACACTGCTTCCTTCTCTTTCTTTGTTATAACCCGACCTTTGCTAATATGTGGAACTTCTGGTAATATGCCATGTTCTTTCTTTATTTTGCGGCTGGTTGAAACCATTCTTGTAGATGCATTGAAGAAAGATGCTGTTCTGTGAATGGTGTATGGTGAGAGTGTTAGTATTTGAATCTTCCTCTTGTAGTCAGTCGTCTCACTGAAGGCATTCTTGAGTGCTTGCATCACTCCTGCATGCCTGCGAAAATGATATACATGTTTGAGTAAATTTATATGCAAACATATGATCTATATATAGGCTTAGTATACTTTAATGAAGGTACTACAGATATATATACAGTACTCACAAATTATTGTCATCCATTTTAGATTGCTTTTCTTCACTTTCTTGTGTAAAACTTGTGTCATATGAAGTTTCTAGCTTTCTCTTCAGGGATGTTGATGCCATTTCAAATTTTGTTTCAGCCTTTGAAGATCTCCCTTTTCGTGACAGACCCTCTGAAAAACAAATAAAATAAATTGTTATAACTTTTTTTAATCAACTGTAGGCCTATAGATGTACATGTACATTACATATGAATTTGGTAAATACCGTATATATAATCATAACTGTATTGATCTTCATTATATAAATTGATATGCATACATCTGAATTTGTCAAATATATAAAGGTTGTAATGTTCATACATGTAGTTATATATATTGATGTTTTGTTGCTATAATATCTACATAAATTAACACTTTAAAAATACTTAAACTTACTTGTCTTCACTGGTGTCACATTCAGCATTGGAAGAATTGTGTCTAAATCTCCTTGGAAATCTTCAAACATTATTTCAGTAGTACACCCATAGGCAGAGGAACGTTTTTCTGTGGCAGTGGCATCAGTGTCTGAGTTCGAATCTGAGACAATATCAGAGACTTTTTTGTCTTCAGCTTTGATTTTATTGATATCATTAACACAATTTTTACAAATGTAATCTCCATATATTAATCCGTGAATTCCTTGCAGTGTATTACGGACTGGCACAAGTGCTTTTTCGATCTTCTTCTTATGTTTTCTAAGAGGATCAGCACAAACTTTTCTACCCATCTTGTTTATCTGTAAGAAAGGCATAAAATAAGTAATTAATTTATGTTCACAAAATATATTATTTAACAGTACAGTACATATATGCATATACATATGGCGATTTTGCCAGAAATTTGAAAAATAGCCAATTTGAAAAATTCTTTAAGACAGTATAGATGGTGAATAAGATACATTTTTATTGTTTATATTAAAAGTGCAATGGTGGAACTTCATTTTGTGTAAAGAAATGTTTCCCCAAAATGTGTGAACTTCAAGGTCAAAGGGTCAATTCGTTCCTTGAAAAAGGGTGAACATTTTTATTTGTTCTCCTATTGCTGTTTTCGTTGCATTTTTGGATTCTACAGCTCATTCTGAGTCCAAAAACATATAGTTTCATATGGTTACGATAATTAGTGAATGTGTGAGGTGCATCCAAAGATGCCGACCTTGAGCTATTTTGACCTTAACCTTGATTTTTCTGACCTTCATAACTCATGAAGTAATGGTCATAGAAAGCTGAAACTTTCACAGCTGGCTTTCTTGCACAAACTTACCTTGTACACCAAAAATAAGCAAGATCTGAGATGGTCGGGTGTTAAGCACTGATTCACCTGTGCTGGAACCCCTCAGATGGCATTTTCTGACCAAAAATCAGCAATATTTGAAGCCCTAAGGCCTTTTAGATATAGCAATGAGAAAAAAGAAAAATCCATAAAATGTTATATGAATGTGTCATCTAAAAGCTTTGCTCATTTTAAATTTTAAAATTTTATGAAAAGTATTTTTAAATATTGCAGAAGTTTAGCGACTAAAATCGATCTATAAATGGCATAAAAAAGTTTCTAATTGGCATATTTTTTTTTAAAACAACTGAATGTAAAGTGTACATACAGTCTTTGTTGCAATGCCATTTATACTTGCCACATAGGTATAGCATAGACAAGGAAATTATGACCTTGATTGTACGAATTCCGTTAGTTGGTTTGTGTTACTAGGTAATACAATATAATTTCATACTCTAAAACCCTGCTGCACTGTTCCTATTTACTATACACTTATACTGTTTGGGTCAATATGACCCATACTTTATTGTTTATTAATTTAGAGGTTATATAAATATAAAAATGATGTTAGATGCTTTTATTTGTTTTGAAACCCTAAATGGCCAAAAAATTTATTTAACCCAGCCAGCAAAGTTGAGAGGGGGTATTGTTTTAACTTTTTATTTTTTTTTTGTTAGAGGGATTACTCAAAAAATATCTAACACTTCAGTAGAATTTGAAAAACCAACTTGATTTAAGTCCAATAAAAAGACCAACAATTTTATTCTAGATTCCATCAAAGTTGTGTGTGGTGTGTGTGTGTGTGTGTGGGGGGGGGGGGGGGGGGGGGGGGGGGGGGGGGGGGGGGGGGGGGGGGGGGGGGGGGGGGGGGGGGGGGGGGGGGGGGGGGGGGGGGGGGGGGGGTAATGTTTTTCATCCTTGTTTCTTTATTTCTTTTTTATTTTTCAGGATTACTTAAAACTTGCATTGGTATGTAAAAAATAAAAGTTATTGAAAAGAATCTGATCGAATCTTGTTTCATTTATAAAAATTTTGAACATAATCTTAATCTTAGCTATAGGCATGTCAAGGTCAATCCATTGCTATCTTCTTTGGTCACAAAACAGGTCGCACCTGGGTGACCTTCCCAAAATGTACGAAAACCTCCTCCTCTTCCGGTCATTTGCTATGTATATACCTGTGATAACTTTTGTTTTTTTAGTTACTCATCTCTGCTTGAAAATGTCTTAATAGACGAAAGGTCTCGCTATATACTTCTTTCCTTTTCCTTGTGGCTATATCCTTTACATAAATCACTTCACGGTTTTAGTGAATTTTTGTGCAGTATTTGTTCATGTACGACCTCTATGTCTGGAAGCTCCTACCTGACTCCTTAATATATACTCGTAAACAAATTATCACAGCTGCTGCCAAACACTTGAATAAGTCATTTGGGGCAATGAAACAAGATAAGGTAATTTGACCTCAAGGTCTCTATTTTGGAGGTTCATTATATACTAGCAACCGGGAGATAATCCGTCAGGATCGCGCGGAAGGATTAACATGTGATAAAGTGAGAAACAATTTTGTGGGAAATATGGCATTCCTTGACTCACCCCACCCTTAACCAACCTATAAATGCAGGATTATAGTAAAAATGACCAGTCTAACTTCCAACACCTTTAAGTCCTTACAGTCTGTCCACAGTTCTCCAAATTTACTTCTTCGCTTGAAATCACCCCCATCATGGATTTTGTTAAAAGTCAACATGGTCAAGATAAACTCTGCCTTGATGGTTACATCTATGTCAAGCACAAACAAAGAATTGTCATCTGGTATTATATCCTATGAATGTGAATGCTGTCAGCATAAAAACTGCAAAACCCAAGTTAAAATATGTGAAGAAGAATTAGTCAGCCATCTTCATGAGCATAACCATGCTCCTGATACTAATCGTCAAGATGTCTTGCTTCTACGGAACGAAATAAAGCAGAAAGCTATTGACACCCAGGAAACCGCTCAACAAATCATCACACAGGCAGTACAGAGCATTCCAGTAGTAGTTTCAGTGCAACTACCATCCGTTCACCATATTAGGCATGCAATAAGAAGACACAGGCAAGTTGTGAACGCTCCGCATCCCATTCCAAAGAACTTAAACGAGATGGTTATTCCCGATGAATATAAAATGACGGCTTCCAGCGAGGATTTCCTGCTTTACGACAGTGGATCAATTAATCAACGTATGCTTATATTTTCTACAGCCAAAAACATGAGACTCCTGGAAACCTCGACTGATTGGTTTTGCGATGGGACATTTAAAGTTGCGCCACCCCTCTTTTACCAACTTTACACAGTTCATTGTCTAGTCTCGAGTAGAACAATTCCATGTGTTTATGTGTTGTTACCAAACAAACGACAAGACTCCTATCAAGATCTTTTCCACCAACTTCTTACTATCAACCCCAGGCTCAATCCGAAGACCATCCTCATCGACTACGAACAGGCTGCTAAGAGCGCCATCCAAGAAGCCTTTCCCAACACGATAGTCAAAGGATGTTTTTACCACTTGTCTCAAGCCGTATATTGCAAGCAAAATATCAGAGTGATGTTGACTTTGCTCTCAGAATTCGCATGCTACCAGCACTAGCATTCGTACCATCAGAGAATGTTGTTGATGTATTTGAAGAACTGCAAGAAAATATGCCTCAGGAAGCAGATCCAATCACTGATTATTTCAAGGATGTCTACATTGGTAGAGTACGTCGCCGTAACAGAGCAACTCCACATTTTCCTATCAACATGTGGAGTATGCACCAACGCGTAGTTGATGACCTCCCACGCACTAACAACTCTTTGGAAGGATGGCATAACCATTTGCAAGCAAGCATTACTTCATGCCATCTAAATATCTGGACCTTTCTTCGAGTGTTGAAAAAGGAGCAAGGACTCACCAACGTCATCATAAGCCAAATGCTTGCAGGACATCCGCCCCCACCCAAGAAGAAACGGTATCAAGATTTGTCGACCAGAATTGCAACTATTGTAGAAGATTATGAGAACCGTGAAGTGTTGGATTTTTTTAAAGGAATAGCACACAATTTGCAACTTTAATATACAGTTTTCCATTTTTCTAATATTATTTTATGTATGTATAGATATCTATTAATAATTCATTGTTAAATATCCATTTTTAAAAAGTCTATTTTATAAATATTTTTTTACTACTTTTTTTGTTAATTTTCATAAACACTAGGGGCAGTTTTCCAGTGTGACTGGGAGGGTGGCGGTCGTGGCGGTCGAAACCGAGCTTGGAGGTTACTCATGGCTACCCTGGTTTAACACCATCAACTTGTATAGTCCAACGAGAGCATGTTGACCTAGTAGGAAAAGAATGGAGGAAAACAAATAAAAGACACCCCTCCAGTTTTTTTAACTTAAAAAAGGCGAAAACTAACGAAGGCATTTCCCCCAGAAAGTCTTTGAAAAGTTCATAAAGAAAGTGGTAAAATTAGAAGTGATGTGTGTGAAAGATACATAACCCGAGTAGCCAAAAGAGAAGACTTTGGGCGGTAGGGACCGGGAGGGCACGCAACTCTCCTGAACCAACCCCGGAGTGGTGAAAACTGAATCGAGAATGACAAGGACTGCTATCAGCGAGTACCTCATCCCCCCCCAAACCCTAAAACCAGCAGGGTGCATTTTAACCCATCCCCCAACACAAGTTCGTGCCAGGAACAAGGGCAGTTGTCCCGGGGTGGCAGTTGTCCCGGGGTGGCAGTTGTCCCGGGGTGGCAGTTGTCCCGGGGTGGCAGTTGTCCCGGGGTGGCAGTTGTCCCGGGGTGGCAGTTGTCCCGGGTGGCAGTTGTCCCGGGGTGGCAGTTGTCCCGGGGTGGCAGTTGTCCCGGGGTGGCAGTTGTCCCGGGGGGGGGGGTGGCAGTTGTCCGGGGTGGCAGTTGTCCCGGGGTGGCAGTTGTCCCGGGGTGGCAGTTGTCCCGGGGTGGCAGTTGTCCCGGGGTGGCAGTTGTCCCGGGGTGGCAGTTGTCCCGGGGTGGCAGTTGTCCCGGGGTGGCAGTTGTCCCGGGGTGGCAGTTGTCCCGGGGTGGCAGTTGTCCCGGGGTGGCAGTTGTCCCGGGGTGGCAGTTGTCCCGGGGTGGCAGTTGTCCCGGGGTGGCAGTTGTCCCGGGGTGGCAGTTGTCCCGGGGTGGCAGTTGTCCCGGGGTGGCAGTTGTCCCGGGGTGGCAGTTGTCCCGGGGTGGCAGTTGTCCCGGGGTGGCAGTTGTCCCGGGGTGGCAGTTGTCCCGGGGTGGCAGTTGTCCCGGGGTGGCAGTTGTCCCGGGGTGGCAGTTGTCCCGGGGTGGCAGTTGTCCGGGGTGGCAGTTGTCCCGGGGTGGCAGTTGTCCCGGGGTGGCAGTTGTCCCGGGGTGGCAGTTGTCCCGGGGTGGCAGTTGTCCCGGGTGGCAGTTGTCCCGGGGTGGCAGTTGTCCCGGGGTGGCAGTTGTCCCGGGGTGGCAGTTGTCCCGGGGTGGCAGTTGTCCCGGGGTGGCAGTTGTCCCGGGGTGGCAGTTGTCCCGGGGTGGCAGTTGTCCCGGGGTGGCAGTTGTCCCGGGGTGGCAGTTGTCCCGGGGTGGCAGTTGTCCCGGGGTGGCAGTTGTCCCGGGTGGCAGTTGTCCGGGGTGGCAGTTGTCCCGGGGTGGCAGTTGTCCCGGGGTGGCAGTTGTCCCGGGTGGCAGTTGTCCCGGGGTGGCAGTTGTCCCGGGGTGGCAGTTGTCCCGGGGTGGCAGTTGTCCCGGGGTGGCAGTTGTCCCGGGGTGGCAGTTGTCCCAGGGTGGCAGTTGTCCCGGGGTGGCAGTTGTCCCGGGGTGGCAGTTGTCCCGGGGTGGCAGTTGTCCCGGGGTGGCAGTTGTCCCGGGGTGGCAGTTGTCCCGGGGTGGCAGTTGTCCGGGGTGGCAGTTGTCCTAGAACCCTGTTTAACTACTACTGAATTTCTGTTCAACTTAAATCTACCATCTTTATCTTTGCTTGTTAAGTCATTTATACGTACATGAATTATAATATTACTTCAGTTTTCAGGCAACTTCGTCACTACCTCACTGACTTTAGAAACATTAACTCCTGGAATACATATTCTTCTACAGGTTTTCCTTCCCCTATTGCAAAATTCATTGTCCTGATTCCTGATAATAGTTTCCAACCATGGTGAATTCACACTGTACTGCTTCATCTAAATTCCCTAGTATCTGAAACCTGTTGCTAGTTGCTGCAACATGATTACTATTCTCTCTAATCCTATTTCTTGAATGATCTTTGACTTTGTGCACTCATCAGGCCTAACTCTACTTGGATCTGCATCCTTATCGCTAACGCTTGGCTTAAGTTTAACTTTACTTGGGCCTGCATCCCTGTCTCTAACACTAGGGCTAGGCTTAGGCTCAACCTCACTACATCTTACATTAGTATTTCCTGTATTAGACTCAGTTTCTGGCCTAACTGTTCCATCTCACCCAGTGGGTTTCCTCCAACCTGAGGACCTAGTTCTTCCCAGTTGGGGTTCCCCTTATAAAACCTTAACACAGAACAGTTACCAATGTTCATATTTAATCCCCATGACCAAGAAGTACTAGATATGAAGTCAATATCCCATTGGCATGAAGAGACATCAGAAAGCAATTCACACTTTTTTTTCCTGCAGGGAGGAGCAGCTAAGTGCAAATGCCTGCAAAAGCACCCCCCGAACAGAAGAAGAAGAGCCAAAATCAAGGTCCAGGGTTTTTGAGATGACTAGACACACTGTGTTTGAAAGATGGGAGGTCATAGACAGGTGGAAAGATGGATTAAGGAAGATTGTTCCAGAGTTAACTGGTTGAGTAGATGAAAGACTAAAAATACAGATTAACTCTTGTGTTAGATAGTTGGAATGAGAAATGATAAAGTATAGAAAATCTGGTGCTGCATGCTCTCCTTAAAAGAGGAGACACACAATTAGAGAGTTCAGAACTGCAATGTCTATTATAATAGTGATAGTAAAGAGAGTGAGGCAACAGTGCAGCAAAGAGGAAGATATTGAAGACAATCAGTAAGAGGTAGGGAATTGATGACAGAAAAAGCCTTTGATTCCACCTTGTCAAGTACAGCTGTGTGTGTTGAGCTGCCTCACACATGAGAAGCATACTCCATACAAGGGCAAACAAGGCCCCTGTACAAAGACAGCACCTGAGTATGGGTGAAGAAACCACGGAGGTGGTACAGCACACCTAACCTCTTAGAAGCTGTTTTAGAAAGAGGGTATATGTGATCTTTCCAGGAAAGATCATGAGAAAAAGAAATGCCAAGAATGTTAAGAGAAGAGGAAGGATTGAGTTGTGTGTGAGGAACCGAGTTTTGGAGGCATTGAAAACCACAAGGTTTTCTCTGCCCCAAACAGGAAGATCAGAGGTCAGGTGTCCCATAGCCATCCTACATGAATCATGAAGTGACTGCTGTGAGGGACACTTTGGGAAGTGGGTGGAGAATTGAAGAGTGGAATCATTGGCATAGGAGTGGATTGGACAGGAAGTGTGAATTAAAAGATCATTAATAAATAAAAGGAAAAGAGTGGGTGACAGGACAGAACCCTGAGGAACACCACTGTTAATAGCTTTAGGAGAAGAACAGTGGCCATCTACAACTGCAGCTATAGATCAGCCAGAAAGGAAATTAGAGATGAAGGCACAGACAGAAGAATAGAAACTGAAGGAGGGCAGTTTGGAAATTAAAGATTTGTGTTAGACTATACACTGGTTGACAAAATCAAACTTTTTATTTGTCACATGAACAAAGATGGGTGGATCTTATAGGTTTTTTACCGCTGAGTTCAAAAATGGCCTCAAAATTTTTCTATCACCCACCAATATTGAGTGAATCGAAAATGAAATTTGGACTAATTTATAGGTGTAATAGCAATATCAAAGTAGAAAATGCATATTGAATTCATCTAAAATGTAGCTACTGATGATTTACGCTTGTATTTCGCCACTGGGCCATCCCTTGACAATGTCCAGCAGTAGTCATCCAACATGCTGGGGCTCCACTTGCCCTGGTATCACTTCTCCATAAGAACATAAGAAATTTTTATAGTGGGCACACTAGGGGCCACTTCAGCCCATCAAGGTGGCTCCACTATGTAAAAACTGCCTGTACATTGGCAACAACCAATTTTTACAAAACTAATTAATTATCAATTTAAAACTAATTAATTATCAATTTAAAACTAATTAATTACACTGGTCTGCATGAAAATCGATTTCTTTATTTTGAGTTGTGATTCTGAAGCAGTTCGCTGCGCTGAATTAAAAAATGCTACTAGTTTTTTTCTATCACCCACAGTTTTAAAGTTATTAGCAAAACAATTTTGGGGCATTTTGTAATTTTTTAACTTTAATTAATTTCATTTTTTCATATTTTTCAGATAGATAATTCTAACATTACGTCTTTAAAATTTTAATAATGGCTTCTAGAGGATGTACCCATAGTCCAGACATATTTTGTTATATTTGTGGTCGGTATGTTGTTGTAAAACAAAGGACAAATGTAACGACCTTCATTAAGAGAGCTTATCATGCTTATTTTGGAATTAAATTAGATCAAGACAAAAGTTGGGCTCCACACAAGGTTTGTCCTGTGTGTGTTACAGCACTAAGGAATTGGAGCAAAGGTAAAAAGAAAAGTTTGCCATTTGGGAAACCTATGGTATGGCACAAGCCTAGAAACCATACTGCTGCTACTTCTGTTCTTGCAATGTTAAAGGTTATAATACAAAGAATAAAGAGAGCCTTCAATACCCAAGTCTTCCATCTGCAATAAGGCCAGTACCCCATGGTCCAGAAGTTCCTATTCCCCACCCACCCAAGAGTCTGGATCAATACAATTCAGATTCTGATTCAGCTCCAAATCCAGACAATGATGATGTTTATGAACAGCCAACAGCTGACCGAGATCCTAAACCATTAACCCAAGCCGAACTAAATGACTTAGTCAGGGATTTGAATCTGCCTAAGGACTCTGCAGAACTTTTGGGGTCTAGATTACAGGAGAACAATTTATTGGCATCTGACACATACTTCGCTTGGTACAGAAATCATAAAGAAGGTAAATATATTTTGTTTCTTTCAGTTATTTTTTTATTCTTTCATAAACAAGCAATATGCTTGTCCAAGAGCTGGGAGCTATTTAATTCTGCTTTAATTAGGTTTTATTCTATCACCTAAAGATTTTGTGCTATAAGGGGTGTTGTAATACTTCATCTGTCCCCAAATGTTAACCACCCATTGATAGGAGGGGGAGAGAGTATTTTGCTGGGAATGGGACTGGTTGTTATATATATTTACCCTACATTATGATGTAAGTGTTACTGTAGTCTATAACAACAAAATTTATGGTTTCGCATGTGCAATCCAATGTTGGTCTTGATAAGATGGTTCACATTTGGGGATAAATGGGGGATTTATGACACACCCTATAGTAAGAAAACCATACGTGATAGGGAAAAACTAACTATATTTTTGAGATCAGCGCACTCAAATTATATAGAATCAACAACTAGTTTGTAAAAATTGATCAACAAGTTTTCAAATGTGTACTGGTGTTATCAATTTCAAACAAGATAGAATCTCTGGATCCAGAGGATCAAAGTCATAATAGGCTACTATCCACAAATATGTTACACTCTATATCTATTTATAACTGACATGCAAATATATCAGATCCAAAGAATCCAGTCAATTTCATTATGGTACCCATCAATACCAGTACCTTGCCAACCAAAAATAAGTCACGGTCCATATCAATTGCGGACCAAGTCACAATTTACAACCATATACATTACAATATATATACTTAGGAGGAAAAGTGTAGGTGTGGCTGTAAAGACTGTACAGTAATGTAGAAATGTGTGTGCACCCATTTTGGGTCTCCCATTTCAAGGTGTTTGTGGGGCAAGTGAAGATCACAAGTTTTTCAATACCTCACAGTACTACAGGGGGCACCACTCAGCAGAGGAATCTCTTTAAATGGGGTGTGTAAGGACAGAGAGTATCCCCTAACCCAAAATACTGCCTCCCTATATCCCACAACATCTGTGTTGAGCTGTGAAATCTATCACCCAAATGCACATAATATATATGAAATAAACTAGTACTATTCATGCAATAAAAATAGGCTTAAACACCATCACCAGATGCCCCTTGCAGACATCAAACTATCCAACCTTCTTTTGAAAGAATCAAGTGTATCTGAAGTCACCACTTCTTCTGTCAGACTGTTCCAAAACTTAATTACTTTGTTTGTAAAACTGTTTTCTTAAATTTGTTCTACATCTTGGCTTAAATAATTTCATACTATGACCTCTAGTCTGGTTATTGTGATCTTTAATGAAGAGAGACTCAAAATCTATCTTATCCAACCCTTTTATCATTTTATACACCTCTATCATATCACCCCTTAACCACCTCCTTTTTAATGAGAACATGTTTAGATACGCCAGTCTTTCCTTATATGTCAATTGTCTTAGAGATTGGATCATTCTTGTTGCTCGTTTCTGTACTTTTTCCAGTTTTTCAATATATTGTATCAAATAGGGACTATTAAATTGAATGCAGTAGCCTATTCAAGGAGGGGTCTCACATATGAAACATATAGTTGCTTTATAATATTGGGTGATTTGTATTCAATGTGTCTGCATGAGATTGAGTCTAGCATTTGCTTTATTTCTGATTACTGTACAGTGATTTGAGGGTTTAAGTTCATTAGTCATAGTGACACCCAAGTCTTTCTCTTTATCATCATTTTTAATCCAAATTCCATTCATATTGTATTCAAATTCTGGATTTTTTGGCCCAATATGCATAACCTTGCACTTATCAACATTAAATTTCATCTCCCATTTATCTGCCCAGGCTGTTACTCTGTCTAAGTCTTTTTATATTGTCACTGCTCCTGCTACCGACTCAACATTATGGCCTAATTTTGTATCATCAGCAAATTTTGAGGTTTTACATGATAGGCCCTTCTCTAGATCATTTATATAGACAACAAAAAGCAGAGGTCCCAGCACAGACCCCTGTGGGACTCCGCTCAATATGGGTCTCCAAGTAGACTTATTTCCATTTAGATGAACTCTGTTTTCTGTTTCTCAGCCATTCTTCTATCCAGCCAGCTATATGACCTCTTATACCATGGGCTCTAACTTTTACCAACAATCTTGCATGAGGAACAGTATCAAATGCCTTTGCAAAATCTAAGTATACTATATCTACTGGCTCTTTATTGTCCAAATTCAATAGGACTCCATCATAAAATTCAATCAAGTTGGTCAGACAGGACCTTCCATTTCGAAAGCCATGCTGGCTATCATTTATAAGGTTGCACTCTTCAAGGAAATCAGTAACTTTACCTCTAATGATACTTTTGAGTAATTTGCAAATAATGGAGGTGAGGCTGATGGGTCTGTACTTTTTTGCCAAGTTTCTATTTCCTTTTTTAAAGATTGGAGCCACATTTGCTTTCTTCCAATCCTCTGGAATTTCAGTACATATCAATGATTTATTAAAAATAATTTCTAGTGCCTGTGCTATATTCTTTTTGGCAGCTTTTATGGATATTTGTTGATGAATGCATTCCCTATGCTCATCACTAACATCGCCTAAGTTTGTTGGGAAGAAGTCAAGATGTGTCAAGAAAATGAATTTTCAATGACATGTTGCACCCCACGTCTTTGTAGGCCTTCAGAAGTTCTTCAACAAGTGACTCTTAATTTTTGGCCTTGAAGTTTCTGAGGAAATTTGTGTTCACTACTTTAAATGCTTTCCAAGCTGCTCCTTCAACTTCACTTAGAGTTTCATCAAATGCGCTGTCTCTCATGATTTCTCTAATTTGCAGGACCACAAATATCCCTTCTTTGATTTTGACCTCACTGATCCTCAGAAATTTCTGTTTCAAGTAGAGACAGCAAACGGCATTTGACAAGACCCATTTAGCCAGCCTGTCAGAAGTCGTAAACACATAATACAGCATATATGAGGTGCCCACGTCTTGTTCTGATCCCCTACCTTGCAACCAAAATAAAGTTCATATGCTTTTTTGACGAGAGGGGTGAAATTTCGCCTTTGAAATTTAAGTGTTAACTCTCTGCATACATAACAGAAACAGTTTGGGTGGTTGACACACTTGCGTGGCATTCTGTCATGAAACAATACAAACACACTGACAAAAAAAATTATTAAGGAAAATCACGAATAAAATGCATGATGTTCATTCACTAAGTGAAATCAAATGAGTAACTGACAAATGAAAGTCAACAGTGACGTGTAGCAACTTATAAGCAGAGGAAGAGGAAGGGGCAGACCCCACCCCCTTCCTATTCTCGCTCAAATCCTAAGTAATGTAAATTCGTGTGTCACTCTAAAACTGCAGGTGATAGAAAAATTGTTTTCATTTTCATAATCAACATAAAAAGTTACACATAGTTCAAGTAAAAATATCTCTGTGACAAAAACTTTGTTGACCAGTGAGCTATCAAAAGCTTTTGATATGTCTAGCACAATAGCAAAAGTTTCATCAAAATCCCAAAAAGAGGATGCCCAAGAGTCAGAGAGGTATGCAAGAAGATTGCCAGTGGTGTATCCCTTGCAAAACCCATACTAATGATCTGAAAGAAGATTGTAAGAAGAGAACTGTTTAAGAATTTTTGTATTAAGGATAGGTTAAAAAACTTTGGAAAGGCAAGAAATCAAAGCAATTGGACAATAGTTGGAGGGTTGAGAGCAGTCACCCTTCTTTGGGACAGGCTGAATGAAAGCAAACTTCCAGCAGGAAGGGAAAGTACCAGATGAGAGAGAAAGACAAAAGAGTTTGCCTTGGCAGGGTGTCAGTACAGAAGCACAGTTCTTAAGAACAACAGCAGGAACACCATCAGGACCATATGCCTTCCTCAAGTTGAGTCCAGATAGGGCAGAATAAACATCTTTAGAAGAGATTCTAATTTCAGATATAATAAAGTCAGAGGAGGGAGGAGATGGAGGAGAAAGAGCACTGGAATCATCCAGGGTTGAAATTTAAGCGAAAGTTTGACTTGTCCTTTAGTTATATTTTTAAATCATCTGCAAAAATTTTGCAATGGACTGTTATACCATGGATAAGGAAATTTATGTAAATTAAAAATGGAATAGGCCCCAAAACTGACCCCTGAGGAACTCTACTCCCAACCTCCATTTCTCTGCTAGCACAACCTGAAACAGAAACATGCATCACTCTCCCAGTAAGAAAGTCTTGAATCCATCCCAGCAACTTATCACTCACTCCAATCTCTTCCAATTTCCTAAGCAAGAGAACATAACAAATGACATAAAAAACCTTTGCAAAGTTGAATAAATTTAATAACATCAACAATATTGCCATCATCCTACCACTTTGTTAGATCATGATAAATGAGTAGGAGCTGATCTTCAGTCAACCTGCCTGATCTAAACCCAAACTGATCTTCCCCCAACAGAAAACTGGATTCCAGATAATGACTAAGGAATACTACTATAATTCTCTCTAAGGACTTGCAATATACACTGAAGTCAAGCTTACAGGTTGCTACAACTGACTTCTTCCCAACTTTAGGCAGGGTTTCTTCTTCATTACATTTCATTTTGAAAACATGAAGCCACTGGGGGCCCATTGAGGTTATCCAAGTCATGAACTAATAATACAGGGTTCATAGCAGGGCTGTGGAGTCGGTGATAAAATTTGCCAACTCCGACTCCAGAAATCTGACTTGTATAATTACGACTCCAACTCTGATGGAATGTTAAGGCCAAATTGATTACGATTAGCTTTTTTAAGCCAATGGAGATTCATAAACAAGGCATTTCGTCACCACCACATGACTCATCAGGTTACTTAGTGGCTGTAACTATGCCTTAATGGCTTTTTTTCTCTTTATTCAAAAATTACAATAAATCCCAAAATACAAACTGATTGAAGCTTAAACAAAATAAGATTATTATTGGTTTAGCAAATTAATATGATGTTTTTGTATTATTATAAACAACCGTAACAAAATGTACTAACCTAAACTGAATTTGTTCTTAAAAAAGGATCGCTTCCATTAAATCTTCTTTCAGTGATGCTTTTAAGTCAGAGCGGATGATTTTAAGGGCTGAAAATAAGCGTTCTACACTAATTTCAGTAGGTAGCAAGGCTGTAACAGTCATAGAAGCATCTTGGACAATTTTGGGGTATTTAGCAATTGCTTCTTTCACAGTCAACTTTGATGAATGATCAATCTTTTCCACCTCCTCCAATGATTTATAGAATTGATTTTGAATTTATCCAATGCACTCTGGGGGTGTTCCTCCTGTTCCAATTCCAATCGCCTTCGCTTTGATCGTTCTTGTCTGTCCAGATGTTTTTCAAAATCTAATTCTTCATCAGAGCCTGAATTTGATGACGACAAAATCAATCATATGACTGCCATGAAGTGGCCCAACTACACTACTGCCTCGGATTCATCATGACCATGATCTCGTAGACCTTCAATATATATGGCTACATCACATAAGGCAGCTTTGGCTCTGATTTGCTGCGCTTCTGTTAATGTCACTCTGTACATGGCATCAACATATATAGCAGCCAAAAGAATATCATTGTCTAGCAGAAGCTTTTCTCTCTGTATCATCGAATTCCTTATATCATCGGCTAGTATGCCACCAGTTTGAGAAAGACGGAAAATAAGCGTCTTCCACTCCTTATAGAATAAGCCAGGAGTCAAATCATCTGATTGCAATTTTTTTGTCACGTTATAAGGATGGCGAAGTAAGCCCTTGAGTTGTTTTACCTGATCCCACTGAGCCTCAGTCATGATGACATCCGGGGAGGCATGTCACTAAGGAAAGGTTTTATTTCAAGAATCCGTTGAATCATCATGTATGTGCTGCCCCACCGAGTTGCTTGGTCCAAAATTGCTCCTTTGCCAGCTCGTCACTTCAAAATAGAGTCTAGTTTTGGCGTTCTAGCTGCCACAGCAACTTTTCGTATTCTTCCAATGAGATTAGCTGCATGTTGTCCTTTCAAGCCATCGCGTATTGCCAACTGCAGTGTGTGGACACTGCAGCGCATATGATGGATTTTGGATATTCTTGCTGCAGTATCCACAAATGAATCTAATGTATCGTGACTATCATGATCATCAACCACCATTACTTGTTCATTATCTTCAGAATAATCATCAACATAATCATCACTGTCTTCTGAATCTTCCACAACTTTTTTGTTAAATTTTTCAAGTGTTTTCACCATGTTGGAAGCATTGTCCGTTACAATTGACAATACCTGGTCCTTTCTGATGTTAAAATCATTTAATACATCCATTAGTAGTTTTTCAAGATAATCACTGGTATGCTGTGCTTTAGTATCTCTTACTGCTAATGTCCGCGTGACTACTACTTTTTTATCATCGATAAAGCGAATATTAATTGCAAAATAGTTTACTCTATGGCGAGTACAGGAATCCATCTTTAAGAACAGGATTCGTCCTCGAAGACATTCTTTTAGTGCATGCTTCTGCGATTCTTCCATTATCATATTACGAATGTTGCCACGTTCTAATGAAATGCCAAGTATATTTGCCATTTCCCCATTCAGATTAGCAAAGGCTGGGGTTGAAAAAAATGTTAGAGGGAGAGAATTCTTTACAACCATTTCAATTATGCATGCTTTAAATTTGTCTGCTGTCATAGTCACTGTGACTTTTTCACTCATAAAATATTTTGTGACTAGTTTGATGAGAACTTGTGCTTGAATTGTCATCAGCCTTCTTCTTTCTTTAATTATCCTTTTCATTCACAATTTTGTAATCCTTTGGATGATGCCATTGAAGGTGGCATTTTAGATTTCCTGCTCTTGTTGGAGCATTGGATCCTTCACCTGAGAAGGCACTAATTTTGGCATCACATTTTTTCCTGATCATCAGTGCCCTTTTGGCACTGACATATGTAATATTTTCCATCAGCAGTGAGTGAAAAATATTCAAAAACAGCAGATTTATACTTTTGATGTGACATTACACTATCATTACTTATCAAATTGAAATCTAAAAATCTGAAAAAGATTTAGTTGCTAGTACAAAATTTTTAAATTTCATTATTATTAATTATGTTAATTAATTAATTATAATCCTTATTAATTATAAGCAACTATATTATATATTATTTATATATTATATTATACAGTGGAACCTCAATATACAAACTTAATCCGTTCCTGAGGGTTGTTCTGATATCGAATTGTTCGTATATTGAATCAATTTTTCCCATAAGAAATAATGTAAATTGGATTAATCCGTTCCAGACCCCCAAAAGTTACCCCTTACGAAACATTTTTAAGTCAAAATATTGGTTAATTAAACCTGTAAAATAAGACTTACATGCATAAAATCATACATGAAACCTGTAACAACAATAAATAATGCAATATTATACAAATAAATGAAAATTTAACCTGAACTTTACCTTTGCTGAGGAGTGATGATGGCCTAAGTGGAAGCTGGAGAGGAAGGTGGGGTGGAGGAGGGAGATTATTGTTTAGAAGGGGAGTCACCTTCCATAAAAACATCAGGTAACTCCCCTTCTGGGAGCGATGCACACCGAACGCTGGCTGGAGAGAAACTGACCAGCTTCTTTCGGTTCGGATATGAGGGAATGGTTCGTATACAAGGACAATTTTTTCTCAAAAAAGTTGTTCGTATACCAATTTGTTTGAATAGAGATGCGTTCGTATATTGAGGTTCCACTGTATATTAAAACATTAGGTTAAATCTATTTTATTCATAAAATTGAGCTAGGTCTAGGCCTAGGCTGCTATGGTTATAGTTAAAGGATTTGCACTGACTCCAACTCCATCCAACTATGCACTTCCGACTCCGACTCCACTCAAAATTGACTGACTCCACGACTCCGGACTCCGACTCCACAGCCCTGGTTCATAGCAAATCTTGCCAAGTAATTTCCCTGACCAAATTTCATTTTTTGTTTATTTTAAATGTCCCCCCCCCACACACACCCCTTGTTTTCCTTTTATTATTAAGTGCCATTTCTTTACACACTGTTGATGATGATTCCACAGACTTTTACCATAAAACTTACTTCTTCAGAATCTTTGGTGAAAAAAATTATCTAACAGTCTGCCATAGCCTATCATTCTTTGCAGTCATGTTAATTCCCTGACCACCATCCAATTTTTTTTTTGTTTTCCCTGAAATTTTGCAACAAACTTTTATTTCCCCAACTTTCCCTGACCATTTTTCAATTCCTGACTTTCCAGGTCACTATGAACCCTGTAATAATAGAATCCTGCAAAACATCACTCTCAAGTCAGCTAAGTAATGTACAACTATTTACTATCATCAAAGTAGCCTACAAACTTAAGCTAAGAATATACAGTATTTACAATTTACAAACTATCTCTGTCATTCATGAAAGCATCCATACTTTTCTTAAAATTAACTAATGAGCTATTGTTTACCACATCATACGACAAATCATTCCAAAAATCTACTACTCTATGACTGAAAAAGTATTTTTGTTGATCAAGTCTACAAGGCTGCTTTCTAATTTTCTTATTATGCCCACGAGTTATCCCATTAGCCTCTAGTGAGAAAATGTTACGTACATCTAAATTGTCCAAACCTTAAAACATTTTGAATATCTATCATATCTCCCCTCCTACAACCTCTCTCAAAACTAAACATACCTAGTTCCTTTAATTTTTCCCTGTATTCCAATTTTCTTAGTTAGGGATAAGCTTGGTTGCCCTATGTTACACACATTCAAGCATATCAATATTATGTCTAAGGTGAGGGGACCAAGCTTGAATGCAGTATTCTGAATGAGGCCTAACACAAGAATTATATAATTTACAGATCACTTCCTTACTCTTGCAACTAACATTCCTCTTAATAATACCTAACATTTTATTATTTGCTTTATTTATAGCCTCTAAGTCAGAGGTTCTGAAACTGGGGGTAATTGAGCAATTCTTAATATGGTAAAAATTTCAACATTAATGTCCGAGTCACAAAAGAGACGATTAACCCTTTGAGGACCATGGTCAAGTATACTCGATTTCTAAAAATTGTTCATTCAGGAACCGTGATCGAGTATACTAAACAATCTGCAAAAAAAATTCCTTTCAAAGAGTTTCAAAGTTTCAAAGTAATTTCAGTTATTTTCAGTAATTAATTTTTCTACTTTCTTTACAACTTTGGCATTGAAAGTTTGTGTGGGGTAATGAGATTAGTTGAGATCAGGAAAAGGGGTAACGGGGTCAAAAAGTTTAAGAACCACTGCTCTAAGCAGTGCTTAGAAAATTATTGATCACTCCTCACTAAAATGCCAAGATCTTTTCCTGTCTAACATCCTCTAACCAGTTCCCTTGCAGCTCATAACTAAAGTTTTCATTATTTCTACCAAAATGCATGACTTTACATTTTTGAGCATTGAATTCCATCTGCCATTTACAAGCCCAAGCAACTAATCTATGAAGATCCTTTTGCAGTTTATAAGAATTTTCTATATTTGTAACTGGGGCAACTACTTTTGTATCATCTGCAAATTTAGAAGTTTTCATGAGATCTGTGGAAAATTTTATATAAAGGATAAGAAAGTTCAGCAACACAACTTCAGAAGCTGGGGATGCGTGTTATCAGGACCCATAGAAGAGGACACATCCAGATCCAACAGCATCTTCCTGACAAAATCAATTTTAAATGTAATGTTCCTCAGCTCACCTCCAAAGGACTGATGGGCAGCAGGTAAGTCTGGCACTTCAACCACACAGACCATTGAGAATGAATCAGCAGAACATTCTGCCTTTTCCAAAGGGTCATGGCTAAGCTGGCCTGATGGAAGCCTAAGCAGCCCAACACCAGGTCTGTCAACTTTTTTATTTCTAATATACAAGTGAAAAAGCTTGGGCATATCATTAAGTTTCCTGATCAAAGATTCCTCATACTCCAACTGGATATTGATAGTAAATGATCTAAATTGAGAGTTGACAACCTGGAAGTGCTGTAGGGTTGCCATTAATCTCTCTATCTACACTATCAATCATAGGTAGTGATGTTAAAAAACGGGTTTTTTTATGTCCATGTTGTTTTTTTTTTGTTTTATTTTTTTTATTGTTTTTATTGTTTTTATTGTTTTTTTGTTTTTTTTAAATTAATATAGATATTGCCAATTTAATTATAAGGTATACTTTTGCAATGATATATATTATAAAAATAAATAAATAAATAATAAAATAGGCCATATGGTACCAGTATAGAATGTCCTTTTCAGCCTATTTACAGGAAAAAACTGGCCTCTTTCTTGCACTGAAAGTCTTGTATCTTAGATCCGTTAAACTTGCGAGAACACTGGCTGGGAGCTGACTGCCCATTGTCCAACCTTTCCAGGACTCTCCCATCCATGCCTCGGATTTTGAATCTCCCACTTAACTATCCTTTAGACCCACGATGACATATTTTCCCCCTGAGACCATCCATATATATACATACACATACACCCATATACCAATATATACATAAATACTTATATACACATTTATATCTATTATATACCCCAATACCCCATACACACGCATACATCCAGAATTCCAGATACATACGCACGCATACTCACATATATACGTACACAAACTCATACACCTCTATCTCGCCCTTTCATTACCTCCGAAATCATTTAGCACATACAGTAATATCCATACAGCCAAAAGAAACTGATTAAGCACAGACAGAGCAGCAAAGCTAGTATTTATATCCCAAAATGCAAAATTCCAAGAAAGTGAAGTAAAACATGGTGCTACATTGGCTTCGTCAACATCCAAATCTGCAATAAGTACCAGTACCTGTGATATTGAAACTATATGCTCTAATCAATCTAGTGATAATGATTCTTCAATGGAAATAGAATCAGATAATGAAAGTTAAACAGCATTAGGTTAACACAAAGGTTAAAGAAAGAGATGAATATTTTTATTTTTTTATTTTTCTATTTGGAATATATATATATATATATATATATATATTAGTGTGTCCCAATTTTTTTTGTTCCTGAAGTTTGTCATGCACACCCCCCTAATTTCTTCCACTCGTGAAAACATGCCAGCAAGATGAATTTCATTCGTGTTCTTTAATTTTAAGGGTCCCCTCAAACCATGTGTTACTATTGCTGAATGGCTACTCTCTACCTTATACTAATTGTAGCATATTTCTTTTCAGGTTATGGATACAAGAAAGCAGGAGACTGTGTGGTTGGTGGGGGTGTTGCAAAATGAACCCCTGGAAATGCTGTGTCAACTCCCGACAGTGGGAGATGTTCTTCGACGTCTGTTGTTCTTCACTCGGAAGAAAAAAATGTCCACGGCGGAAGCTGCCAATGTGGTAGCTGATGACGTTATGGCGGTGTGGGCTCAGGCATCTATTCCGACCTCCCACAAGCCCAAGTGCGTCGAGAGGATCAAGGCCCTCTCCATGGACTACGAGAAGGTTGCCAGAAACCAAAACTGTGGGGGAGAGAAGCAACTGGAGCGGGAAAAGGGATTCCAAGCCAACCTGAATACACTGTTCGAAACAGCTCATGCCAACGCCATGAAACTCATCAAAGTCCCCGAAGATCGAGACTTTCTGAATGACCAGCAAACCCTGCGGAAGATGTACATCGGAGGAGAGGACATGGAGTTTGCTCGCAGGGCAATGGAGCGGGAGAAACGCCGAGCAGCTGAAGAGAAGAGGAAGAAGAAAAGCCGCGAAGAGATGGACTCACTGCAAGCAAAAGGAATGGTGAAAAGTGGGTCTTCTTCTTCTTCAGAGTCCATGGCCGAAGCATCCAATGATGATGTCTAATATTCCTCTCCTAGTCCTTCGGCTCCTCGATCCGCTCCCAAGGACGGCCAAGTGTCGGCAAGGAGGATCATCCAATATCCCAATTTTGCTGCAGCCCTGGATCGAACTGGAACCTCAGTACGCCAAGTGATGCACATTGTGGCTCCAGCACTCGCTGCCGCGGGAGTTGAGTTATCCTCGGTCACCTTGTCCAAATCAAGTCTTCACCGTTCACAGCAGAAGTCCAGGAAGAACTTGGCAGCCGGAATCAAGACCAAGTTCAATCCTGATACGCCGCTTGTTGTCCACTTTGATGGCAAACTCCTCCCTGATTCGGATGGAGGGAAATCGGATCGCATACCAGTGCTGGTCAGCGGGAAGAATCTTGAGAAGTTGTTGGCGATCCCAAAAATCCCTGACAGCACGGGACAGCAGATGGCTGGAGCTGTTCTGAAGGTGCTGGACAATTGGCCGCAAGTTCAACCATGGATTGCCGGTCTCTGCTTCGACACAACAGTGGCGAATACCGGTATTCACAGCGGCGCTTGTACGATTATCCAGGACCAAATGGACTGCCGCGTTCTTCTCCTGGCTTGCAGACACCACATGATGGAATTGGTAATCACCTGTCTTTGACCTGTTCTTCAGGTCTTCTGGCCCCGAAATTGTGCTGTTCGCTCACTTCAAATCCCAATGGGAGTTCATCGACCAGAAGCAGGCTTCTCCATTCAATGGTGATGGCCCAAGCGACATCCTTTCGGAATGGGTGGCGTTGAAAAAAGAGCAGATTGTCCACTTCATTGAAGACCAGCTTGAAGTTGGCCACCCAAGAGACGATTACCAGGAGTTCCTGATCCTCGCTCTGGTCTTCCTCGATGGTCATGGCAAATGAGACCTCCGATACAATTGTCCTGGAGCATACCACCGGGCCAGGTGGATGGCCAAAGGCATTTACTGTCTTAAGATGTTCATCTTCCGAAGCCAATTCCACCTGACCACTCACGAGGTCCGGTCACTACGCAGGATAAACATCTTTGCCGTCACCATCTACCTCCAGAGGTGGTTCGAGGCTCCATTGACGGCGGACGCGCCCGTCAATGACCTGGAGCTGTTGGAGGACCTAGAGCAGTACAAGGCGGTGGATCATGATGTAGGTACCGCCGCATTGACAAAATTCCGGGGCCACCTCTGGTACCTAAGCGAAGATTTAGCCGGACTCGCTATGTTCTCCTCCAAAATCACCGATGCAGAGAAGACGGCCATGCTCCAAAACCTGCACAAGAAGACCGAAAACCCAAAAGATCTGCATCAGCTGGAGGGAAAGAGTGTCTTGACCGTGAGACGGTCGGATTTGAGCACCTTGGTCACGAAAAGGACTCAAAACCTTTTTCATTGCCTGAAGCTGCTGGTTCCAAAAACCCCCAAAGATCTCGAAGGTGTGCACCATCGTTGAAGTCTGTGAACGACGCGGCAGAATGGGCGGTGAAACTGGCGGAAGATTTCAACGAGGGCCTGACAAAAAACAAGGAGGAACGGCAGCTCGTGTACCAAGTCGTCGAATACCACCACCAGCAGTTCCCCTCAGCAGACAAAAAGATCCTCTGTCCCCCGAAATGAAATGTGCCATTAGGAAGAATTTCCATTTCCTTTAATTTAGTCATTAGAAAGAATTTACATTTCATTCTTCCATTCTAGAATGATTAATGCTGAGCATTTACGTTTGTTCATATAGGGTCGAATAAACAAGGTCAATGAGGGGACCCTTCCCCTCCTAATAGGCCAATGAAATTTTGCCCATTTTTTCCTTTCTTCAAGTGTAATTAATTAAAGGGGTGTGCGATTTGACTCTTGCAAATTTTTATTTTCACATGTGAGGCTGGGACACCCTAATATATATATATATATATATATATATATATATATATATATATATATATATATATATACTGGTATTCTTGCCAATCACAATTATATATTGTTTTATACCAGTATTATGTATTTTTTATTATGTATATTATACCAGTACCTGTGATATTGAAACTAGCATATATGCTCTACCCAATCTAGTGATGATTCTTCCATGGAAATGAAGGTTAAACAACATTAGGTTAACAAAAAGGTTCAAAAAAGGTGAATATTTTTTTTTCTATCTGGAATATATATACTGGTACTCTTGCCAATCACAATTATGTATATTGTTTGAAACAAGGAAGAATGTTTTATGTTCTAGTTAAAATATATATATATATACATATAAAAAATGAGGGTTTGTTTTTCCTTTCTATTATATACTTTTTGCGTGATTCAGTTTTTCTAAAAGATGACTATATATACTAGGTATAACTGTATAAGCATGGTAGTATAGTAAATTATAGGTAATACTAATATACTTATTAGATTAAAGGAAGAAAAATATGGAATAAGTTTAAAATAATAAAAAACAAAAAAAACAGACTATCTTCGTTTTAAACAAAAAAAACGACAAAAATAACAAAAAAAATGACACAATAAAAAATGACTCACATCACTAATCATAGGGCCAATTAATTTAGGCCCACTGGACTCTGAGCTAGCAGCTTTCTTAAACCTTGCTTTGAGCATGTCCCTAACCTTAGCTAAACACTCGGGGCCTATTGAAAAACCACAAAATATTTTGTGACTAAGCCTAAGCATTAGCCCACTATATCCCTTGACCTGCTTCTCAGCTACTATTGTATACTATACATCTTCTAACATTTTCATAGAAACTAAAGCTACACCAGCTCTTCAGAATCTGTGCTAAACTTCTCAATTTTGGGTTAGGGTAGGGCCTACCTCCAGAATCTGTTCAGATTTTTTTTCACTAACACTTGTGCTTCACATGTTGGGTGAAAGTTTTGACTGAAATTAACCCAAGATTATTTGGTAATTATACAGTAAAATAGGTAAATCTTAGTTTTGTTGGAAGGTGGAAGTGGAAGTAGCAACACTCACTCTGCTATGCTTCAAGTTTTTTGACAATTTTTAAAGGATTTATTTTTGATTCTGTAGATTTTCCTTTATTGGGATTATTAAAGTATAAATAGCTCTATTCCTAAGCTTTAAGCTTAATTTAACTTAATATTTAAAGAGAGCTTGGAGTTCATTCAGTGTCAGCCCAACATTTTAGTTGATTAGCCAAAGCCCCCATTAGCTCATTCCATCCAGGGAATAGCTTAACTTAGACCATAAAGCTTTTAACTGAGTTAAAGAATAGTATTTAAGACGACTTTAGACTGTGACTAAGGTTTGTAAGAAGTAAGTTAAGGAAGGGGATAATGCTGTAGCATGTGAAAGTTGTGATGATTGGTAGCACTGAGGCCTGCATCAAAATTACAGAACAAGTGTACAGGGGTATGAAGTCACCAAATATGTTGTGGTTTTGCAATAAGTGTTATGCTGAGGTGAGGGACATGCTCAAGGGAAGGTTTAAGAAAGCTGCTAGCTTAGAATCCAGTGGGCCTAAGTCAGTTGACCCTATGATTGATAATGTAGCTAGTGAGATTAATGAAACAGTTAAGCCAGAAATTGAGTCTAATACAGGAAATAGTAATGTAAGATAAGCCTGACTCTAGTGTTAGAGACAGGGATGCAGGCCCAAGTAACGTTAAGCCTAAGCCAAGTTTAGTGATAAGAATGCAAGTCCAAGTAAAGTTAGGCCTGATGAATAGCACAAAGTCAAAGGTCATTCAAGAAATGGGATTAGAGAGAATAGTAATCATGTTGAGGCAACTAGCAACAGGTTTCAGATACTAGGGAATTTAGATGAAGCAGTACAGTGTGAATTTACAATGTTTAGAGACTATTATTAGGAATCAGGACAATGAATTTTGCAATAAAGGAAGGAAAACCTGTGCAGAATATGTATTCCAGGAAGTAATATTTCTAAATTCAATGAAGTAGTGAAGAAGTTGGCAGAAAACCAAGGTAATATCATAATTCAGGTTGGTATGACTTAACAAGTAAGGATAAAGATGGTAGATTTAAGTTGAAAAGAAATTCAGTAGTAGTTAAACAGAGGTACAGAGAATTTTAAAAAATATGCAGAGCAAGTGTTATGTAGTGGGCATTTTACCAAGAGTTGGGGTAAGCATGGAGTTTACAAGTAGAACTTCAGCCTTAAGTGATAAAGTTAGGATGCTATGTAGTGAAGGGGTTCAGTTCATAGATTTGTGGGATAAGTTTTATGAAAGGAGGGAGCTTTACATTAAGGATGGATTACATCTTAGTAGAAAGGGAACTGCTTATACAGGAGGCTTCTAGAGGAAAATAGGAGTTCTTTGAGGTTTTGAAACAGCAGTGGTCCTGGACATAGGCGATATAGGCAGCTGCCTAAGGTGCCAATTGGTGGCAGGGGTGACATAGCATGCCCATTTTTTGTTTTTTCTTGAACAGGCTCCAGTCCAGGGCTCAAGAAATTTACCAATTCATGGTCTCACCAACCCCGGTTGGAGATAGATATTTATCCTTGGTGATAGGTATCAATTTTGCTTGTAAAAATCAATTTATAAAAATTAATTAAAAGTTATTTCATTAAAATAAACAAGCAATGAAATAGGTACAAGTTAAAACTGTTTATAATTATTAAAATCAAGCAGAGTAAATTAGAGTGTAGCTAGTGATGGATTTTTTTCCACTCCACAATTTCGTACGTGTTCTAGTTTACAGTGAGTCGTGTCTGGCTTAGCATCATGTTGAAGAGGACAAAGCCAACAGGTGCACAGGGAAGAAAGAAGAAAAGAGGAAGAGGAGATGTGATCGAAAAGTATAGGTATGTCACGAACATTTTATTTAAGTTTCATTTTTATATCTAACGTTACTTTTTTAAACTGTAAAATAAAGATAAGTTTACTACTTTAAGTGGGCAATCCACTATTTTAGGCAAACATCAATTTTTTTCTTTTTTTGCTGAAATGACTTCTAATATTTGTCTGCTTCATGTTTGTGTTGTCAGATTTTAGGTTTTTAGTTTAAAACCCTCACCATAACCTACCCTTTATGGCTAGGTGTAAGGTTTATTGGCATTTAGTTTTAGTATTGACTTAACTAGATTTCTGCTGTTATAAACATGTGCTTATCAGTGTGACTACTCTACATTTTTAATTATCCCAAGAACACCCAACAAAATTTCTCCAGAATTCCCAAGGTTATATAAATATTCAAATTATTTAATTTTTCATTGAATTATACTTTTCTTTAACAAAAATGTGACCATAATCTGGAAAATACACAATAAACAAATATAAACCCCAAATAAAGTAAATGGCATGTGGCAGTAATAAGTTATTTACAATGACAGAAGCAACTGTGTGTCATCAAGTTTGCTTCACACGATAACATTTATTTATATCATTTCAGATGCACTTCTAAAATATCTTGGAGGACCCTCCTCTGCTAAAACTAGGATTCTGTGGATGAAGGGCCATCTACTTCCACCTCTACTTCTGCTGCTGCTAAGGAAGACTGAAACAACTCTTGGCACTTACAGAACAACAGGCTTTGTAGCTGCACAAACCTCAGTTATGGACATGTGTGAAGACATGAATGTGGAGGCTGTTCTCCAGCAAAAGAGGCCGAGGTCCACTAAGCAGCACTTCTCCTATGAGTCCCCTGATGAGCCCATCACTGATGCACTTAAAAATTTGGAGGTGACCTTTTTCAATGTGGTGGTGGATGCTGCTATCTCATTACTTCAGGAAAGATTGCAGACCTTGGGAGAAGTGAGAGACAAGCTTGGAGTGCTCTCAAACTTCCAAAACTTGTCAAATGAGAAGATGACAGAGCAATCTGAAACCCTCAGCAACACTTTAAGCTGTTGAGGACATTCTGATCTAGATGGTAGGGAGTTGGCACAGGAATTAAAGAATTTGCCTGAACTGCCATCTACAAGCATGACAGCACTTCAACTGCTGATGTTTATCCATGAAAAGCAGCTCACAGAGATATAGGGGGTTAATTAGGTCCCTGAAGGCGAGGTCAGATAGGTCTTTAGTTCTAGGTATTACCCCTAGGCACGGGTTGGGTCTTAGAATTACATCCAAAACAATATTTTTGAATAATAAATTAGAAGAGATTTGTGCTGAGGAAAGTGTACCCTTCGTAAAGCTGTGGTCCGAATTCAATGATCCTAGCCTTTTTATAAAAGATGGGGTGCATTTTAATGAAATAGGTAATGCTAGGCTAGGTAGGTTAATAGACGAAAGTGTGCGAAAGCTGTATAGGTCGAAGCCTTCTTTAAACGTTGTGGGTCCGGGAAATGCGGGCCCGACGTGATAAATAGTTTAAAACGCGGGCCCATGGTAAAAAATAACTTAAACGTTTTTTATTGCAACGCGCGTAGTATTATAAATAAATTAAATGAATTTAAGGCGGTAATTTATTCCGGCAACTATGATATAGTTGCTATCACTGAAACTTGGTTAAATAGCGTGACTCGGGACTTGTTGGGGGAACTTGAGATACTGGGTTTTAAACTCTTTACTAATGATAGGTTACATAGATTTGGAGGCGGCGTTTTGCTGTACATTCGTAATTCCCTTAGGGCTATCGAGGTTAAGTTAGATTTTCTGGCAGCAATTAATGCGATCTGTGTTGAAGTTAGGGCGCGTAGTATTAGTTTTATTTTTGTTGTTGTTTATAGACCTCCCGTTCAACCCCTCGATATAGATACTAGATTTTACTCACTTCTTGGTAATTTTATTGACAATCGGAATAGTATAATTGTCTGAGACTTCAACTGCCCTAATGTTAATTACGAGAATTTTACAGGTAATGAAGAGGGTTTGAGATTGGTTGAGTTTATGGACGATAACTTTTTACGACAGATAGTTACCGAACCAACGCGTGGTGATAATATTTTAGATTTGGTGATGACGAATGGCGAGAATATAGTCGAAGGTTTAGAAGTAGGCAAGAGTTTAGGATGTAGCGATCATCAAATTCTTAGGTTTAAGTTATTGATAGAAAACACTCAGGATAGTAACGTAATAGAAGTCCCTGATTTTCGTAGGGCTAATTTTGATAGTTTCGCGGATAGGATGAGAGTAGTGGACTGGGATAACTTATTTATGGGTAATGACACAAATTTGCGTTGGGTGGCGTTTAAAGAAAGTTTTAGGAATATTGAAAGGGAGTTTATTCCTCATAGGCCCAAGCGCGCTAGTAATCGTGGTAGACCGAAGTGGTGGAGTAGGGAAATAGGAGAGTTTATAAACGAGCGTAATAGAGCGTATAGACTTAGTAAGCGTAATGGCCAGGTAGCTAACTTTAATAGATATATCGAGCTTAGACGTCAGGTTAAAAGATCAGTTAGGAATGCCAAGCGTAATTTAGATATACTTATAGCTGCGGATAGTAAACATAATCCAAAAAAGTTTTTTGAATACGTTAATAATCATAAACCGGTAAAAAATAACATAGGCCCTCTAGTGGATGTTAATGGCGCTTTGGCTTCTGACGCTCAGGCGATGGCAGGTATTTTCAATAACTTTTTTGCGATTTTTACTGTAGAAGAGGTAAATAATGTCCCCGACATGGATGATATCGTTCCATTTAGTAGCGAGACTATTTTGGAAGAAATAACTGTTTACGAGGCTGAGATTGCGCATTATATCGATAGGCTAAAAGTTAGCAAGGCTCCAGGCCCTGACGCTTTTTATCCCAGACATTTGAAAGATTTGAAAGAAGTTATCATAGGCCCCTTAACGAAGATCTTTAATCAGTTACTCGAAACGGGGATTATTCCTGAAGACTTTAAATTAGCTAACGTCACGCCTATTTTTAAAAAAGGCGACCGCACTGAGGTGGGATTTGGAGTAACCTAACGGCCGCACCACGAATAAGAATTTTTTTCTTTTGTTTAAAAACTCCACGAAACCAGGCTGCTTACCTTGAAGGGTTGTTGGATCCAGGCTCGCTGCCCAGACCTCCGATTCCACGACTGCTGGCTCCTGCCACCAACAGTTTCTTACTTGCCAGAATAGCTTCCTTCTGTTAGTGGTTCACTATCTCCGGCATCCTCTTCCTAACAGAACTTAAAGTTCCCTTGGTCCAATAACGGTCTTCAGCCTCAGACAAATCCAGCCTGACTTTAGTTTCCTCTGTTATGTTCTTTATTTTCTCTTGTCAAATTACCCTCTTAAACTATATTTATTATTATTTATATTTCCACACATGCGCCAATTGGTTCCCTCCACTTCTCAAAACTCGAGTTTTGACACACACGCCGACACTTTTAAACCTCAGAAGCGTCTCTTTTACTAAATTTGTTTATTCTTTTTTTTCATTCATTAAAATATTAACATATCTTATAACATTTAACATTCTTATTCATTTGTTTGTTAAAACTTAACAACTCAGTACTTAATTATCCATTTTCTAACAGGGTTTAACAAGTGACAGTCCAACTCTCACTCTTTTTCCCATACTAATTTAATAAAACTGTTTTATTCCTCATTCCTTGTTTACAAGTTTACCATTTCTTTATATATAACTTATTGTTTATTCTTTTTGTTAAGATTTTAACAATTTAGTACTTAATGTTTATTATTTATTATCTTAATGCTTATTATTTATTACTATCTTTCTAATTTCTTATAACAGTTACCATTCTTATTCATTTGCTGGAAAGAGAGAGAGAACCATTAAAATCCTATCTATAACAAGTATTTCATAAAAAAATCAAAGAAATTTAATATATAAATAATAATAATCAAGGCCAGGGGGAAAGGGCTGAGAACTAAAAAGGGAAAGGGTTCACCCTCCACAGCGCGGTAGCTAGCAATTATAGGCCCATTAACTTAACGTCAATTGTAGGTAAACTTTTGGAATCCATAGTTAGGGATCGTATTATCGATCACTTAGAAAGTAGAGATTTGATTAATAGTAGTCAGCATGGGTTTCGATGCCATAGGTCTTGTTTAACTAATTTGTTAGAATTTTATAACGAAATAGTGCGCTAATATGATAGGCATAGAGCAGCTGATGTTATTTATTTAGATTTTAAAAAGGCGTTCGATACAGTTCCGCATAGGAGACTAATTGTGAAGGTTAAAGCGCACGGTATACGCGGTCAGGTAGCTAACTGGTTAGAAGAATGGCTTCGTGCTAGGAGACAGAGGGTTGTAGTTAATGGTAGTGAATCGGGGTGGTTAGATGTAGGTAGCGGTGTCCCACAGGGTTCAGTGTTAGGCCCATTGCTATTCGTAATTTACATTAATGACATAGATGTAGGATTGACTAGTAACGTGTCAAAATTCGCGGATGATACTAAAATAGGCGGTAAGGTTGTTAACGAGGACGATAGAAATAGGATTCAAGATGATGTAAATAGGATTATGGAGTGGACAGATAAGTGGCAGATGCAATTTAACATAGACAAATGTAAAGTTTTGCATATAGGTTCTCGCAACAATAATTACGCGTATACGATGGATGATAGGGAGTTAGCGAGCGTTGACGAGGAAGTAGATTTAGGCGTACGCGTATCTAAGGATTTAAAGGTTAGGAACCAGTGCCTGGAGTCTTGCGCAAAAGCTAATAGGATGTTAGGTTTCATAGCGCGTAATTTCGAATTTAAATCAAAGGATATTATATTGCCCCTTTACAAGTCCCTAGTCAGGCCTCATTTAGAATATGCAGTTCAGTTTTGGTGCCCGTACTTGCGTGAGGATATTGATAGGTTAGAAAGGGTTCAGCGTCGTGCCACGAAACTTATTCCGTCATTGCGCAATAAGCCTTATGAAGGTAGGATTAATGAGTTAGACCTGTATTCACTCGAAACTAGGAGATTAAGGGGGGAGCTTATTGAAGTTTTCAAAATCATTAATAACATCGATAACGTAAATTTTGACAAATTGTTCACTTTTGATAATAGTAATACTCGCAATAATGGATTTAAGTTGCGTGGCAGGCGTTTTATTACTAATATCGCTAAAAACTTCTTTACGTTTAAAGTAATTGATAAATGGAATAATCTTCCCGCGTCAGTCGTTCATTCTACCAACGTTAATATGTTTAAGAACTGTCTTGACAGACATTTTAAAGGTATTAACATTGTTTAATTTAAAAAACAACAAAGTTAGCAACAGAAGCTCTGGTGGTGGTGCTCGAGGATGAGTCTGTTGACGATGAATGCCAGCTTGTGACATGCCAGCGTGTGATGCCAGCAATAAAATTATTAAAAAAATAAAAAATAAAATTAGACTAACACGAATGTAGATGTAGCTCATAGCGTAAACTAACCCACTTTTTGTTTAACTTACCCCTTTTTTTTTTTTTTTTTTTTCTTTCTTCTTATCCTCTCCTTACTTTTTATGTCTCTAACTCTTTTCTTGCATGTTTGTAGTTTGCATGGTATGACAGTGAGTTAAGACTGTGTTTGCATGGTTTGTAAGCGTTCTTATTTTACTTCTTTTCATCTTTCACCCCTCTCCTATCCTATTCTCTCCGACTATTTTTCTGACTTGTCAGCAGTGGCCGGCGGATGATGATGGTGAGACACTTTTCCTCTTTTTCTGAATGAATGTTAACCCATGAGTGATAGGTGTTGCTCTTACTTAACCCCTTATTCTCTTCTCCTCTCTTAACCCGCTACTCTTTCCTTTCTCTCGGGCTAACCTTAGAGTGGATCTTAGGGTCTTTGTTAGCCTTAGCTTCTGTAGATCTGTAGATCCCAACCTCTGGGTTGCCCTCAGGGTTGCTGTCACCCTTCCAATGACAGTGGCTAGAGTGGAGAGGAGTTTTTCCAAGCTCAAGCTCATCAAGATTTATCCGAGATCCACCATGATGCAAGACCACCTCAGTGGTCTTGCTGTCCTCAGCATTAACCATGCAGTTTCTGAGCAGATTTCCTATGATGACGACATTGATGAATTTGCATCAAGGAAGACCAGGAGGATCAGGTTTTAATAGGAAAACAACTGGACCTAAAACTTCCAAACCAAATTTAAAATTCAGTTATTTGCTAGCTGGCAATCTTATTCCTTTATTAAGCTACATTGTGTGATTTATTAGTGTTTTTTATTTATCTATTTTGTGTGCAACATACATTGGGATATTTATTTTGTTTGCAATATATTTGGGAATCTTTATTGAGTGTTCAATTATTATTCATACAAGATTTCTTTGTAGTTCTTGTTTCATGACAATGTGTTCTTACTTGAAGCTAAGAACAATAAATGAAGGTGGTGCTTTGTGCTTTAAAGACAGTGTGTTTTATTGCAGCAGAGGTTATGCACTAGGGGGGGGGGGGGGGGTGCATCAAACGCCCCATGAAAATTTTAAATTGATATACACTACTGGCCGGCACATGTGTCTTGCTCCTCATTGTGGTGAATACAAAATAAACAATTTTTTCCTTTTTATTAAAGTTTTCACATTCCCATTTTTTAATAGAAAATTAAAGACAAAAATTAACAAAATTAGCAAAAATTTACAAAAAAGAGCAAAAGCAGAACTATGAAACAAGCAAAATGGGCAAAATCCTGTTTAAAGCATTTATCACTAAACACCTTAAGTTAAGCTGTCAGGAGCCATTTTAATTTTTTTAAATTTTTATTTTTTCTCATATTGCTAATTTTTTCACGATTTTCCTCAACTACTTGCAATGTATCTTGGTAGAGGGTTTCTTTCTTAGAAGACTTTAAATAATCACTGGCCAATTTGACACCTCATTCGGCAGAATCATTAACAACCTTTAGATTGCAGACTTTTTCCTGACATTGCTTGTAGGATGGATTGATCACCCAATTTTCAGGGTTCTCCTGCAAGAAAGTAGGGTTGCATTGGAGTGTCTTGAAAAAAACCCATGACCCATCATTGACAAAGGAAGATAGATCTTGAGAGTTTGCATGCAGGGCATCAAGCGATGGAAATATTGGCTTACCAAATCCAGCCCCATGCCTTTGGAATGAATTTTTCATCTCTTTTGACATTATCATTTTATTGGAAATTTTCCTTTTCATTTCTGCTGGTACCTTTTGGCTAAATAGTGACACAGGTACCATTTCTGCTGTTAAGCTCCACAGATGACGCTCAATGGCTTTGGTAGCAACAGCTGCCACCTCTTGGTCAATTTTAGAATATGTTTTAAGATTCCTAATAAGTTCCAAGTCATTTATTGGAGCATCAAGGGCATTAGATGCCATAAACCAATACTTAGCATATATCAGTGTACCAAACCTACTGAAACAATTTTGCTGCTCGGATTGAAATTTCATCATTTTGCTGGGCAAAGCCTTTACTTGATCTTCCAATATGGATATTTTAATTGCATAAATTAATTTTGCCATCCATTGAGCTCTATGAATGGCACCAGGACTCACAAATTTATAATTGCCTTGACATCCATTCATATCAAGGTTAGTGAGGTTCAAGAGTTCCAGGTAATCATCTCGCGGATGGTTTGAGTTCTTTTGCTTCGCTAATTTGGCAGTCGCACTTATGGAGAGTTCCTTCATTACATCATCTTTTTGGTCTAGAAACTTATACGAGCCCCCCAAATCTAAGAAATCCCAACACTGTCGAAACTTGGTAAAAATGGTAATATCCGGCGATTTTGACGGTTCTATTTTTAAGGCATTGAACACGTCAGAGAGAATAATTTCCATCACGTGATGCCGACATGCAGCCCACAGTAGTGGCTTCCTCAACTGCTGTTGCAGCTGAATGCAGGCTCCTGTAACGTGCCCTGAAAAAAAAATATAGATAGGTATCAGTGGCTTGTCATGCCTAGGCCTATATGCAATATTAGACAACATTCAATATAGGACAACACAATAATATAGATCTAAAACACAAATTGATCCACAATATAGATCTAAAGATCTATATTGTGTTTTTGAGCTATGTATCATTTTTACCTGTATTAACAGAAGTTGTATCAAAACACATTGCGGCAACATTGTCTGTGCACTTCCATTGCTTCAGTAGTTGATATGTTGCATCTCCGATACTTCGTGCATCGCCCAATTGCAGCTTTGGAACACCAAGCAGTTTTACTGTTCCATTTCCTGAAAATTCAGAAAAAATAGCAATGCAGCAATGTGTATTTTAGATGATTCTCTTTACTATTATTTTGTTTAGTACTAAATATACACTTTCAGTAATTTTACTTTAATAGCAAGTCACATTGGTTACTGAACATTGCTGTGTAATTTGCATGTTAAAATTTTTATGGACAAGAATTTGAAGGTTATAAATTACCTGAAAATAGTACTGGGAGACATTCTTCTTCATGGTGTTTGTTGTTCAGCATTCTCATCAGCTTTCCATCCCAGTGAACGGTTCCAATGTCTGATGGTTGCCATAAACCTCAGATTTTTTCTGCCATTTCCTTTACATTGGCTGCAGCTGCTCGAGATGCTGATGCATATGACAAACTAAGTTTGTCAGTGTCTCCTCCACAGACTTGCACAAATGCAGATATTATACCTACAGCAGCAGTTGGAGTAACTCCATGGGCCCTTGCCACCACAGAAGTAACTCTCTTGTCTTTCAGGATATCATAGGAAATGAAAATGTCTTCACCAGTTTTTTTCACTCTTTTGTGCATTCGTTTTGGCTCCAAACCAAACTCCTCTCTATCAGAACCACTGTCTTGATCTTCATTGTCGTGTTTTGTTCCAGTGATAGTGTCAGCATCTGATTCATAATCATCTGTTGCCCAACTTGTGCTAGGCTGGTCTACTTTTTGCTTTTGATAGTATTCATTTCTTTTGGCCATTCTCTCATTCCATTTTATTGCAGATATAGCATTTTTCTTGTCCAAAGAGCCAAATGATGCTGTTCTATCAGACATCATGCATTTGAGAAAAACTTTATCTTCCTCATTTGTAATAGTTTCCATGGCATTCTTTGGCCATAGAGGCATAGTCTTATCAAGTTTTTCCCGAAATTTGTTTATCTTTCTCATGTTGTTATCGCTCTCTCTTTTGTCGATTTGAATTTTTTGTAGGTTATTCACTTCGTCATGCAATCTCATTATATGCTCGGCAATCTTTTTTTCACTTACATGTTGTATGCCGCCCTTTATATAAAATGGAACAACTTGTGCTGCAACTTCCTTTGCAGCTTGATAGAGAACTTTCTTGAAATAACCAGTGGATCTATCGAATTTGCTCTTTTTATAAGAGGAGGAGCGATATACTTGCCCATAGGTGGGCAGGCGGGAACCTTTTATAATTTCGGCCGTTTCTGTTGGCAGAGTACCGAGCAGAAACTGGCATAAGTCTTGTCTACCATGCACATTCATGAAAAACAATCTGTAACGAAGCAAGTATTTTTAAATAGTGTTTCTAAAATAGTATATTTCTAAATAGTGTGTTAAATAAATAGCCTGATAGTGCATACTACAAGAATAGATGATTGATACTGTTTAAATCCATAGTATTGAAAACTTTCACTGTGTAAACAACTTTGTTGTTGCTCACTTTATCGTGAAAAAGGAGAATTTCTCAAAAAAAAATTAATTTTCAATTAAAAAGTGGGAATGTGAAAATTTCAAAAATTGACCAAAAATTGGCACCATAGGTCTTAACTACACAAGAAGCAACAGCTCAGAACTGGCCAGCAAAATCCACATCAGTTGGGGCGTTTGATGCACCCTAGGGGGGGGGGGGGTTGCTGTTGACAGAAGAAGGGCACCTTTGCATCATCTCGCCTAGGGCGCCAAAAATGCCAGGACTGCCACTGCTTTGAAAGATAACATTAGATCAACAGAGGGCATAAAGCATCAGGGTAAAGGTAAAGTTAATACTGTAAGAGTCTTAAGTACTGATTGTCAGGAATAGATATATTAGCTATCTAGCTAAATGAAGGGAACCAGTTGAAACCGAGTGGTTGAAGTGTTTTTATACAAATGCATGGAGTCTTAGGAATAAAAAAAAAATGAATTATTTAGTTATACTGTAGGGTTTTTTTTGCCGATTCTCAAGTCTTTTTACTTTTAAATTCATGTTTTTTCCTTTCCAGCCACTTAGTTTTCACAGCCTCTAGTTAAGTGTGTTCATTCAGTTAATCTAGTCAAGCATAGGCAAATACTGTAATTCATGCAAAAGTGCTTAAATCATTGTAATAGGGCATCTTGCTAGAAACAGCTCTGGACTAGTGTTTAAACCTAGTCTAGTATTTAGCCCTGATAGTCCCTGTTGAACTCGAGAAAAGGCGAGATCATCATCCACTACTGAAGCCAGAAGGTATGTTTTGAAGTTTAGCACAAGGAAGGATCCAGAACTTGGGTGCTCCTTCTAGGCAGACAATCCAGTGTTGTGTATGAGTCCAAATTTCTCGAAGCACTGCCAGTGTGTTTTGGCTTATAAACCTTTAACTCAGCTATTGCATGTGAATTCATTAAGTGCCTATGCATGTTATCTTGTCCAAATAAATTGGGAAATAAACAAGTGAGAAGAATTCCAGTGAATATAATATAGTTGAAATCTAGAAAGTTAAGACCCTCCAGAGCAGTGGTTCTTAACCGGGGGGGGCGTGCCCCCCTAGAAACAGGAATTTCTCTAATTGTATTTGTTATTCTCTTAACGAGAGCATGGGCTAATATTGAGAAGTTATTGAGAATGTTATTTTGATTGAAGGGGGGCGTGGAGGGAAGGACCAATTCCTAGAGGGGGCATGGTAGTAAAAAGGTTAAGAACCACTGCTCCAGAGGTTAAGAAAGTTATTTAGAATTCTAGGGATTGTACATAAATCATATTTATATGCTCATTATCATAACTAACCTTATTAACCCCATCATCACTTAATTTAAGATTAAAGTTTCTTATTGTCTAGAACCTCCAGAAGAAATTGTAAATAATTACCGTTAAAGTTTTTTGTTCAAGTCTAGAAATGGGAGGTTTCAAGTTGTTCTGTTAAATCAAGTTGTAAATAAAACTGAAAAACCTAAATTTCTAGTTTGATTTCTATAGCTAAATCATTAAATATCAGTCATGGTACATGAAGGGGAGATCAGTTCCACATTTGATCATCAAGGGGAATAAGACTAGGTAAAAAGTAATACACTGGAATAAGGTTTACTAAATTTGGTGATATTTTCAAGTTGAGGGAAAATTCTTGAATTAATTTTCAGTAGTATAGGTCTTGCCTGTACTGTGCTTATTCCTGTTCTTTCTTGTTTATCCTGAAGTCTTTTCTCTTCCTTTTCTGCTTGAATACCTTTTTTTCTTGCACCCACTCCTTAACTTTCCAGCATATACTGTTTGCTTTCCATCACTTGAATGCACTATGGTGGTCTTGCTCTTCCCACTTGATGGGTCTTTGGATGGTCCTTGCTTGCTTGATGTCTAGTGTGCTCCTTGGAAAAAGATTCTTGAGAAGAGCTTCATCTCCTGCCTTCCAGTCTATTCACTTTGTATGTACTTTGTAGAATTAGATTCCTACCATAGGAAGAACTATTTCCAGAGTCAAATCCAGGTGGGTTCTCCAGTTTTCCCACAACAATACAATCAATAAAAATCTGGATATAGTCTGCATTAGTGAGGCAGCATTCAATGACACTAGAGCAAGGTATGAGATAAATAGTTACACAATGTATATTTATCAGAGAATGGATAGGCAGGGGGATGGGTTTGGTCTTATACATTAACAATGACTTAACTTCAGTTCAGAATGATAGTATTAAATTAGACAATAGGGTGTAATTAATTTGGGTTGATATTTGTGTTTAAAGAGTATATTCGGATTGGTTTAGACATCTATAAAATACACCTAACACAGGAAGTTGATAATGGTATGGTTCAAGAAATAAATAAAGGTTGTAGTGCTAGAACATTAATTATGGGAGATTTCAACCTGCCTCATATGGACTAGAGCCTTTTAGAAGGAAATAACAGAGAAGGTAACTTCTTCATTGACTGCTATAATTTTAATCTTATTTCAAGTTCACAACATGGTCTTAGATCAGGAAGGTCTTGTTTGTCTAATCTCTTAGACTATTTAGAATTTGTAACTGATCAAGTAGATAATGGAAATGATGTAGACAGTGGCGTATCAAGGGAGGGGCGAGAGGGGCGACCGCCCCGAGCGGCATTTCCCGAGGGGCGGCAAATTACTGTCAGGCGGGCGCAGTATGCAAAATTTTGGGTTTTTATGTTTTAAAATGCAACCCTCCAAAAAATTATATCTCATCATTGTCGCGCGTTATTTGTGTACAAAATATCCATGGTTTTGATGAAAAATCATCATTAAATGCTATATATGCCACCTCAATGCCACTATTTCCACAAATAGTTGCGTTAAATTTTCACATCGGAAAGGTTGCCAGCCCTATTTTTCAGACTTTCCCTATATTATTTAGGTTAGGCTTTGCATTCTTTGAGCTTTGATGATGTTAATAATTAATGGTTGTTTTATTTTGCAGATACCCTACTGAATTAGCAAACATGAGCAAACAACAGAGACTGAGTGGTGCTGCATACAAGAATCTTCGCGAAAAAAAAGAGAAGGAAGGCAAGCGTGCTGCTAAGCGATTTCATCAGTTAATGGGATTCTCAGACAAACCTTCAGTGCCTTCTGGGAAGCAAGGAGATCAACCGCAATGTGATATATCTTTAGAGATGGATGTTCAAGCGGCAACTTCAAGTGAACCCCCAAATAATCAGGATCAACCCTCATCTACATCACAAAGTCACCCACCCACCCATCACCCACAGAGTCTGTTTAACGATTCTGGCAACTGGCCCGTTCCAATGACGGATAATTTGAGAATCGAACTCATTAAACGTGGACCATCACATTTGAAAAACATGAATGGACCCTTTCCAGCTGATTCAAACGATAGGTCAATGTCAAAAGTTTGGTATTTCAAAACTTTGGAAAATGGCGAAAAAATTGAAAGGTCATGGCTAATCTTCTCACCTTCAAAATGTAGCCTGCATTGCTTTTGCTGTCATCTCTTCAACAACATCTCCAGTGCATTTGGAAAAGAAGGATTTTTTGCCTGGAGGAAACTGAATCCAAGAGTACCTGAACATGAAAACAGTCCATATCATACCCGATGCTTTGAACAATGGAAAGAGTTGTCTATGCGCCTTCAGTTGAATGCTACAATAGATAATGCACATCAGTTGCAAATAAAACATGCTAGTGCTAAGTGGAAAGAAATACTGAGACAAATTTATGACTGCATCATGTTCTTGGCAAAACAAGATCTTGCATTCCGAGGGCACCGAGAGAACTTAAATGAAGAAGCTGGGCTAGCTGGCAATTCTGGAAACTTTTTGGAGTTAATAAAACTAATGGGCAAATATGACCCAGTAATTAGGGAACATCTTACAAAAATACGAATGACTGACAAGATATCCACTACGTCAGTGGTCGGGGAACAGGGGTAAATTACCCCAAATGGGGTAAATTTAAAAATTTTTGGGGTAATGCGTGCGGTATGAGAGACACTTCCCTCAGAGCCTCAGTCGTGTGTATGGTATCATGAAACGAAGAGGTGCTTTTAGTGCTTGACACTTTGTGCTGGTATTTTTTTTGTATATTTTTATTTTATTTTGTTACATAAATGTGGCGTTATTCTAAATTTTAGAATATTACGAATTTATGTCCTGATTTTGATGATGATGTATCAAAAATGAAACAGCATTATTTTTCCAAAACCTGAAGTGATGTTTTGAATGAAATTCTTCAGTTCTTCAATCCTTTTTACTAATTTTGTTTGTGCGCTATTCTTATGCCAGCATGTGTGACTTTTTTTTATTTCTCCATAATAATGGATCCAATAAACATTTTTTGAATTTGAATTTTTTGTATACCATATGCAACAATTTTAAGAGCAATTGGCTTGTTTTTGTTTACTTTGAAGTCTGGGGGTAATTTCATTTTACTCAAATAGACTTTTGGGTAATACCCAAAAAAGTTCCCCGACCCTTGCACTACGTATTTGTCACCTAACATTCAAAATGAGTTCATCACACTAATCGGCTGTAATGTTCGAAAATGTATAATTGATAATGTGTCTAGTGCAAAGTACTTTGCAATAATTTTCGATAGTACACCAGATATATCGCATATTGATTAGATGTCTCAGGTAATTCGCTATGTGTCGATTAAAGATGGTAATGTAGAGGTGAAGGAATCCTTCGTTGATTTTATTAAACTAGAGGGGAAGACTGCTGAGGCAGTTACTGATCTCATTGTCACTAAGCTCCGTGAGGATGGGCTGGATATCCAGAATTGTTATGGTCAAGGGTATGACAATGCTGCTACGATGGCAGGTATTCATCTTGGAGTTCAAGGCAGAATTCTTGGTTAGCAAACACGCTGTTTTCATTCCTTGCAATAACCACTCGCTGAACTTGGCTGGAGTTTATGCCGCGGGACTGAGTCCTAATGCTGTAACTTTCTTTCGAACAATTGAACAAATTTTCATCTACTTTTCTTCCTCTACTCATCGTTGGGATGTCTTAACAAAACATTCCAAAATCACTGTCAAGCGAGTCTCTGATACGCAGTGGAGTGCTAAGTATGATGCTATTTCTAGTCTTAAGAAGAACTTGACTCACGTTGTTAGTGCCTTGGAAGAACTGAGTGAAGGGTCTCCGAAAATCTGGACACAAAGGGCGATGCTGAAGCTCTGTTGACCTCCATCATGTCATACATATTCATTGTGTACTTATTTTTCTGGGATCCAGTGCTGAAAGAAATCAATGATGCTCAGCTATATTTTCAAAGAAAGGGACTTGCTTTGGACCAGTGTGCATTAAAAATGAACTCTTTATCCGTGTTTTTAACTAATGAATGAGAGGCAGTAGTATCAAACGCTGCAGATGCCGCCAGAGAGTTCTGTAATGAAATGGATATCAGTATAGACCACAGAGTCAGGAGACGGAGAAAAATGCCTGGAGAGCAAGCTCGTGATGCTGGATTGACCATGCAAGAGGATGTACGCAGAGAATTTTTTGAAATCATGGATCATTTATTAGCAGAAATTGAAAAACACACAGTTTGTCTTAAAAACATGAATGATCACTTTGAATTTCTGTCTCCGTACCTTTTGAATCAGTCCAAAGATGAAGAAATTAATACCAAGGTCAATAATTTTTCTTCCATCTACAATGACATTAATCCAGGAAGTCTACTGGAAGAAATAAAGCGTTTGCGCAGACATTTGCTCAGTTTCGAAAGCATAAGCGTCGATGATGATCCAAAGAACTGGGATATGTTAAAACTACTTCAGTAGATAGTTAAATGGGATCTAGTGGAATCTTTGCCTCATATAACAATTGCCCTCCGGATCTGTCTAACTACATGCATGTCCGTGGCAAGTTGCGAAGTTTCTCAAAACTGAAACTTATAAAAACTTACCTCAGGTCAACTATAAGTCAATCTAGACTGAGCAATTTGGCAATTATTTCAATTGAACGCGAAGTTGCAGAGACAATGGACATAGAAAAATCCTTCATGAATTTTCTGTTATGAAAGTCCGAAAATTTAACTAGGCATTATACATTACATAGTTATTGTTAAAATTATGTAGTGTATTATGTACGGTACATTATGTAGTATTGTTAAAATTGAAGTTGCTTTATTTAAGTTTTTCTTCCAATAAAAGTTTTGTTTAGAAGTGTATTTTTGTAAAGGAATTATTTTTAAAATTAAGAATTTTTGTGTGTGTGTGTGTGTGTGTGGTGTGGGGGGGGGGGGGGGGGGGGGGGGGATTGGCATTTTCGCCCCGAGTGGCAACAAGTATTGGTACGCCTCTGGATGTAGATGTTATTTATTTGGATTTTAATAAAACATTTGACAAGTTCCACATAGAAGACTAATACTCTATAAATTAAAAGCTCATAAGATATTGGGGTCAGTTATAAATTGGATAAAAAAATGGTTAGAAGACAGAGAACAGGGTAATTTAAATGGTCATGAATCTGGGTGGCAGAAATTGAAAAGTGGGGCACCACAGGGATCAATTTTAGGTCCATTTCTCTTTATTTTATATCTAAATGATTTAGAGAAAGGAGTAGGTTGTAAAATTTCTAAATTTACAGGTGATACAAAAGTAGTTGCCCCAGTTACAAATATAGAAAATTCTTATAAACTGCAAAAGCAAAAGGATCTTGTGATAGATTAGTTGCTTGGGCTTGTAAATGGCAGATGGAATTCAATGTTCAAAAAGGCAGTCATGCATTTTGGTAGAAATAATGAAAACTTTAGTTATGAACTGCAAGGGAACTGGTTAGAGGATGTTAGAGAGGAAAGTGATCTTGGCATTAATAGTTCGGGGTGATCTACAATTTTCTAAGCAGCGCTTAGAGGCTATAAATAAAGCAAATAAATGTTAGGTATTATTAAGAGGAACGTTAGTTACAAGAATAAGGAAGTGAGCTGTAAATTATGTAACTTTTATGTTAGGTCTCACTTCAAGCTTGGTCCCTCACCTTAGACATGATATTGATATGCTTGAAGGTGAGCAACATAAGGCAACCAAGCTCCTCTCTAACCCAAGAAGATTGGAATACAGGCAAAGAGTAAAGGAACTTGGTATGTTTAGTTTTGACTTTTGAGAGACACTGTATGAGGGGAAATATGATACAGATGTTAAAAATGTTTTTAGGTTTGGACAATTTAGATGTAGCTATGTAACTTTTTCTCACTAAAGGCTGATGGGATAACTCATGGGCATAAGAAAACTGGAAAACAGACCTGTAGACTTGATCTACAAAAATATTTTTTCAGTCAGAGTAGATTTTTGGAATGCCTTGCCATATGAGGTGGTAAATAGTAGCATGTTCGTTAATTTCAAGAAAAATTTAGATGCTTTCATGAGTGAGAGAGAACTTAAGCTAAGGATATCTACAAACTATGTAGGCTACTTTGGTGGTTGCAAGTAGTTGGATGTTGATTAGCTGACTTGAGATTGACATTTTGTAAGATTTTTATTATTATTGAAATGTAGCTCGACTTGGATTACTTTGATAGGCCCCAGTGGCTTCATGTTTTCCAAATGAAATGTAATGTAATGTAATTCATACCCATGTACACTTGTTCTGTAATTTTGATACAGGAGGCATTCCAGGACAGATCAACCAATGCAAAACACCACTCCAACTCTGATTTGGGTGAAAATTGGTATATATGGTTAGTTTGTGTTCCAAATCCAATGGTTCAAACAAAAAAGCTCTATGACTAATGGTTTTTAAGTTATTGGCCCCAAAGTTTAGCCCCCCCTTCACCATGCCCACTTTGATGGGCAATATCTCCCATCCAGTTAATCATAAACTGAACATATTATACATTTTTGGAATCAGCAAGACTAGATCTATCCAATGATACTAATTTCAGCTTTGTAAAGCAATTTTCAAAATTTTACTCCCCATCTCCATTTGCTTGACCCCCTACCCCCCCCTGGACATTAAAACCCCCCAATTTTTTTATGAATATTAAACTTCATATTGTGGTTGATAAATAAAAACAAAAAGGGTGGGTATCATGTTATAAATAAATTTAAAAAATCAACGAAATATTTATTTTTGAACAATTGTTTGCAGCTTTTATACAAGTTTAAAATTTTGCTGTTCATTACCAATTAAAATTACTACTAGTAGTTTTTGAACATTTTTCAGCATTTATTTATTCAAAGTTTAAATTTTAAAGAATACACATAACAGAATCAAAAGTGAGTACTAACATCTTTATTCAAATGGTGAATCCTTTTTATTCAATAAAAAGTTAGCACCTTTTGAAACCTAATTATGAAGACTATCTTTCACGGCTTACCAAGTCAGTTAATCAAATAACTTAAATCACTTAAATGTTTGCAATCCCATATAGTAATAGAAACATATACAGCTATATTCAAGGACAATTACACATATAATTTAAATTTTCGTCATTTGCACTCATGGTCGGACATGGGGTCAATTATGAATTGAATTGGAATTGATAGGGAAAGTGTGTGAATTGGAATTGAAGAAATTTTTTTTAATGAATTGAATTGGAATTGATGCAAATTGATATGAAAATAAATCATCAGAAAACTCAAATATATATACAGTATAGAAATGGGAGTAAGCAATTCCCATTAATTATACTCTTAACCTAATAAAGGTTTTGGCAGTAAGCATTCTCATTCATATTATTAAATTGGATTTTTCTAAAGTAGGCCTTATATACTAATAATAGTAAAGTCCCAGTGAATGGGAGCTGTAAACAGGAGTAAAACTACAGTAGTCAGGAAACAATTTTATTAGGAGACTAGTTTTGGAAGTGCAAATGACTTCCAAAACTAGTCTCCTAATAAAATATAGGGACAGCTTCCATCTCCATTCCTTCAGAAGCAGACCTAATCTAATGTAATGCCACCCAAGAGTGGGGTGGTGGGGTGGGGGTGGTTTTCCTTTCTCCTGACTAGGTAAAAAAAGCCCACTTTGAGACTGGATCCAAGTGGGGGGTATGGTATCATTTGAGAGGGACTGTCTCCTTTTTTCCCCTAAGCCCAAACTCTCCTTACTTTATGGCTCCAGATGTTCTCTCTATTCTAAGAAGCATTTGCCAGTCCAAGTTTATGTGTACCAGTATCTTTGTAATATAATTTTCTCCCCCAAAAGATGGGGCTATGATCAGAGAATTGGCTGTGAGGACAGGAGATCACACCTAAAAGGGTAGGTTGACAACCTCAGAGAATTTTTATGTATAGAGCTTTTCTATATAGCCTAGTTATTGATATAGAGTTAGTCACATATAGTAGGCATATATGGTATAGAGTTGGTTCTCTGTTTGTATGTATCATGGTTCTGGCTTTGTTTTTGGTCTCCTGTATTGAGAGACCTGTTTGAGTTATAGTTACAATATACTTATATACTATATATTATATTTATATATATAGTTTTTTCGCTCATGTATTTGATGTGTGTCCATATTCCAGAAATATCTGTTTTAGAACTTAAATAGATATGGTAGCTACCTATCTTATGTGAGAAAATGCCACCTAAATCAAATGTGTACAGTCATTTCATCATGCCTAGTTCGTGACAGTAAATCAGAAAACCATAAGGCAGTTTGCCATCACTATACATAACCAATCTGTAGCTGGATCTGACAAAGCAACATCAAACTTCAGGAGGCATCTAGGAGGTGAGCAATTTTTTTAATTAAAAGAATTATCATAAAGTGAATTAATTTTACTATAAATACTGGTAATTTCCAAATATTTATAGGCCCACTTATCTTTCAATTTAATAATAACTATTTTTAAGTAGTAAAATATATTTTAATAATATAAATAAAGGGTGATCCAGAGAAATGGGACCCAAAAGAAACCCCTGTAACTCTTAAAGTATAAGTCCTTTTATAAAATCATACGCATCATTCGAAAGAGGATAGTTACAAGTTTGTACAGGATTGTATAGGTTTTGACAATACAAGACAAGATACAAAACAAAAGTGTTAGTTAAAACTAACCCTTCAAGATGACTGCATGGACTGTGGAACAGCTGCATTTCATAACTGAGCAATATTATAAGCATGGAAGAAGTGTAGTTTCAGCTCTTAGAAGGTGATTTTGACATCTGAAAATTTGTCTTGAAAGATCTTTGAGCTGAAACTACACTTCTTCCATACTCATAATATTGCTGTTATGAAACGCAGCTGTTCCACAGTCCATGCAGTCATCTCGAAGGGTTAGTTTTAACTAACACTTTTATTTTGTTTTGTATCTTATCTTGTCTTGTATTGTCAAAACCTATACAATCCTGTACAAACTTGTAACTATCCTCTTTCGAATGATGCGTATGATTTTATAAAAGGACTTATACTTTAAGAGTTACAGGGGTTTCTTTTGGGTCCCATTTCTCTGGATCACCCTTTATATTAAATATTAAAATATATTTTTAATATATCAGGTTGTAACAAATTCTGCTCAATTAGAAAACAGACAATAGATAATAAAATAACCTCAAGATAATGTGAAATAGTTCTAGAAATGTTGCAAAATACATGCAGTGACAGGTTCGCACAGGTTTTATCACAACACAGAATGATACAGAATGACTTAGGCTAATTAACATTTTCTCTGGTGTTTTTCATAGTTACAACACCACCCCTACGATATTACAGTAATTGAAAAAACATGGAGCCCACGAAAGAGCATATTTAACATGTGATGCTGTATGAGTTCCATAAAGGATCTAGCACTAGTGAATCCGCAAGAAACATTCAGTGTGTTTATGGAAATAATGATGTGAGCAAATGGATGTGTAGGAGATGGTTTGAGAAGTTCAGAAATGGAGACTTCAGTCTGAAAGATTATCAATGAACAGGATGACCAAATGAGTTAGATGAGTTGCTGAAAGCAACAGTGGAGGAAAACTCAATGGTAACTGTAAGAGAACTTGGCCTGCAACTCAGCATTAGCCATATGACCATTCATCATCATTTGAAGCTGTTAGGAAAAGTAGTGAAGGTTGGAAAATGGGTTCTGCATGATTTGTCACAAGCGAATCTTCAACATCGAATCGATATTTGCACATCACTGCATTCTCAACAACTGCAGGCACCATTTTTTAATCAGATCGTTACTGGGGATGAAAAATGGGTCCTCTATAACAATATTAAGCATCAACATCAGTGGCTTAATCATGAAACAAAGCCTGAACCTCAGCCAAGGAATGGACCCCATCCAAAAAAATTTTGCTCTGTGTTCTGGTGGGATATGCAAGGAATTATTCATTTTGAGCTTCTGCCAGATAACCAAACAATCACAGATGAAGTCTACTGCCAACTCCAATGATTGAAGATGGCATTACAAGAAAAACATCCTGCATTAATTAACCACAGAGGTGTTGTATTCCACCAGGATAACGCATGCCCTCACACTGCTCGAATCACCACTGCTCAATTGGAGGGATTTGGTTGGGAAAAAATGCCTCATCCACCTTATTCTCCAGACATCACACCTTCAGACTACCATTTATTCAAAAGTCTGGAACATCACCTAGATGGACAAAAGTTGCAATCCAGGAAAGCTATCGAAAACGAAGTGATCGCTTTTTTAACTTGAAACCAAGGGATTTCTTCGAATGTGGCATAAAAAAACTTTTCTACAGGTGGGAGGAGGTTATAGAAAAAGAAGGGAATTATATTGATGATTAATTTGGCATTATGTCATTCAATTTTTATTGTAATCTGTTAAATTCCTCAGTGACCTCCCTCTGACTCCGATTTCCTACGAGCAGAATTACCTGGATGTATTCTTCCTTACTCAAAGACATCATGGGCACTTGCATAAATGGAAAACCATGAATTACTTATTTTACCCTATGGTTCCAGATTTATGGGACACCCTGTATACTTAATAGCTACCATATATACATTGTTATTTCTATTGACATTATAACCATTAAATAAAAATAAAAATATTAAAAATTGAGAATTAATGAGTGACTGAAATGACTTTAAAAAATACTTGTTTTAACTGGAGTCACATCAAGATTTGTTAGAACATGTGAAATGTCTGCTATTGCATCTTCACATGACAAATCTATTTCTCTTGTATTTTCACTTGTACTGTCAATATCTGATGATTGGTGTACCTCCATTGTAAATAATTATTCTGGAGTCTTGGTCAGAAGTTTACAACATTTAGAACACTATCGTATTTGGTGATAGTTTGCCTTGACAAGCATTATAAAGTGCTTCACTCATAGTCCTTAAATCACTTGACACTTTCTTTTTGTTTTTTTAAAGGGTCTTCACAGTATTTCACAATTTTTTCTATAAATTTATTACATAGGTACCGTATTTGATGGCTTACAAGACGCTGCACCGTGAAAGACGCACCTTAATTTTGGAAAGGTAAATTCAAGAAAAAAAGTTTTTGATGCACTTTATTGTTAATACAATGGATATGTAAAATTCAATAAAAAGAAAAGCCAATAAAGAAAGATAATATGATTATTACTCTTATTATTTGTTATTAATCAACTTCAGATTCATTACTGACATCATCATCATTATCCCCATCATCATCATCTTCACTTGTATCACTGTCACTCTCATACAATAAATGATCTTCAGTGCCATCCATTGCATTACTTATACCACATTTTTTAAAGGACTTGACCACAATTTCAGTCTTAACATCATGCCATGACTTCAGCACCCATTCACACACTTGTGCTATTGATGGACGTTTCATCCTTCCCATAGGCGTCATATCATGATTCCCCTCTATCATCCATTTATTCCATTGCTCCCACATGTTATTCTTGAATGGCTTATTGATGCTGACATCTAACAGCTGTAACTGTTTTTTTCAGCTTCTTGTAATAAAGCTTCCTGCTTCCTCCACTGACGAATCATCTCCGTAGGCGGTGGTCCAAAATGTCATTCTGCTGCTCTGTTCCCGTGTTCTTTAGTATATTGCACTGCTTTTAGCTTAAATCCAATAGTATAATTTTGCCTTCTTGATGCGCTTGCCATTGATTAGGGCTTTAAATGTATAACTAGAACTCACTTGTTACTCCAACAACAGCCTGCTAATTACTGAAAAGTGTACTGACCTTGATCGCGATGTAAACTATCCGTTACCTACCGGTACATTTTGTGTTTTGCCAACTTCTCGGTTTTGCGCATGTGCTGTATTGCCACTTTTGGCTTCTAAGACGCAGGGCGATTTTTTAAGGTATTTATAAGGAAAAAAAGTGCGTCTTATAAGCTGGCAAATACGGTAATCTTGTACTCAATGACATGTTCACATTATGAATGCTGCAGACTGAGGTATAATCAGTGATGGGCAGTATCTAGATACATGTATCGCCGATACATATCGATCGATACTTTTGTATCAGTATCAATATCGCTTTAGCTACTTGACAAAAGTATCGATTTATCGGTATCGCTAAGGTCAATTTTCTTAAATGTATCGAAAAAATCGATACTTCGATACATTAATAAGAATTTTTAAAGTGGATGACAATAAAAGGCAAATTTAATACTAACTGTCAAAAAGAGGGTTCAAGAAATGTTGGTTAATGCTGTTAAGAGCCTCAGCGAGCAGACCCCCCAGCAACAACTAAGTGATGCTGCATCTGACGGAAGTGCAGATGATTTCTTCTGTTATGAGTCTGCTTCCACTAATGTCTCTGCAACCCAAGATTCCACTGAGATGGAAGTTTTACAGTATCTGGGTGACGGAAGTCATTCTCTCCAATCTCTGAGGCAGTACCCAGGAATTCTACGGGTCTTCCTGAAGGATAACACACCACTACCATCCTCTGCTCCTGCCTAAGACGTTCTTCATGTATCGATGTATCAGTATCGCTTTAGCGATTTTCATGTATCATTGCCCATCACTGGGTATAATTCATATGTAATAATGATTATAATTCATATGTATAATTAATATATAACAATATGATGTAATAATGAGATATATTACAAATAGGAATTAGATCTGTGTTTTAATTATTTCAAACTGTAAAAAAGTAGTTGCCTGAAAAAGAATATTTTTTGAGATATTAAATTTTAAAAAATCTGATTTTAATAAAATAAATCAACAACTCTGATTGATAAGTTAGGAAAAATTATTAAAAATTTATCAATCATAATATGAAGTTTAATAATCATAAAAAAAATGGGGGGGGGGGGGGGTAATGTCCAGGGGGGATGGGGGGGGGGGTCAAGCAAATGGGGGAGATGGGGACTAAAATTTTGAAAATTGCTTTACAAAGCTAAAATTCAGTCAATTCAGCCACCCGAGAACATGACCATCTCAGATTTTCATGATATTTGGTACATTAGTAGGTATGTGTGAGAAACTGAAATTCCCTAAATTTTAGAGCTGGCTGACTTTTGGTTGCTGAGATACAGGGTCACAAAATTTGGACCTTTGACCTGATTTTTTACTTACTGTCAAATTTCAAATTGCTGTAGCCACATAACTAATGACTAGGAAATTTCGCCGCAAACATTTTTGCCATAGGAAAATTCGCCGTAAGACAAATTCGCCGTAAGGACATTTCGCCATAAAATTTTTAAAAAATAATCAATGGATGATAAAGGGTATTATATAAGCATTAAAAAGGCAAGTCTTTATTCAATGGTAAAAGTCAGTGATAAAACTTCTTAAAAATAATGTAATGAGGTCATTTAAAAAGTGTGCAAATTCCAAGCGATGCTGCATAAATAATTTACTTTTTGCTGCGGATTGTATCGAAGCACTTGTCGCTGAAGTCTTGCATTAATATCGCTATACTTTTTCTTCATCTCTGCTTTGTCTCCTCAATCTGCATCACACTTTTTCTTCTTCGCTAAACTCTCTTCCTTCATCAAATTGGTTATGAGTTTCCAGATACTTGGATGCATGTTAGTAATAGAGCTTTCTATTGCATTGTGGAAGCCTTCTATACTGTTGTTCGTTCTTGGCATATTATTATGAGTTCTTTCGACAACATTCCACAATTCTATAGGAAATGTTGGCTCCATTCTTCGCCTTCGCGCGCCTCGGCCTCATTCTCCTCCTATATAGTGAGTTTCAAAGTAAGATACAAATTCTTGGGGCAAATCATCATCATCAGTCAATTCAATAAATCCATCAATAACATCGCTAACTGGAAGAAATGCTAATGCTGTGAAGCATTTAATTTTCGTGTTAAATTCAGCGTCTGTTTGATAGCACAACTTTAAACCGATATCAACAATTTTGCGATAAATATTCTTTGCCATATGAAATAAATAACCTGTAATAGTTGTTGTGAATATGTTAGAGAAAGCATTGATAGTTGCTCTCTCGAAGTCAACCATTAAGGTTTCGGGATCCAATGATGGACGTAAGCCCTTTAAGGCAATGAAAAATCTGCTGTACGTTACTTCGCATTTACCGGGAAGCAAAACAAAAAGACGAGGGATGCTAATACTTCTTATTACTATATGTAGCGTGAATAACTGATAATATATATCTGGGCTGCATTTAAAAGTACCGTCGCAAGCCCAATCCTTATTATTTTCAAGGTCATCTAACCGTGCTTGTGTGCCAAACACTAAAATTCTCTCTTCATCATCTTCACCACTATCATATAATAAAAACTGCTCACCATTTTCAAGAAATTTATAATCATCTGGAATTATATATCCACTTCTTCATTTTGGGATAGCGGGTGCTTGGCTCTTCTTTTGCCTCCAGCCTCTAATATTGCGAGACAAATGTGCTAAAGACGGCATCAGAGATGAAGCGTTATCATCTAAATTTGATGAAATATCGGCAATTAACAATCACGCAGAGGTTTGTGAATTAGTAGCTGATGATTTTAAATTCGCCATTGCTTGATAAACTTTAGGTTTTGAGGGTTGAGAAGGATGACAATGCTCACCGAATGTTTTACATATTGATAAATTCTCATTTCCCAGCAAAGTATGCACTCTTGTTTTGCACTCTTTATTCTCACATTTCCAATACATTTTTTCACCATATTTTCTATCAAGTCGATAAACGTAGTTCATATCATCTACTAATTTCACACCGCCGCGGCTAGTTTTCACTGTATAGACCATTATAAGGGTTTAGTTAATGCAAATGTTTATCAAAGGAGCCAACAAGCAGAATGTGAACTAGATAGCTTAATTTTAAAGAAATTAACTCTCTCTAAATGGTTGATTGGTTTATAAAGTTGCAGAGAGTCTCTAAAATAATATATATATATATATATATATATATAATATATATATATATATATATATAAATATATATTTTTTTTTTTAGTTCAGGAAGAACCGATTCGCCTCTATTTAAAGGGCATATCTCAGCGGAAAAACAAAGAAAAAGTGAGAGGAAAGACAGAGGAAAAAGAAAGGGTGGAGGGGACAGTCGAAGTGGAAAAAGACCAAGGATGACAAGGACTGCAGGGCCGAGCCCCATCATCCTTGGGTGCTAGGGCCGGGAGGGCGCACGTGAAACTCCAGGAACAAGCACGTACAAACGAGCACAAAGAGCACTCAAGAGCACGAGCTTAGAACCCCCTTGCGGGGATATATATATATATATATATATATATATATATATATATATATATATATATATATATAAAAGGAATGTAGGCCATTATAAGGGCTCAGTATTAAACTTTTGTTTTAACTTTTAATTTATTTTATTTACGGCCAATGGTTGATTGGTTGATAAAGTTGCCAAGTGTCTCTAATAAAAAACATTTATATATAAAAGGTATGCAGGCTATTATAAGAGTTCAGTTAAACTTTTTTTTAAATTTTATTTTATTTACGGTGAATTTTCCTTACGGTGAATTTTCCTTACGGCGGATTAGACTTACGGCAAAAATGTTTACGGTGAATTTTCCAACGCCAAATTTTCCAGTTACGATAACTAATAAAGCTAGAGTTCTGATTCTAGTGTCATTTTGAGGCTCTTAACACTTACGCTGCTCCCATCCTCATATGATGCTCAGGAAGTTTGTCGGAAGAATGCTCCCAGCATCATATGATGATCGCGTTATTTTTTTTATGTTTTCGCACAAAATCCCAATAAAAATAAATGATTTTGCATTTTAATGCTATTGATGACTCAGATATATTCATAAACCATCCGCAACAAACATACACACATACACACATGCATGCATGTACACATATGCACACATGTACACATAAACAAGCAAGTATTATGCTTACATTTGAGTTTTGAAGAATCTATGACTCAGATATATTCATAAACCATCCGCAACACACACACACACACACACACACACAACACACACACACACACACACACATGCATGTATGCATATGCGCACATGTACACAAACGAGCAAGTATTATACTTACATTTGAGTTTTGAAGAATATACATTTTATTTGTCCTCTTGAAAAATAATTTTTTATTCCTTTTCAAAAATAACTCCTTATAAAATAAGTCCTTTGGAAAATAATTGTTCATGAAATAAATATTATTTTGATAAATCTACACTTTCCATTATACTTATTTACAACATTGTTTTACACTTTTACTGAATTTAGTATTTAGTAGTTGGCACAGGTGTGGTAGAGAACAAAGCACTCAAGGCACAATGCAACTTTGCATTCCGGACACCAAGTAGAAACTTTTCTAACATGTTTTTCTCTTTGTGTTGTATGTGAGCATACATGACATTGTCGTTGACCTACAGGTCGAGATGGTGTTGGTGGAACTTGTTCCAGGTGATGCTTTTCAATGTAATTAGCTGAGAGAAGTCTGTCAGGAGCATTTGGTCTCACACTTTGTCTTCCAGGATGTGGGGATGTTATTTGAGCATACTTCGTGAGTAGTTGAGAGACTAATGTAAGATTGAATTCTCTCATTGAAATCTGCTTTTTCGTAGTTTTTTTGTAGAGTACAAAGGAATTGTAAAGAGAAATATCCAAAAGATGAAAGAATACCTTCTTATACCACTTCACAGTTTTCCTAACGCATTCTACGCTGCTAATTTGCATATCAGATTTGTCCACCAGATGCATATTTTTGTTATAGTCCACAACAGCATCTGGTTTGAATTTTATTTCGTTTGTTCGACGATCAACCTTTCCTGAGTCAATCATGCTTCCACTGTGAATTGTTGTTAGCATATGCACATCTCTTTTATCAGTCCATTTTAGTGCTAATAAAGGTTTGATTCCATCAGATGGCACTCTCCTTTTTTACTTGGGTGAAACTTGGGCATGTTTTTTCTATTTACCTTTACAGTTCCACAAGATCCTGTTTTATTTACATGCAGATATTTGCATAGTAATGGGCTCGTATACCAGTTGTCAGTATACAGAATGTGGCCTTTATTCAAAATTTAGCTAAAAGTGTCTTTACAATCGCTCCAGAATGTCCTAGTGGATCATTTGCACGTTTCATTCCCCCAATTTCTCATGCAAGACTGAACATAAACGCTTGAAAACTGTAAATTTTCATAAATTTACTCAACCATATTCCCAAGTTACCCACTAAATTCTGTTTATTTTGTAAGAGAAAATGTTTAGTTTGTAAGAGAAAATCTTTATTTATTAAGGGAAACAAAAATAATTTAACAAAATGGTGCTTGACTTGATTTATTTTACGTTAACAAATGGGTAAATTTCCTGATTTTTTTGCGCACAGGTGGAAAGTACACGGTCAGGAATTGCGCATCCGAAGGGTTAAACAGCTTGTCATATTATCTTTCTTGTCATAAGCCTCTAAAATGAAAATTTAAAAAAAATATCCTTGACTTTTGACCTTAAATAAAAAAAATATACCATCCCCAATTTTTTCAATTTTTTTTACAAATGTTCACTTTACCAATGTGAAACATGTTCCTAAAAGGTTAGAAGTGGCCAGTGAAAAGTATGAGCAGGAAGTACTTTTAATTAAAACTAACCTTTAAATAAATCCAGATCTTTAAGTTTTTTCATTGATACACATTTTCTCTCGAGCAGATTATCCATTAGTTTTGTGCCTGAAAATATATGATTCCATTATTATTATTATTATTATATATGTATATTAGTGTGGACCAAAATGGGGGGTAAATTATAAAGTTGAAGAAATCCTTGTTCCACATTAATGCCCTTGTTCCTTTGGACCAGATAGACATGTCAGCAAAATTTTGGTCAAATATGAGAATATTTAGGGGTCCCGAGATTTAATGACTTATAAAAATTTTCCAATGAATAGGCGCGCTTAGAACATCAATGATCAACTCAACTCTTGAGTTGCAACTTATGAAAAAATTTCTTCTTATTTAAGAAATTTTTGGTGTTAATAGAGTACAAAAACAATCTTAGATCATTATTTCAGAGAAAATTATTAATAAGGAAAACAAAAATTTTGGATAAAATATATTATCCTTAATTGGTCAACTCTAAATTAAAGGCTTTGCCTAATTGGTGGCTTGAACCTTTTAGTTATCCTTTTTATCTCCTAATTTAACTGGTTTATTTTACTATTTCAGAAATTTAATTTTTTAAACTAAAAATGGCTACTCATTCTAAAACTAAAGTTTGGCTCATTAGCCATTTATATAAAGATATACTTTGTTGCCGCTTACCTACAAAACTGCAAGTTTTGCAAAAATATTTCTTCCATCAAAAAGAGGAAAAATTGGGACAAAGAAGATCCATTAATCTTTGCTTAGATGAAGTGATGACCTACTGGGAGGAAGCCAGGATTCCCACAATGCGTAGAGACAGTGCCATCCGAAAGATTGACTCTTTAATAAGCTGTTATGATAAATTGATGAAAAACAGAAAAAGGCCCGAGGAAAAATGCCGTATTGAAGAAGCTATGTTTAAAGATGAAATTAAGGCTGAAATTCTTGATATTGGTCACTCTAATGCCCTTTTGATGTCAAATGAAGAAGACAAGCTTTTCTACTTAAGCCAGCAAGAAGGTCCTACACAAAGTAGCATGGGTACAGTAGACCAAATTCTTGCAAAAAGAGAGAAAAGAAGGCTTCATCGTGAAGAATTAGAGTGTGAAAGAGCCCTCAAAGAGCAGAAGCGATCTAAAAGATCATTCTTGCCTGCCAATAGAGATGATTTCACATAGTCATCATCATCAACAACTAATGACGACAACCTTGAAATGAATTTTCAAGGTCCCTCTGAAGAGCAATTTAAAAAGAAAATGTTGGCTCCTAAAAAGTCAAAGCCTATTGACAAAAATGTTGTAGCAGCCTATGATAGAATGAATCTTTCCAATCGAGATGCAGTTATGTCTTATGCTGTTGTTGCTGTCTTTGGGCCATAATTTGGAAAACATTACAGTGTCAAAATCTACTATGCTTCGAACTCGTCAAAAGTTACGCAAAGAAATAGCAACAGAATATCAAGAGCAAGCATTTTGTCCTGGAGAGTAGGGTGACAATAAAAATCGAAAGTTGGAGTTTTTTATTGGCCATTTGTTCAATGCTGCTACTACATGAGAAAACAATGTACTGTAAATATTAGGTCATTCAGATAATATTTAAGGGTGTCTCAAGTGAGGTAAATAATTCTCCTTATAACACAAATTAATTGTTCATTACCTAGTAAAAATAAATTCATATTTTTTTTAATTAATGTAAATAAACGTTAGTTTTAGTTCATAAAGTTTAAGTGCAGGCGTACTCCAATCGTAATAAGTAATTAAAAAAAATATTAATGAATAAGGAGAATTATTTACCTCACTTGAGACACCCTTAAATATTATCTGAATGACCTAATATTTACAGTACATTGTTTTCTCATGTAGTAGCAGCAGCATTGAACAAATGGCCAATAAAAAACTCCAACTTTCGATTTTTATTGTCACCCTACTGGAGAGCCTTTAGTTCTTCATTGGGATGAAAAAATGCTCCCAGAGATATCAGGTTAGTTTTTTTGTCTGATTAATTTAGCATATTTATATTTTATCTCTCAGGTGAAAAACTTATTGCCTAGGTGTGAAAACCAGACCCACAACTGTGTTATTATCTGGTTGGTTTTAATTAAACATTTTGATAGCTAAATTTCTATTTAATTAGGTTACATTTCACTGTCTGAAGCTAGTTTTCACAATCTACACCATTTTACCTTCAATTTAAAATAAGTCAAGTTTAATTTAAAATAAGTCAAGTTTAATTTAAAATAAGTCAAGTTTAATTTAAAATAAGTCAAGTTTAATTTAAAATAAGTCAAGTTTAATTTAAAATAAGTCAAGTTTAATTTAAAATAAGTCAAGTTTAATTTAAAATAAGTCAAGTTTAATTTAAAATAAGTCAAGTTTAATTTAAAATAAGTCAAGTTTAATTTAAAATAAGTCAAGTTTAATTTAAAATAAGTCAAGTTTAATTTAAAATAAGTCAAGTTTAATTTAAAATAAGTCAAGTTTAATTTAAAATAAGTCAAGTTTAATTTAAAATAAGTCAAGTTTAATTTAAAATAAGTCAAGTTTAATTTAAAATAAGTCAAGTTTAATTTAAAATAAGTCAAGTTTAATTTAAAATAAGTCAAGTTTAATTTAAAATAAGTCAAGTTTAATTTAAAATAAGTCAAGTTTAATTTAAAATAAGTCAAGTTTAATTTAAAATAAGTCAAGTTTAATTTAAAATAAGTCAAGTTTAATTTAAAATAAGTCAAGTTTAATTTAAAATAAGTCAAGTTTAATTTAAAATAAGTCAAGTTTAATTTAAAATAAGTCAAGTTTAATTTAAAATAAGTCAAGTTTAATTTAAAATAAGTCAAGTTTAATTTAAAATAAGTCAAGTTTAATTTAAAATAAGTCAAGTTTAATTTAAAATAAGTCAAGTTTAATTTAAAATAAGTCAAGTTTAATTTAAAATAAGTCAAGTTTAATTTAAAATAAGTCAAGTTTAATTTAAAATAAGTCAAGTTTAATTTAAAATAAGTCAAGTTTAATTTAAAATAAGTCAAGTTTAATTTAAAATAAGTCAAGTTTAATTTAAAATAAGTCAAGTTTAATTTAAAATAAGTCAAGTTTAATTTAAAATAAGTCAAGTTTAATTTAAAATAAGTCAAGTTTAATTTAAAATAAGTCAAGTTTAATTTAAAATAAGTCAAGTTTAATTTAAAATAAGTCAAGTTTAATTTAAAATAAGTCAAGTTTAATTTAAAATAAGTCAAGTTTAATTTAAAATAAGTCAAGTTTAATTTAAAATAAGTCAAGTTTAATTTAAAATAAGTCAAGTTTAATTTAAAATAAGTCAAGTTTAATTTAAAATAAGTCAAGTTTAATTTAAAATAAGTCAAGTTTAATTTAAAATAAGTCAAGTTTAATTTAAAATAAGTCAAGTTTAATTTAAAATAAGTCAAGTTTAATTTAAAATAAGTCAAGTTTAATTTAAAATAAGTCAAGTTTAATTTAAAATAAGTCAAGTTTAATTTAAAATAAGTCAAGTTTAATTTAAAATAAGTCAAGTTTAATTTAAAATAAGTCAAGTTTAATTTAAAATAAGTCAAGTTTAATTTAAAATAAGTCAAGTTTAATTTAAAATAAGTCAAGTTTAATTTAAAATAAGTCAAGTTTAATTTAAAATAAGTCAAGTTTAATTTAAAATAAGTCAAGTTTAATTTAAAATAAGTCAAGTTTAATTTAAAATAAGTCAAGTTTAATTTAAAATAAGTCAAGTTTAATTTAAAATAAGTCAAGTTTAATTTAAAATAAGTCAAGTTTAATTTAAAATAAGTCAAGTTTAATTTAAAATAAGTCAAGTTTAATTTAAAATAAGTCAAGTTTAATTTAAAATAAGTCAAGTTTAATTTAAAATAAGTCAAGTTTAATTTAAAATAAGTCAAGTTTAATTTAAAATAAGTCAAGTTTAATTTAAAATAAGTCAAGTTTAATTTAAAATTATATATTTTATATATAAAATTATAATATATAAATATATTAAATATAAAATAAAATATTAAATATATAATATAATATATATAAAATAAAATATTAAAAATAAATATATATAAATTATATATAAATTATATATTTTAACTTTTTCTTGCAGGTGAAGGAAGAATGGAAAGGATTGCAGTGTTAGTCAGTGGGAATGGTGAAGAGAAATTGCTGGGAATTCCTAAAGTCACTGCTGGCACGGGTACGGAGATGGCTCGTGTTTGCATTTCTCTCCTGCAAGAACATGATATGACCCAGAGAATTATTGGGCTGTCATTTGACACAACAGCATCCAATACCGGAATCCATGCTGGAGCTTGCACTAAAATTGAACAAGAACTTGGAAAAGAGCTTTTATATTTAGCCTGCAGACACCATATTTATGAGATTGTCCTATCTCAAGTCTTCCGGACTTCTATGGGCCATTCCTCTGAACCTGATATTCCAATCTTCAAAAGATTCAAAACTCAATGGGATTTTATGGATCATTCTCAAATCACAACTGCTGTTGATTCCCAAAGCTGCAGAATAATTGAAAGAGTTCAAGATTTAAAAAATCAAAGAGTCTTAATCATGAAGGAGGCACTCAACTCTAAACAGCCAAGAGATGATTATAAAGAATTTTTTCAACTTGTTCTCTTGTTTTTTGGAGAAGAAAGCATTTCTAATACTCCCTTGAAGAGACCTGGAGCATACCATCATGCAAGATGGATGGCAAAAGGAATTTATGCATTTAAGCTTTTTCTTCTCCAAAATCAATTTAAGATGACTAAAAAAGAACTTGATGCAATAACAGAAATTTGTTTATTTGTTGCATTGGTATACGCAAAATCTTGGGCAAAAGCTTCTCAACCAGAGGAAGCCCCAAATGTTGATCTTAAATTTTTGCAAGATCTTGCAATAATGGAGGAAAATTCTTTGATATCAAGTGTTATCAAGCAAGCCCAAAATGCCATTAAACGACATCTGTGGTACCTCTCAGAAACACTTGTTGGATTAAGCTTCTTTGACAAAAGCATATCCCTTGAAGAAAAGGAGCAAATGCGAAATAATATCAAAATGCCTCCAAGAAATAAGGGACTGAAACGTTTAGAAGCAAAGGTAACCCTAGCTTCTTTTAAAGAAAAAAGGATTTCTGATTTTGTTACTTCAAGGACTAAATCTCTTTTTGATGCTCTACATCTCAATTCTCTCTTCACTGAAAATCTGCATCAACATGGGAATAGATCCTGAGTACCAAAGAGGCTGTGCTAGAGTTCGTGCCCTTAGTGGACAAATGACACAGCTGAGCGGGGTTGCATTGATGAAATTTAATCAAGCAGTGACAACTAGAGAAGAGGACAAACAATACCTGCTCAAAACAGTTTTCAAGAATCAAAGAATTTTCAACAAAAAATAAAGCAGAACTTATGAAAATGAGGAAAAACTAATTTTTTCAGCATTAAAAGGAAAAGTGCAATTTTCTAGGACCCCTAAAATGACGTAGAGGTTTCAAATTTGTAATTTGATTAAGGTAAGCAAAATGAATAACATTACTCATATGGAACAAAGATTTTTAAACCTTCATTTTTTTGGTCCACACTAAATTGTATATATATTTTAGGGGTGGTCGAAGTTGGTACCAGAAAGCGAATAAATATCCAGTAGTTGTCATTTCATCTATGAAATGTGAAAATCACAAAGAAATGCATTTTGAAAAAAGATCAGAATGCGAATTTAGCTTTTAAGTTTTTAATTTTTTCTGTTGTCGCTTCATGCGTAAAATTCCGTATGCAGCATACACGCAACCAAAACAAAGCAAACCCAAAATTATTAACTTGTTTCTATAAGCATAAATATCAACATTTTGCTTGTATTTTTATATTAATTATGCATCTTTATTAAAAAATAATGGTAAAATATCATATTTCCTGTGACCATTCATGCTTATTTCTTACATATTGCTATTTGCATTAACACTTTTCATTATGTTTCAGATTTTCCAGTGTAAGTAATGCCGAAAGCGAAAACAAGACACCTGACCCGAAAGAAAAGAAGAAAAATATGGAGGTGGTCCTTGTGAATTATTAATGACCAAACCAAGCACTTACAGGCAGCTGATTCAATACTATTATGACCTTAATCATGCTAACCCTGGCGCAGATTTTTGGGCCTTAGTGCAGCAAGTTAGCAAGATTTAAAATCCATTTGGTCTTCAGTGAATCCAAGACTGCCTTTGATTAATGACAAATCCATTGACAGAAAGGTTAAAGACCCACTCACTCTTGTGAAAGACATTAATCGCAAGCATACTAAGGCAAGTGTCAACCAAAATCTGGATGCTAACTTGGACAAACTTTTTGATATTTCTGCCTGTTCCTGTTCTTTGGATATTTTGCCTTGCAGTGATTCAAGAGTATACTGTAAGGACAAGTGTACACAAGAACACATCATCTATGTTTGCCCTCAAAATGTAAAGGTGCCACTTGAAGAAAGAGCATACCTTCGTAATCAGCGATCCAAAACAGGTCCTAAGGGTGCATACCAGCTGTCTTCAGTGGACACAGCTGCTGCCAAAAGAGACAGGAAGGCCAAACAAGGACAGCAACATGTACTACCTCAGGAGGAAGTTGAGCTAGTAGGATCTTTCATACAGCCTACAGAGTTGCCTGGACTTACAAGCAGTTCATCTGGTGGCGAGATTAGTTTCCTTTTATTTATATTAATTATATATAATTATAAATAAAAAAATAAATAAAAAATAAATAAATAAAATAAATTAAATTAAATAAATTAAATAAATAAAAATAAATAAAATAAATAAATAAATAAAAATAAATAAAATAAATAAAATAAATAAAAATAAATTAAATAAATAAATAAATAAATAAATAAACAAACAAACAAACAAACAAACAGAAAACGCATTAATATTTTCCATTTATTTTCAGGAAGAAGATGAATGGCAGCCTAGGAAGAGGCCTTCAGGAGACTACAGCCCTTTAAAGTTTCCCAGATATGCTATGGAACTTATCAGAGGTGAATGTTCATCAAATCTGGGCGCAGCTCTTGGGAATGCCTTGCTCCATGATATCAAACACCTAATGAGACCTGAAGTTACATCAATCACATCATGATTGACAAATGCAAATTAGACAGGGCCAAAGCCCAAATTAGGGTAGTTAGTGAGGGTGTGGAATCAGAGAAAAAGAGAGAGCTCATTTGTGTTGGTGTGGATGGGAAGGTTGACGAGAATACCGTGACTTACAAAGAAATAGACACACCTGAAGAGGAAACTGTTCTCAGAAAGTGTGTTGATGCAGAACATCACCTCACCTTCACCTATGAAGATGGAAAATCTTCAGGTGCCTACTTGACCCACAGAACAATTCCTGTTATAGGCGCCACTGGTGAGGTCCTTGCTCAGGAAACATTCAATGTTCTTGAAGAATATAATAGCCTTGAAAGTATCCGAGCCATTCTTCTTGATAATACCGCAACCAACACTGGCTGGAAGAGTGGTTCAGTGGTAAAACTTGAAGAAACTCTGGGGAGGAAACTGCACACTATTGGTTGCGCACTGCATCAGAATGAACTCCCACTAAACGCTCTTTTCAAAAAAATGGATAGAGTGACAACTGGCCCAAGAAGTTTCAGTGGGCCCCTTGGGCACACGTGCGCAGAAGATATCCAGGATGAACCTCAGGTACAGTTTGAACCTGTGGAAACCAGGGTTGGCACTAGTGGGCCCAGCCCAAAAAAAAACACCCGGGATTTTTTTTTTTAAAAACCACTTGAAAAAACCCACTATTTTACCCACTTTTGGGTTTTTTCATGAAACTTAAGAAGTGCATATGCAATTATTTTTAAAAATTGTCATATAAAAATATAAATATAAAAATATAAATTGTCATATAAAAATTGCCTATAATGATTTTACATGCAAAGCAAGCAAGCATGAGTCAACAAATAGACCTACAGGTATAACTCTTTGGGTGAGGTAGCAGGTTATAGAGTGTAGACATCAGCCAATCAGGGTGTTATACATCCTGATTCTTCAGTCAACTGCATCTTCAAGGAATTTTCTACTTCTTCATGGATTGTATTTAAAAGTGGACCAGACAAATTTCAACGGGAAGGTGGAGTGTAGCCTGGTCTTAGAGTCTCTATCATTTCAATAAAATACTTAGACTCTGCACATAGAAATGGAATATTATTTGCATAAAAGAATTTGGCTATTTTGTTATCAATGACATTTTCTGCAAAGTTGTTGTTGTCATGCCAAAATCGCTTACTTTCTTTTGAATTTTTCTTTTTTTCATCTGTAATTGTGTCAGTAGTGGTGAGGATGAGTCTGGATCATCTGAGAGGTCTATGTCATGGCAGTATGAAGATGATGTACTGGCAGCAGGGTTGGCAAGAAACCCACTTTTTTTGAAAAAGCCCACCCCAGGTGGGGGTTTTCGGGTTTTTTCACCTAAAACCCGAAAAAACCAGGGTAAAATTGGGTTTTTTCATATGTCCATATGGTAGTTCATATTAGACCTACCTATTCTTATTTTTATAATAATACTGTACTGTACCGTACACTATTAATATAACATTTGTCTTGTTTTTAGCAAAAAGGTTGCCTTCCAGGCAATTAAGCATAAAAAGTTATTATTTTCTCAGATTGAGCTTCACAACAAAATTTGGAAAACATGGACCAATTTGAACTAAATTTGGTATGGTAAATTATCCTATTTGTTAGGCTATACTTCCTATGGAAGACAGGCCCCTGTGTCTTCTGCTGGAAGTAGATGAATTACAGCTCCCAAAGGGAACTTAATTCAGCTAGTTATATCTATTTAATTCATATTACTGAATATTTTTTTTTTATTTCACAGTTAAATAAAACAAACTGGCAACAGCATATTTATCTTTACTGCTAGCCTACAGAATTAGTCTGTTTGAAGTTATAACCATTAAATAATGCCAAAGACCTTTGGATCAGGAAGAAAATCAGGGCATGAATGGAGTGAAGTCAATATTATTGATGGGACTAGTAAAGTTAGATGCAAACATTGCAGTAATGAAATAAGTAATAAAATAGAGCGAATAAAAATGCATTTAATGAAATGTTTGAAACACACGGAATCAAGAAACAAGACTGACAATACTGCCAGTACATCATCTTCATACTGCCATGACATAGACCTCTCAGATGATCCAGACTCATCCTCACCACCACTGACACAATTACAGATGAAAAAAAGAAAAATTCAAAAGAAAGTAAGCGATTTTGGCATGACAACAACAACTTTGCAGAAAAATGTCATTGATAACAAAATAGCCAAATTCTTTTATGCAAATAATATTCCATTTCTATGTGCAGAGTCTAAGTATTTTATTGAAATGATAGAGACTAAGACCAAGCTACACTCCACCTTCCCGTTGAAATTTGTCTGGTCCACTTTTAAATACAATCCATGAAGAAGTAGAAAATTCCTTGAAGATGCAGTTGACTGAAGAATCAGGATGTATAACACCCTGATTGGCTGATGTCTACACACTATAACCTGCTACCTCACCCAAAGAGGTGAGACCTGTAGGTCTATTTGTTGACTCATGTTTGCTTGTTTTGCATGTAAAATCATTATAGGCGCCTATATGACAATTTTTAAAAATAATTGCATATGCACTTCTTAAGTTTCATGAAAAAAACCACACGTGGGTAAAATAGTGGGTTTTTTCAAGTGGGTTTTTTTGAAAAAAAAAAAAAAAAAAACCCGGGTGGGTTTTTTCGGGCTGGGCCCACTAGTGCCAACCCTGACTGGCAGTATTGTCAGTCTTGTTTCTTGATTCCATGTGTTTCAAACATTTCATTAAATGCATTTTTATTCGCTCTATTTTATTACTTATTTCATTATTGCAATGTTTGCATCTAACTTTACTAGTCCCATCAATAATATTGGCTTCACTCCATTCATGCCCTGATTTTCTTCCTGATCCAAAGGTCTTTGGCATTATTTAATGCAGTTATAACTTCAAACAGACTAATTCTGTAGGCTAGCAGTAAAGATAAATATGCTGTTGCCAGTTTGTTTTATTTAACTGTGAAATAAAAGAAAAAATATTCAGTAATATGAATTAAATAGATATAACTAGCTGAATTAAATTCCCTTTGGGAGCTGTAATTCATCTACTTCCAGCAGAAGACACAGGGGCCTGTCTTTCATAGGAAGTATAGCCTAACAAATAGGATAATTTACCACACCAAATTTAGTTCAAATTGGTCCATGTTTTCCAAATTTTGTTGTGAAGCTCAATCTGAGAAAATAATAACTTTTTATGCTTAATTGCCTGGAAGGCAACCTTTTTGCTAAAAACAAGACAAATGTTATATTAATAGTGTACGGTACAGTACAGTATTATTATAAAAATAAGAATAGGTAGGTCTAATATGAACTACCATATGGACATATGAAAAAAACCAATTTTACCCGGGTTTTTGGTGAAAAAACCCACCTGGGGTGGGCTTTTTCAAAAAAGTGAGTTTTTTGCCAACCCTGGTGGAAACTCGATCATTGAAGGGTACATTCCAGAGGAAGTACTGAAAGACCTCAGTCATGATCAAAGGCTTCTGTATGAGTATTGCAGAGGGATTGGATCAGGAAGAGTAGATGACAGATGGGCTGCTTGGAAGATTGGTCCACTTAACCATGCAAGATGGTTAACTCTTGCCATACAAATTCTTTGTTTGTACACAAGACACAACAGACCAAACCTGAATTTGAAAAAGTTGGTCCATTACATTGTTCGAGTTTATGCTCCTGCATGGTTTGAGATAAAGGCATCCTCTAAGCTGCATGATTTTCCTCGCATCCTCTTCTCTGCTATCAGCCGACTGAGGCTGATTCCATTTGATGATGTGAAACACATTGTAAAGCAGAACATCCAGGGTAATGTTTTCTGCCTCCAACCTGAGAACATCCTCTATGCCATGGTGAAAGATGATGAAGACAGAATCAGGAATCTTGGGCTTCAGACTATACTCACTCTCAGACACAGGTAAATTTTGCGCTTCTTGTAATTTTTTTTTTTCCTTGCCAAAGCTGTTATTCTCCAAAAAATATGGAAAAAATATTATAACTGTCACTTTAAGTGGGTAATTTGTTTGTATTATTGAAATGGCAATATTTGAGTACTATTTTTCATTTATATTTTCATTTATAGAATGGAGAGGAAGCAGGGAAGAAAATTCCCCAGGTGAATTGGAATGCAAATCACTGGCATGAGCTCATCGACCTCACTGACCCTGATGTCACGGAACCACCTACTACACGGCACCTATCTGATGAAGAAATCCAGTCACTCATGGACACTAACACAAAGCCAGACATTCCAGACTTGCCTTCTCACTCTCAGTGTTGAGAGGAGTATGAAATTAGTGACAGAGGCTTCCCATACCGTGTACGAGTTCAAAACTTGTCACAGATATATCCTTACTAATATCATTTTACACTTAAAACACACGCTATACATTAGACATTGTCTCCTCTTGGGATAGAAAATGATACTGAGTTGCTACATCTATAATTAGTTAATATTATGTCTTCAAAAATGACGAGTTTACCTATCGCGTATGACAAAAATTGAAAATTGGGTCAAAAACCATAACAAACTTTAATTGCAAATCTGCAAGCAGGCCATTATCCGTTTGCTCTAAAAAAAATTTTTGGGTTCATTTCTCAACCAAACCTAACTACTGGGCACTTATTCACCTTGCGATTTCAAAACATGTGGAAAATCAACCTGCCCTAATATATATATATAATTTAGGGTGGTCCTCAAGCATAGGGGTGGATTTTCAAACGTATATTTCTCTTGCTCCCAGGGTCTCAATCTGTGAGGTTATGCATAAAAACACTGTGGTTAAAATGTCATTGAGAAATAATAATATTTACCCTGTGCTCAAGAAGGTTGAAGTTATGCACCTATGTGGGCCGTTGACACGCCTTGCTGAGAGGGTCAGATTGTGTGTGGTGTTGCTCTCACCATTGACAGATTAGTGCTTTTTTTTTGGCTTGCCTTTAGAATTGGTATTAAACGTTTCCAATGTATCTTCCCCAGGTGTTATTTTGGTGAAATGGCCAGTACACGTTCAAAAGACTTCCTTGTGACGCCAGTCTCTGCACTCACGGGGAGCAAGCTGCCATCCATCGGCAACGTCCTCGGCCTGACTCTGCACAAGCTGAGCACGAAGGCAGCAACGACGACGAGGGAGGCTGTCACGGCCATTGCTGATGAAGTGCTTATCTTGTGGACGAAAGCGCGGATTCCAACGACGAGACGAGACCACATCACTGAGAAGCTAGAGAAGTTGTATGGCGAATACAAGCTTCTCAAGAAGAACAAGAATCGACGCTCAGATGCCCAGATTGCACGGGAAGCCTCCTTCCAGCAGATGTTCTGCAACCTCTTCAATGTCGCCCACGCTGACGCACTGAACATGATGAACATCGAGGAGGACAAGGCCTTCCTGATCGCCCAATGAGAACCCGGCCGCAGGGGGACCATGGGAGGAGCTGATGTGGTCCTGGCTCGCACAGAGTGCAATGTTGCGCAGCAGAGGGAGGCTGAACAACGCCATTGGCGCCGTGCGACTGAAGAAATGGCCACTACTTCTCAAACAGCAGAATTGGCTTCTTCCAGCTCGAGCTCTTCACCCCCCAGCGACTCTCCCACCCATGGCGCTGTCGGAGGTTGCAGCCCACCCAAGCGCAGTCGGCCGGCGAATATCATTTCACCAGCACTGGCGGCTAGCTTGGACCGCACGAAGCTGACTGACCGCGACGCCATTTATGTGCTCGGTGAGACGGCTCAGTCCCTTAGCCACAACATTGATGAGTTGAACATCAACCAGTCATCCTGGGTGTTGCAGAGCACCGGAAGAAATTCCCGGATGCTCGGAAGGCCACGCTGCAAACTGGGCGACAATGAGTGGTGTCAGCACCCATGAGACCCCCGCCCCTGAGCAGCTAATACCCTTAAATGGGGGGGACCCGGAGGCTGGTATACCCTATAAACTTCAACCTTCATGAAGCACAGGATAAATATTATTATTTCTCAATGAAATTTTAACCACAGTGTTTTTATGGGTAACCTCACAGATTGATGCCCTGGGAGCTGAATAATTTCAACTTTCGATTTTGAGGACCACCCTAATAATATATATATATATATATATATATATATATATATATATATATAATACCTTACCTTACAAAGGTTCCGCACGATGACTTCTCATTTCGCGAAGGTCAAGCTTGTCGCCCCTCCTCTCGAGTTGGCCTGGTGAAGTAGTGAGTTAGATTCTTGCGCTCTCCACCTCACATAGCCAGGTACGCCCGGCTCATCGGGGATTGTTCTGAGCCAGGCATCTAGTCTTCTTTTGAAGATTTCCACTGCAACTCCCTTCATGTTTCTTAGGTCTTTGGGCAACTGATTAAACAGTTTTGGTCCTCTCACTACAAAACTATTTTCTTTCAGGGTTAAGGGTGTTCCCTGTCTTGCCTTCAATTTGGGAATACGACACAGTCTACCGCTTCTACTTTCCACCATTGTTTGGGGAGTTATGGGATTCAGAGTAAGATTAGGGCCTAGTTTCTCCATTATTTTCCAAGTGTAAATAATGGTGTATCTCTCTTTTCTCCTTTCCAGTGAATATAGGTCTAGTTCTCGAACCTTTCCCAGTAATTTAGTTCTCTGCACCCATTGATCTTGGCTGTGAAGCTTCTTTGGATCTCCTCCAGCTGTCTAATGTCTTCTTTTTTATATGGGGATGTTAGGACTGAGCAGTACTCCAATTTGGGTATTATCAGGGTTTTCAGTAGAGGAATCATTACATTCCTATCCCTTCGTTTAAAGGTTCTCAATATCTGACCCATTATTCTCTTTGCTCTGTTTACTGCTATCTTATTTTGTGTTTCAAATTTCGCATCATCTGTCATTACAACCCCTAAATCTTTTGCTCTGGAATTTCTCTGAATTTCCTGTCCATTTAGGGTATAATATTCCTTGGACTTTAGGTCCTCTCTTTTTCCATACCGTAATAGCTGAAATTTCTCGGTGTTAAACTTCATATTGTTGTCTTCAGTCCACTTGTAGATTTTGTTTATGTCGGTTTGTAGAGATCCTATGTCTTCTGGGTTTCTTATTTTTCTACTGATCTTTGTGTCATCCACAAAGGATGTTACTGTGCTGTCTCTGGTAACGTCCTCATCTATGTCAGTTAGCATGATTATGAAGAGTAGTGGAGCTAATACTATTCCTTGTGGTACCGAGCTGAGGACCTCTGATTCTGATGAAGATACTCCTTGTACTGTAACGACTTGCCTCCGCTCACTAAGGAAATTATATATCCATTTCCCTACTTTTCCTGTTATTCCCATATATTTCAGTTTATGTATTATGATTCCGTGGTCACATTTGTCGAACGCTTTAGCAAAGTCTGTGTATAGTACATCATAGTTTTCATTACTTTCAAATGAATCAATAAGTTGTTGTAGTGTTCCATTAGTTGTGATAGGCACGATCTGCCTGATCGAAACCTGTGTTGGTTATCATTGAATTTTTTCTGAGTTTCCAAAAAGTCATAGATTTTCTGTCTAACTATTCTTTCAAATATTTTAGTGAGATGAGATGTAAGTGACACTGGCCTATAGTTTTTGGCCTCAGATCGATCTCCTCCTTTATATATTGGGACTATGTTGGTGCTCTTCAGGATGCCTGGTATTTCTCCCGTGTCTAATGATCGTCTCCATATCCAGTATAGGGACTCAGCAATTGCATTCTTGCAGTTTTTTATCAGTGTGGCATTCCATTTATCCGGTCCTGCCGCTGAGTGTGTTTTTAGTTTCCCAATGGCTTGTGTAATTTTGTGGTGGGATTCGGAGTAACCTAACAGCCGCACCACAAATAAGAATTTTTTCTTTTGTTTAAGAACTCCACGAAACCAGGCTGCTTACCTTGAAGGGTTATTGGATCCAGGCTCACTGCCCAGACCTCCAATTCCACGACTGCTGGCTCCCGCCACCAACAGTTTCTTACTTGCCAGAATAGCTTCCTTCTGTTAGTGGTTCACTATCTCCGGCATCCCCTTCCTAACAGAACTTAAAGTTCCCTTGGTCCAATAACGGTCTTCAGCCTCAGACAAATCCAGCCTGACTTTAGTTTCCTCTGTTATGTTCTTTATTTTCTCTTGTCAAATTACCCTCTTAAACTATATTTTTTATTATTTATATTTCCATACATGCGCCAATTGGTTCCCTCCACTTCTCAAAACTCGAGTTTTGACACGCCGACACTTAAACCTCAGAAGCGTCTCTTTTACTAAATTTGTTTATTTTTTTTCATTCATTAAAATATTAACATATCTGATAACATTTAACATTCTTATTCATTTGTTTGTTAAAACTTAACAACTCAGTACTTAATTATCCATTTACTAACAGGGTTTAACAAGCGACAGTCCAACTCTCACTCTTTTTCCCATACTAATTTAATAAAACTGTTTTATTCCTCATTCCTTGTTTACAAGTTTACCATTTCTTTATATATAACTTATTGTTTATTCTTTTTGCTAAGATTTTAACAATTTAGTACTTAATGTTTATTATTTATTATCTTAATGCTTATTATTTATTACTATCTTTCTATTTCTTATAACAGTTATCATTCTTATTCATTTGCTGGAAAGAGAGAGAGAACCATTAAAATCCTATCTATAACAAGTATTTCATACAAAAAATCAAAGAAATTTAATATATAAATAATAATAATCAAGGCCAGGGGGAAAGGGCTGAGAACTAAAAAGGGAAAGGGTTCACCCTCCACATCTTCCCCCCCCCAAGCTCCTTTCCACCTGTCTTGCCATATAGCCTACACACCTACTATATTACCCTAATATGGTTCTCTCTTCCTTTCCTTACAATTTTTATACCAAAATATTTATTAACAAATTATTTACATAGATACATTTTTTTTTTTTTGAAAAATAATTTTTTCAATTTTCAAATATATATACATTTTTTTTTTTTCAAAAAATAATTTTCAATTTTTTTATTTTTTTTCAATTTTTATTTTATGTTTTTTTAATTTTTTTTTTAATCAAAATAATTGTTTTCAATTTTAAATCTTTTAAATCATTAATTACATACATGGCTATCATAAGAATAACATATTTACAAATTTACTTTATAAATCATTCATTTACTTATTTAAATTATAATTCAGTTATTTAATAATCTTTATATTTAACAAATACAGTAAACATTCAAAACATTCAATATTTAGGACTAACAGCTGGCTAACAATTACTCTCTCTTTAATAATTTACATTATACTAAAAAATATACCTATAATTTCATTTTTTAATATTTATTTACAATACCAGGAATGAGGTTGAAACCTGCAAGTGGCAAATCACCAGAGGCAGGGATCAGCAGGTCTGGGAACTCACCCAGGCACCTTCCTCCTTCAAGCACAGCCCAGCTTCTGGCCTCAAAATGTAGGCTGCCACCTGGTTGAATTTCCAACCACTCACTCTTTCACACATCATACAATACTACTATTTTTTTTTTTCCCTACAGAACACTACGCCAATACTTTATACTACATTACCATCACCACTCCCTAAACACTGTTGCACTTTCTCTATCATTCTAACCCATCTACTTTTAATATCTTCTCTAATACTACTTGTTAATTCTACATCTAAGCTTTTATTCAACACATTTTCTTCTATCTCAAGCAATAACATTCTCACTTCCTCACAAAAATCAATCACATTCATTCTCTTCCTCATTCTTTCATTTATACTTCCTTCACCTCTATCTACTCCCCATTCATCCCTCACACTTTCCATTAAGGTCACAATACTTTGCTCAGTTACACTCCTTTCTCTCTCACATACATTTTCCCTTTCACTCTCAAGAATTGTAAATCCCACACTCTTAATGCCCCCTCCCTGACACAATCTTTCCACTTCTGAGTGAAGAAGATTTCCCTTCTTCTCCTCTTCTCCTCCACCCTGGAAAATCCCAGAAAAGAAAGGCCCTCAAGGTCTGAGACCCCAAAACCCTCAAACGAGAATTCCCCGGATGGACCAGGCTGGCACCATGAACCACCAAAGTCCCGAACATCCCATTCTAACTCTGCCTCACCCGCGGCTGTTCCAGAGTCCAACTGGGAATCCTTCAGCTCATATACTTCACCTATCTGCCTGGCTTTCTCACCTTTCATTCCCTTTCTTCTCACCTTTTTCTTCCTTTTTGCCGCTTTGACACAATCAAGAACTCCAGATCTGCATCCATCCATTCATCCTGGATTCCCATCATGTTCTTGGTTTCTAGCGCTTTCTTTTGTTCCATCCTCTCACACATATCATACATTGGGTGACATACGATGTACTCCGGAGGTATTCGCCATTTGCGCAACTGCCGATGATGTGCTCTTACTTCTTCACACTGTCCATTCTCTTGCTCCCTCTCAATCACATACGTTACCCCATTCTCCCATACCTTTTTCACCACAAATGGACCCTCAAACTTTTGCGCCAACTTATACTCATTCCTTCTTCCAGCCTCATGCACCTCTTTCAAAACAAGCTCACCAACACCAAATGACCGAAAATGCACACCAGCCTCTCTCCATCCATCACATGTATTCTCATTTAATCGTATATCCTTTTGCACAAACCTTCCAAATGTAGACACATACCTTCTTGGGGAAGTTTGAATGGCTGAGTGGTATGTCGAATTGTAGCACCAGGCAATTCTTGCCAACTCAGCATCCCACTCAGCCCCTTCCTCAGTACATACACGCAGCATTTCACTTATCGTTTTCACCATTCGCTCAGCCAAACCATTCGAAGCAGACATATACGGAGTTATTCTAACATGCTCTATCCCATTCTCACTCAACATTCTCTCAAAACTAGCACCCCTAAACTCAGGCCCATTATCTGTTAAACACTTACGCGGCCTTCCAAGCATCATTGGTAACATACTCTCTCTCATCACTCTCGCAACATGCTCACTTGTTTTATTCTCTAACGCAGCAACATACACAAACTTACTCTTGTGATCGACCCCTACTAATATTCCAACTTTCCCTCTACTCGTTCTCAGCATACTCACAATATCAACCACCACAAGCTCCCACAGTTCTTTCACTTCAATCTTTCGCACTGGGGGGCGGTTATGCTGGGACTGATATTTTCGCTTTTGGCAACTCTCACAAGTAGTTGCCATTTCTGCAACAACCAGTCCCAGCCTAGGGTGGAAAACCATTCCTTTCATCAATTCCCATAACTTGTTTTTTCCCACATGCCCATACATCCTATGTGTAATAATCACCAATCCTACCATACCCTCAAATGTCATCACTGGCACACTCTCTGTCTCACCCACCTTATTTACCCTCATATAATATAGCACTCCCATCCATACAGCCAACTTTTTCGCATACCTTTTATACTCTTCCACCTCTTTTGACCACTCTCTCACATCTATACCATTATACACATATTCTCTCAACTTGCATATCACCTCATCTCCCTCTTGCATATCTAAAATATTCATCTCTCAACACTTCACACTGGTCTTCCACCTCTAACTCAATTGCTCCCACTAACACAGCATCTATACCTGTGCTCGGAAACATTCCCATACTGACCACATGCTCTCCTTCTCTCATTACTGAGCCCTGACCAACATCCACACTCAAGTTCATATTCTCAAGGAAATCAATTCCCAGTAGAAAATCCCAGGGCATTGATTCCCCTTTCAAGACTATGAACTTGTGCTCCCATACCTCTTTACATGCACCTAATCCCACCCTCAACTGCACAGCTTCATGTGACGCGACTGTTCCCCCTCCGATACCACGTATTCTCACACCCACTCTTTCTCGGGATACAGGCACATTCTCTTCATCTAAATCACACAACACTCGCTCATTCACCAGACTGATTTGGGCACCTGTATCCACAAGACCCCTGTAGAGCTCAATAGGACCTTCTGGAACCCTTACAGGAACCACAGAAGGGCTGAGCTCTACCTCATCCACAGAGTCACGTATCATCCATGGCCCCTCTAACATACCTACTTCCATACAACCTTCTCCCTCTGACTCTCTCTGTGCAGCTCTAACTTCATCCAAAACCCTTTCCAAATTTTCACCTGGCACTATGCTTTTATACCTCTTCCTTTCACTCACCCAATTGTAATGTACACCACTAATACACTGCAAATGCAAAATCAGGGCTCCTTTCTCCTCGATCCTTTCATCTTTATACACAATCGGACAATCATTACCATAATGCACATACACTTCAACACTAAACAATGAGCTGACCACCATGAGGACCTCTTGAAAAGGAAAAATACCCGGGCTCCCCATGGCTTTCAGCTCACGTACATAATTGCGGACCTTACAAACACCCATCCTTTCTGGTTTCTTAATCGCTTCATTCATAACCAAGGTCCGCAATTCATTCACACTCCCTGGTATTCTCATTTTTAACCCATCCAATTTCAAATCTTTCAACCCATACCATACACTTTCAAACAAACTGTCGCCACCCCCCCTACTTTCATGCAACTTTACTATTCCCACTGGCAAATACTCAGGGTCGACCACCTCTTTCTCACACCTTTCATTCACCCCAGGTATTCTTGACATCAGGTCAGCCATACAATTCCTCTCCCCTGGCACATACTCAATCTTATAATCAAACTCACTCAACTCAAGCAAAGTTCTAGCAATTCTTCCATCCACAACTTTCATTCTCTCCATATATACCAAGGGCTGATGATCAGTCTTTAAAATAAATTTCATTCCATACAAAAATGACTTGAAAGCTTTCACACAAAACCTCATTGCCGCAAGTTCTCTCTCAATTGTACTGTACTTTCGCTCTGCCTTACTGAATGCTTTAGATACATACCCAATTACTCTCCTTCCTTCCTGTCCTTCCTCTCCCTGCAACTGGCACAAGCACCCACCCATACAAAATCCACTCGCATCTGTATACAATTCTAGCAAACTCGCTCCTTCACTCAGGTCCGGATAAGCCAACTCCACATCTTTCGCTGCTTCCACTCTCAATTGCTCAAATGCTTCATTCATCTTCTCCGTCCACACCAACTGAGTACTACCTTTCATTCCAGTCACTTCGGTCAGGGGTTTCGAAATCCCAGAGCAGCCCGCTATAAATTTCCTCTGAAACTCTACAAGTCCCAGAAAAGATTTAAGTTCACGAACTGTCCGAGGTTTCGGGAACTCCCTGACTTTTTCCATATACTCCCCACTCTTTCGTATACCACTCGAACTCACCTTGTGCCCCAGAAATGCCACACTTTCCCTGAACCACTCACACTTACTTGGTTTCACTCGTAGTCCGACTTCATCCAACACTTGCAGTACCTCTCTCATTATCTTCAGGTGCTCCTCAAATGTCTCTGTCATAATCAAAATGTCATCTATAAAACATATGACATTTTCCCTTGCAAACTTACCAAGAACACGATTCATTGCTCTCTGAAATGCAGCAGGTGCAGCTGTAAGTCCGAACGAGAGAGCACGGAACATATAATGATTCCTGGCTGTGGAGAAAGCAGTTATGGGACGAGACTCTGGCTCAACCGGCATCTGGTAATATCCCCTCAATAGGTCCAATTTACTAAACACCCTCTTTCCATGCAAAGAGTATACACTTTCATTTATCAAGCACATCGGAAACCTGTCTTTCACTGTCCTTTCACCATTCGATAGTCCACACACAAGCGAATCCTTCCATCAGGTTTCCGCACAGGCACTATTCTACTATTCCACGGACTTGTGCTCTGTTCAATCACTCCCATTCTCTCTAATTCCTCACACTGCTCTTCTATCTCATTCATTACTGGTGGGGAGAACCGTCTTGGCCTTTGGTAGATCGGAGTCTCATCCGTTAACTGGATCCTGAAGGGAGGTAGTTTTGTTAAACGGAGGTCATCATCTCCTCGGGCCAATACGCTCCTTTTCTCCCCTGCCAACTGCCACACCTGCATTCGCTCACTCTCACTCAACTGTTCGCCAACAATCACCTCCTTTCTGATTTGTTCAGTCGTCCATTCCTCCCCACATTCTTGCCCTCGTTCATCCATTTGTATTCCATTTTCTCCCTCCTCACATACTTCCTCAATCACTGTATAGCTCTCCCTATCACATCCCCCTCATTTATTCTCTTTCGCCATGCACCCCCATCTTCCCTAGCTTGCACACAAATCCATGGGTTACTCTCATCAATTATACCATCATACACATGCCCAACTCTTTTCACTTTATAGGATGCATCCATACCATTCACAAAAATCATGCTTCCCTGCCTTTTTCTTCTATTATCACTCACTGGCCACTCAACATGCACCAATGCTGGGGTTCCCTTTTCCAGATTTACACTCTCAGATGCTCTCACCTCATACCCTTTTATTACCCTCATCCAATCCGATTCACTTCTCCCCACATAGAATTCACACTTACCCAACTCATTTTCCACTCAATCATACGTCTAGCAGGATGGATCACCAATCGATTCTTTTTCAAAAACTCATACCCCAGAATCATGTCATACTTTTCACTCTCCTTATCAACCACATAAAGCACACATTCTTCCATTTCACACCCCATCACTTTCACTTTAATCTGCACCTCTCCCAACACTCGTACTGGGATGTTCCCAACCCCTTTAATTTCCCCAGTTACTCCCCAATTCACTCTTCCTAATTCATTCTCTTTACACAAACATCCAATTCCTTGCTTACTTATTAAATTAGGTGAACATCCTGTATCCACTAATGCCCTCCATACACTCCCTCCCCATTCAACAGGAATAACCATACACTCTGCCTTTTTCTCACTCGCTCTCACTTCCTTATTCACTTGACACCATCCTGCTAATGCCTCAAATACACATTCATCATTCAGAGAAGCAGGGACCCCAACCCCAATGAGAGGCCCCTGCCCTATGCGTTTCCCGTACTGGGACCAGCCTCGCCATTTCCAGTGACAGCACCCCCTTGAGGGCCCTGCCTCTGAGGTTGAGGAGCTGGCATGGCTGACACTGGCCGATTTCCTGCATGAGAGACAGGACTCCCTCCCGCTGGTGCTGGAGCACCCTGCTGTTGGGCTTGACAGAACCGGGCAATATGCCCAAAGTTCCCACATGCCCTACATTCATACCCAGGTGTTCTGCATTCATACGCCATGTGTCCCATCTGCCCACATGCAAAACACGCACCCACTCTTCTTCTACAGGTCTCTATACTATGTCCCCCTCTACCGCAATATGCACACCCTCTCACATTCCCCATATTCCCTCCATTCACTGGCCCTCTTTGCTCATTCATTGTTGACTGGCCTTGAAGCCCTTGCCTTCTATACGTTTGCCCCAGCATCGGACCATTCATTCTGGGACCCGATGTGGGAGGAGGCCCTGGTTGTTGCATGGCCGACCCTCCATACACCCTTGTGAATTCGTTCACAAAGTTAGCCAGCATTTCCATTGGGTTTTGGGCCATGGATGCTTGGCTAACTGGAGGGTGACCTGGCCTAGTATTTCTTAATGCGTCCGCATAACTAGGAAACACAGGTACTTGTTCCTCCCTCATCGCTGTCCCCATTCGCACATCTGCTTCCCTATTACGCCAATCCCACTCTCATACACTCGGTCCTCTAACAATTCCAAGATTTCATGCCACTTCAAACGTGTCCCTCTCACTCTTACACACTCTTTCCTCTTAACATTCAAAAACTCTCTCACACTCTCAGGTACTGTCTCAATCAACTTTCTTACCAACCTTTTATTCTCATCTATCCCATCATCTCCAAATTTCTTTCTCGCCAAAGTTTCAAGTCTATATGCATACAAATCAATACTCTCCCCCTTCTGCATCCTTGCTCTCTCAAAATCATCCTTCTTTCGATATTTCACACCCCCTCTTATTCTTAACACTTGCTCCACCAATCTCTCCCTTAACACCTCATACTTCACAGGCACTCCTGAATTTACAACAACATTGTAAAACTCTAGCAACCTACCTTCCAAACAGTCACCCATCTCTTTCACCCAATACTCAGGAGCGTCTGGATACTTGCTCTTACAATAACGTTCATACTCTTTCAAAAACTCTTGTACATCTCTCCCACTATAAACATTAAATTTTGCAACCTTCGGAATCTCCCTAATTAAGATTCCCTTATGCACTCTTACACCCTCACTCTCAGTATCACTCTCTCATACATACTGTCCTCAATGCTGGAATAGAGGGAGTCATCTGCGCTAACGCAGCGTTGAACCTTCCGAGAAGCCCTCTTACCAGATGCCCTCCGAGCCCCCTTCATTCCCGCCTTGCCCCTCTTAGCCTGCCCTTCCATCCTCTTACCTTTCTCCCTCTGATCCTCACCCTCAAGCTTCTTCTTACCCTCCTTAGGGGTGGAATGCACCATCACCTTGTAAGGTCTTTCTTCTTTCCCCTCACTCACGCTTTCACTCCCTTCTCCTTCCAGGCCCCCTACTGCTACATCCTTTAGATGTGCCCCTTTCTTACTACCAACACCCTTACTATTTTCCCCTTCAAAACCCCCTTCCCTTCCTTTTTCACTTTCCCATCAAGCTTGCCCTCCAACTCACTCATTCTCTTAACCATTGCCTTTAACCCATCATCCATCTCTTTCTTACTCTCAATCATCTTTCTTCCATCTCTTGACGACAAACTACTAATTCTTTACTCTGTTCCTCTAATCTACTTGCAATTTCCCCAAAACATTCTCTAATTCTGCCTTCTGTAACTCTAACTGATGGTTCCTAGCCTTTTCTACCTCTAATGCCTCCTCTATCTCCCTCAACCTCCTTTCTAACTCCTCCTTGGTAGGCATCTCTAAAGATGCTACCCTACTTCACTTCTACTCTATTACTACTACACCCAACCTACAACTACTCTTTCACTCTTCTTCTATACAACCCAACCAGGAAACAACCCACTTTTCTGAGTGGAAGTCCCTGTTCGGGCGCCACTTATTTTATGTGGTGGGATTCGGAGTAACCTAACGGCCGCACCACGAATAAGAATTTTTCTTTTGTTTAAGAACTCCACGAAACCAGGCTGCTTACCTTGAAGGGTTGTTGGATCCAGGCTCGCTGCCCAGACCTCCGATTCCACGACTGCTGGCTCCTGCCACCAACAGTTTCTTACTTGCCAGAATAGCTTCCTTCTGTTAGTGGTTCACTATCTCCGGCATCCCCTTCCTAACAGAACTTAAAGTTCCCTTGGTCCAATAACGGTCTTCAGCCTCAGACAAATCCAGCCTGACTTTAGTTTCCTCTGTTATGTTCTTTATTTTCTCTTGTCAAATTACCCTCTTAAACTATATTTTTTATTATTTATATTTCCACACATGCGCCAATTGGTTCCCCCACTTCTCAAAACTCGAGTTTTGACACACACGCCGACACTTTTAAACCTCAGAAGCGTCTCTTTTACTAAATTTGTTTATTCTTCTTTTCATTTGTTTGTTTGTTTGTTAAATTTAACAATTTAGTACTTTATTATTCATTTACTAACAGGGTTTAACGCACTGTCCAACTCTCACTCTTTTTCCCATACTAATTTAATAAAACTGTTTTATTCCTCATTCCTTGTTTACAAGTTTAACATTTCTTTATATAACTTATTGTTTAGTCTTTTCATTCATTAAAATATTAACATTAACATATCTTATAACATTATTTCTTTATTTATTTGTTTGCTAATATTAGTAATTTAGTACTTAATATTTATTATTTATTATCTTAATGCTTAATAGTTTACTACTATCTTTCTAATTTCTTATAACAGTTATCATTCTTATTCATTATTTGTTTGCTGGAAAGAGAGAGAGAACCATTAAAATCCTTTCTATAACAAATATTTCATTCAAAAATCAAAGAAATTTAATATATAAATAATAATAATCAAGGCCAGAGGGAAAGGGCTGAGAACTAAAAGGGGAAAGGGCTCACCCTCCATAATGGGGGCTCCGCCCCCGTACCCCGAGACCTAAATTATACAAATGATAATGTAATAACATATTCATATTAGGTAAGGTTAGGTTAGGTTAATTAATACCAAAATATATTTTTCTAGTAATATTTGAGGTGTTTTGCTTAGATTTTGACCTCCATTTCCCTTGAAAATGAGCCAAACTTCAAAGTACTATAGCTTTGTTGGATCTCATTTCCGACGGAAATGGAGGTCATATTTGAACAAATCACATCAAATACTACTAGAAAAATATATTTTAGTGTGTAAAATGACTGAGTTACTTAAAACACATAATTACCGAAGTGGTGATTTCAGATACACTGGATTCTTTCAAAAGAAGGTTGGATAATTTGATGTCTGCAAGGGACATCGTGATAGTGTTTAAGCCCATTTTTATTGCATGAATGGTACTAGTTTATTTCATATATATTATGTGCATTTAGATGATAGATCCCACAACTCAACACAAGTGTTGTGGGATATAGGGAGGCAGCATCTTGGGTTAGGGGATACTCTCTGTCCTTACACACCCTATTTAAAGAGATTCCTCTGCCGAGCAGTGCCCTACAACCACCTTTAAATGGGAGACCCAAAATGGGTACACACATATTTCTACATTACTGTACAATCTCTACAGCCACACCTACACTTTTCCTCCTAAGTATATATATTGTAATGCATATGGTTGTAAATTATGACTTGGTCCACAATTGATATGGACTGTGACCTGTTTTTGGTTGGCAAGATACTAGTATTGATGGGTACCGTAATGAAATTGACTGGATTCTTTGGATCTGACATATTTGCATGTCAGTTATAGATATAGAGTATAACATATTTGTGGATAGTAGCATATTATGACTTTGATCCTCTGGATCCAGAGGTTCTCTCTTTAGTTTTAAATTGATAATTAATTAGTTTTAAACTGATAATTAATTAGTTTTGTAAAAATTGGTTGTTGACAATGTACAGGCAGTTTTTACATAGTGGAGCCACCTCGATGGGCCGGTGGCCCCTAGTGTACCAACTATAAAAATTTCTTATGTTCTTATGTAAATAGCTTCTTGGGGTACAAATGTGCTCACATACACAGGTTTGAACACCCCTGGCTTAGGCTCAATCTTACCACATTTCATTAGTATTTCCTAACATTAATTTATGGTAATTGATAATTAGGGCATATGAATTCTGTCTTTGAAGTGCATCTGGATTCTTGAGCTTCACCAGTCTAGTAAATCTGTCTAACTCTTCAATTTGGATACCGGTTAGTAGGGTGAGGGCTTAGATTAAAATATGGTTTAGCTTTACTCGGTTTCCGAAGACAGGCATAGGCCTATTTTAAAGGCAAGCGAGCATAGAGAGTAAAACCTAGTCTACTTCATCTAGGATACACTTCATTGGACCAAACATCAATGATATTTGGATCCAGGCTAACTACGATAGGCCCAAACCTCCTAACTTGAATTCTTGAACTAGCCCAGGTATCGCAAGTAGGCCTAATATTGTAAAGTAGCCTAGTCTAGTTTTAAAGGTAGGTCCTAGGCCTAGATTATAAAACTAAACTAACTTTGCTCCGGAAACTAGACTATCACAGAGCGTGCTTAAATAAAAAGGTTAGGTAAATCCAGTTAGCTGACCGTAGAATTCAAAATTTAAATAAGAAATTTTATGTATTTATTTTGGCCTATTTATTGTTTACAATACTTTCCTACCATTGAACAAAACACGGCACAGATGGCGCTTTTCAAATTTTAAAGCCATTTTCCGTTGGTCTAACTGACAGCTGACTTGAAATCAGCTCTTCGAAATTCAAGTTGCCGTGTTCTAGTGGCCAAAAAAAACAGACTCAGTATTTCTCAAGCTACCTCTGGAGGTATTCCTTGTAAGTTCAAGTCACTTTTTTGTAAACAAACAATATCGCCTCAGCTGAATCCAAGATATTTCGAGAATTCACAACTTTATTTATACTTGAAAATTCATTTTAACAATGTTAGATTAAATTTGCATATTTATAAACTATTTGATATGAAAAAGTCCAGGTGGGAGTGCAAGAAATGTATTTTCAAAGACGTTACACCCGATGGCTTGGTAAGCACTGAGCATTTGCTCCACCAGGGAAACAATTTTCTGATTTGACGTTGCCGAGGAAATTTGTAATCACTTCTTTAAAAGCTTTCCATGCTGTTCTTTCAGCCTCATTCAAAGACTCATCAAATGCAGTGTCTTCCCTCACTTCTCTGATCTGTAGGCCCACAAAAATGCTTTCTTTAATTTCCGCTTCGCTGACTGTAGGGAACTTCTGTTTTAGATATAGAAATCCAGGTCCGTCTTTATTCATGGTTTTTACAAAAATTTTCATCAAACCAAGTTTGATATGGAAGAAACAAGAGAACTTTGTGTATCCTAACTCTAAGCTGAGGAGAAGTGTAATCACTTTCAAATCACCACAGATACGCCAGGAGTGTTTATCATAGTCAATATGTTTCAAAAGTAACTGCATATTGTCATATGATTCTTTCATATGAACTTTGTGCGATCGGAACCGAAGGAAAGACATTCCCGTTGTGCAATAGTACAGCTTTCAAACTCAACTTTGACAAAAAAGCCTCCATCCTTTAGGATTGTGCTCTCGACCAAGTGCCTCCATGAGAAAGTTCACATCATTACAATCAGAGCTGGGCACTTCCGCAAACCGCAAATTCCGCAATTGCGGAAGTATGTTTTTCGTTTGCGGATTTGCGTTTGCGGCAAAGTCATCGCAAATTAGTGAATTTGCGTTGCGGAACTAAGACCGCAAACGCAAATCTTTCCGCAAATTTCCCAAAAGGGCCAGCCTGACCTCTGACAACTTCGAACGTCTCGTGTTCATGAAGGGGAACATGGACTTATTAAAACTGGATTTGGCTCAGTTACTGGAGGAGGACGACTGAACTTGTTGACAAAGCCAGAGGCGTACACTTGTAGAGGCTAGAGGGGTTGAGTTGTACAGTGAGTTCAAGTTGTGTACAGTCACAGTGTTAACTTAATTTAACTTGTGTAATGTAATGTGTGTACAGTTACTACAGTTACAGTACAGTCTTCTCTAACGTTTCTAAGTCTCAAATTTATGAAATTCAAATGATTAAATTTATTATTTAATTTATTTACTATTTACTTGCAGGAGGTGTTTTTGTTCAATATAATATATCAATATATGTAATATTTTTATTTCTTCTACAATAGTGATTTATTGTAATAAATTATTTAGCCTTGTTTTAATAAAAACAAGGCTAAAACATTAAACATTAAAAAGATATAAAAACTTTTTATACCTCTTTAATGTTTTGGATACTTTTTATAGTTAAAATTGCGATTGCGGAATTTGCGGTTTGCGGAAGTGTTTGCGGAAGTGCCCAGCACTGTAAAATTGGAAATATGGTTTGCGTTTGCGGCACCAAAAATGGCAAGCAGTTTGCGGATTTGCGGTTGCGGAAGGTAAGGTTTGAGTTTGCGGATTTGCGATTGCGGAAGTGATTTTGAGTTTGCGGTGCCCAGCTCTGATTACAATACACTAAATCATTTTCCATAGAGGAAAACGATGTGAAGTGTGTCTGACGCTTACAAAATGATGATATTTTTACAGTCTTTACATATATATATATATATATATAATATATATATGATGAATAAAACCACGAAGGAAGGAAACACAAAATGGTGCTCAAGCGCTTTCGTCTAATGACATCCTCAGGATGTCATTAGACGAAAGCGCTTGAGCACCATTTTGTGTTTCCTTTCCTTCGTGGTTTTATTCATCATAAATATTTTTCACGTGTTACTTTCGTGAAATAATTTTCATATATATATATATATTTTACAGGTATGTAGACAGAGGGGGGGCTACGGGGGCTTTAGCCTCCCCTTAAATAAAATCATAGGTTTGACATTTCTATGCATTTTTTAAAATTATAAGTAGATTATAAGTAAGTACGCTATGCCAAGTACCTTCAGCACATGTTTAATTAAACACGTGCTGAAGGTACTCTGAAAAACTGATGTGTGGGTGGTTGGGAGGTAACGAAAATGGTTCACTGAGTAGGTAGGTAGTTAATCTAACAATTATTAAATTCCTTTTATGTCAATAACTGGGTGGAAGAAACCAATTGGTTGCTCACCAGAGTTATTCTCCACACTAGTATTTATATACTGTGTGACAAGAGCGTGCTCGGTAATAGATATACATTACCGATCAACCAACCGAAAAAAACCAAGAGGATGCTGGTGGAAAAAGCCCCGCGAAAAGGAGGACAAGGCAGAACGAGAACGAGGAACGGGGCGACAAGACAGAACGAGAGAAAGGAGAAGAACAAACAACGGAAAAAGATCCCCACCAGCAAGTACGCTCTCAACAATTAAACAAAAGGGGAAAAGGGACTCTCTAATAACTAGCAGTAAGTGACTAGTTGTGTTTTTAACACAGTTAGAAGTAAACGCCGTAAATTAAGCTGGGTCAGACAAATTAGGCCTACATTGTGGCCTAAGACCTAGCATCAACTCATAGCTTAACAAAGGTGAAGGTAGATTGCCCTAATCTAATTTGGTGAGGAATCCTACTGTGGACCTCAATTTATCTGCCCGCTCTGGACCATTTCCGGAATCTCTAGGCTGACCCCTACAAGGCTAGACTTAATCTACTCTATAGTTAGACTGGAGATATTAGGGGTGGGTTAATTGGGGACCAATTCATGCAGAGCATTTTTCACAGTACTTGGCATAGCGTACTTACTTATAATCTACTTATAATTTTAAAAAATGCATAGAAAAAAAATATATATTTATATATATAATACAAATTAGCCCCTCCCGAAAACCAAACCGGTGGTTGTATCGGTATCGGGCCGATATGTCGGTATCGGTACCGATACCGATGGTTAGTAGCTACCGATACCGATAGTTTTTTGTTTCTAAGAATAAAAAAGAACCGGGCGTTCTCCAAATAGAAACTTCCCGGCTGCTCGAGAAGTTACGTGTGTGTTCGTGATTTATCCAGACGTTTCTAGAAATTTCCATGACTCATTACCGCTCTGTATAAAGCGAGCCAGCCCATAACCATCGCGGCGTCATTTCCTCAGTTCGCAAGTTGTGAATCAGTTCAACAGGGTGTAATAATTTTTTTGTAAATTTATTAACTACTGGTATAAATTTATTCGCTTTTGCTTTAATGAGAGTGACATTGCCTAGCATTGTGTGGAAGTTCTTCACTACTTCAAGCACTAATGTAAAACAGGCGATCTGCAATTTGTGCGGTGTCTCTGTCTCTCGTGGGGGAACAAGCGCAAGTACTTTCTCTACATCGAACCTGAGGAGTCACCTTATCAACAAGCACAAGACTGAGTTTGATGAAGCCAATAAGAGTCAATATACAACTTCTGCAACTAATTCTGGTGAGTAGATTCATGAAAATCTGTAAAGTGATTCTTCAAACATTCTCCGCAAGCGACGCAGCGCCTACATCAATTTCAAAGAAGACTTAACTTACCTCAACTGAAGCTGATTCAAGATGTGCCAACCAGATGGAATTACACGCTGGAAATGTTGCAGCGACTCCTTTCCCAAAAGCAAGCTATCATTGAATATGACGTCGAATGGCCGGCCCCTGGAAAATACGTTAACTTCAACGCAATGGAAGCTTATGGTCAAGCTTATTGACGTGCTTGCTGTCTTCAAAACTGCAACACTCAAAATCAATGAGGAAAACTCGCTTTTATCAGAAGTTTTGCCTACAGTCAAATCTCTGTCAAAAGGAATCTGTGCAGCGTGCTCAGTCAATGATGCTGGTGTCAAGATTCTGAAGAGCCAGCTGGGCGATTCTCTCGAACAGAGATTTCGAGAGCATAATTCAAATGAGAAATTGCTGCTAGCCACAGCAGTTGATCCCCGATTCAAAGGAGCTGGGCTGATAGACGACGACATGTGGGTAAAGGCCAAGGAATTGTTGAGACAAGAGATACGTGTTGTGTATGCAGGAGCAACACCATTGAAGACACGCCTCACAGCTAGGCTTTATTCAACACAAAACTCTATGTACAAAGCAAAGTCATAACCTAGAAAAAGAAAACAATTACAGTTAGCATCAACATAATAATAAGTAGCTAATAATAAAGGGGACAGCTGAGGTAACGTGTATGTATATACAGGGCGTCCCAAAAAAATGTATACACACTTTAAATAATTATAAAGGCAGTGTTCATTAAAATACATTTCATTTTCAAAATGTAATAGAATCTACAGACATTATTTAATTGTTTTGTCAACGCCTGTTTTCAAACTGACGTCCGTTCTGGTCCAGGCACTGCTGATAACGCGAAGCAATGGAATCGCAAACATCACGAAACATTTCGTTTGGTATTTGTGTGCATTCTCGTTCAATGGCTGCTCTCAATTCAGCGACTGTTGCAGGTTTTATAGCGTAGACTTTGTCTTTTAAGTATCCCCATAAAAAAAGTCTAGTGGTGTGAGGTCTGGTGAACGCGGAGGGTATTCTACGAAACCCCTTCGTCCAATCCACATCCACATCGTGCCAAGTACCACTCGCAATACTCCACTCTTCGGTCCGGATCATCTTCATTAATAGCATGGACTAATCTTGGAATGTAACTTTTCCATTGACAGCGCTTCAAAATGCGTTGGACAGACGATTCTGAAATTCCTACCTCACGACTCGCTTGCCGCCAGATTTTCTTGGACTTTGGTGATACGTTTCCAGTACTCTTTCTTGCTTTGTGGGGCTTGTCGATGTCCGTGGTCTTCCGGAACGCTTCTTGTGGACATTCTGAATTCCATCGGCTTCAACTTATCTCTAATTCGAGTGATGGTAAGTCGCGTTGGTGGATCTGTTTGAAACTCCCTCCTAAACTGTCTTTGCACTTCAACTGCGTTTTCACACTTCCAGTAGCATTTTCGAATGAATTTCCTTTGTTCAAAGCTTAGTCTGACTGCCATTATTAATTCTAATGGGTTTAACTTGGAAAGAAAGAAACTCAATTGAGCTATCAAGCTGTTAAAGTGTGTATACATTTTTTTGGGACGCCCTGTATATGTATATAGTCTAAAATTCACTAAAGGGGAAATATCACTAAATCTAAGCTGAATGGCAAGAGCAAGTCATAAACGAACCAACGCGGCTGTTCGTATTGTTTTGGGCTAGCCTAGAGATGGTTTTTCCTATCTGACCAAATCATTGGTGCTGAGTATAATTAGGTGGTGTTTCTAAGGTGACAAATGGGGTAGAAAGTTGTCCGTACTTAAGTATAGTTAGGGGTAATGTCTATAGCTTCTAAGTTGGTAATGTAAGAGAGAGTTAGGTAGGCCGTTTGTGGGACACAGAAATCTAATGGTAGGCTTTCAAAGGAATATCTAATTCAACGCATCGGTAAGTGCTTTTGATTGTTTGCTAGAACCTAAGTAACCTAACTGGGGTGTCTACCCCACGCTATCACATTTGGCGACGAGGATGGGATTCAATTAAGCTCATGGGATTCGATTAAGCTCATGGGATTTAATTTGGCTCATGGGATTGAATTTGGCTCATTGGATTAAATTTTGTTCATTGGGTTAAATTTGGCTCATTGGTTTAATTTGGCTTATTGGGTTCAAGTGGTTGTTTGGAAAATTGGATGTAGCCTAGTGGGTCGTCCGATTTGGTTTGTTTGTGTGGGTATGCTACCGTACTATAGTAGGTCCCGCCGGCCTAACTCTAAAACTAATTCCTACTCAGCCCTAACTCTAAAACTAATTCCTACTCAGCCCTAACTCTAATACAATTCACTATTCAGCTCTAACTGGGGAGTAACTAGATCAAATTTAAACCTAATCTAACCTACTTCACGTGATTTGGCCTAATTCGGTTTTGCTCTAGCATGTCGGTGATTGGCCATATAAGCCCCTACGAAGACTCTGGGGAGGACTTAGAAGTTTATGCCACTAGGGTGAGGTTGTTTTTCGAGGCAAATTCCATTCCTGATGCTAAGAAAGTACCTACCTCTTTAACTATAATAGGCCCTAAAACGTTTGGTTTAGTTATGGACCTAGTTTCTCCTAAAGCACCGGAAACCTGCACCTATAATGAATTGGTACAGGCCCTAACCGATCACTACAAACCCCGAGTAGTTCTCATCTATGAACGTTTCAAATTTTATTCAAGGCATCAGACGGGAAATGAAAGCATTGCAGAGTTTGTTGCAGAATAAAAAGCCATAGCCGTACGTGTAAATTTGGGACAAATTTGATGAAATGCTAAGAGATAGGTTTGTAATGGGTCTCAAAGAGGAGTCTACCCAGAGAGCCCTATTAGCCATACAGGACCTAACTTTTAGTCAGGCTGTAGAAATAGCTACGGCTAGAGAAGCAGCTGCTAAAGATGTTAAAGCTTTTGGAAATCACAGTAGTAAAGCCCAACACGTAAATAGCTTTAAATCTTCTAGGCCTGGCAGACCTAATGAGCCTACTAGACAGGCAAATAAAAGGTATGAGGCGAATACGACTAAGCCTACTAATTCTACTAAGCCTTCCAAGCCATGTACAGGGTGTGGAAAACACCATTGGAAGAAGGATTGCCCTTTTAAAGAAGCAGTTTGCCAAAACTGTAGTAAAATAGGCCACATAGCTAAAGTGTGTTTTTCAAAGAAAACGAAGGGTGAAAATTCTAATTTTAACATTTCTAGTGTAAATCCTCAAAGGGGAAATACTTCGAACAATGGAGTGGAGTACCTATTTTATGAGCAGCAAAGTGGGAAAAATACAGGCCCATATATTGTAGAGGTAGGCCTAAGTGAAATTACAGTTCCTCTAGAATTAGATACAGGTGCTGCCCGGACGGTCATGTCTAAGGCAGTTTTTGATAAGATTTTCAAAAGCACACCTAAACTACATGCATCTAAAACTATTTTGAAGAAGTATGGGGACATACAAATACCTATTTGTGGAGAAGCATACGTCACAGTTACACTCAACCAGAAAACTTTGTCTCATCCCTTAACCCTTTTAGTGGTGGATGAGCAAAGGCCTACTCTACTAGGCCGTGATTGGATTGATGCTTTGAAAATGCCGATTGACAAAATCTTGCTAAGGGGTCAGGCAGATGTGCATACACTCTCATATCCATCTGACATAGACTCATTGTTAAGGGAGTTTTCTTCTGTTTTTGGGCCTGAAGTAGGCAACCTAAAAGGCCATCAGGTCTGCATAGAAGTAGATCCTAATGTAACTCCGAAATTTTGTAAGGCTCGTTCAATTGCGCATGCACTGCGGGAGAAGGTACATTTAGAAATTGACAGGCTGCTAAAAGATAAAATTATTGAACCAGTCACACACGCTAAATTGGGCTGCCCCAGTAGTTCCTGTACTAAAACCGGACAAGTCCGTGCGGTTATGTGGGGATTACCGTTTAACAGCAAATAGAGCCGTCCTTCTAGATTGCTATCCTATACCTAAGCCTGATGAATTATTTAGCTCTCTTGCTGGGGGTAAATATTTCACAAAACTCGATATGTCCCAAGCCTATGCTCAACTAAGTTTAGATGAAAACTCTAAAGAATTAACTATCATAAATACGCACCGAGGCCTATATAAGTACAATAGGCTATGCTATGGAATAGCATCGGCTCCGGGTATTTTTCAGAGGACAATGGACCAAGTTCTAGGTCACATTCCAGGGGTACTTTGCTTTCTAGATGATGTCCTCATTTCAGGTTCGTCTAAAAAAGAACACCTAACTAGATTAACCACGGTTCTAAAAAGACTCCGGGATGCCGGACTTAAGCTAAAGAGAGAAAAGTGTTCATGGGTCACTAACGAGGTTTCATATTTAGGGTTCCGCATAGATGCCTCAGGCATTCATCCAACGATGGATAAACTAGAAGCAATAAAAAATGCACCACCTCCACAAAACATCACACAGTTACAAGCTTATTTAGGTCTCCTAAACTTTTATAGGAAATTTTTGCCTAATGCATCGACTTTCCTTGAACCCCTAAATAAGCTATTACGATCTGGGGAACAGTGGAGATGGGAGAAAACTCAAAAGGAAGCATTTGGGGCTTCCAAGGACGTACTACTAAAGTCCACGCTCCCAGTGCATTATGATCCTAAACTTCCTCTCGTAGTTTCAGCAGATAGCAGTTCTTATGGAATTGGGGCAGTGTCATCTCACCACATTGATGGTGTAGACAGGCCTATCTGTTTTGCTTCTAGAACACTAACTGAGACTGAAAGACGATATGCACAAGTGGAACGTGAAGCATTAGCCTTAGTATTTGCAGTAAAAAAATTTCATTTATATCTATGGGGTCATGAATTTAAACTAATTACTGACCATAAGCCTCTTTTAGGTTTATTTTCACCTAATAAAAATATTCCATTCAACGATGGGCACTGATTCTACAAGCCTATAAATTTGATAAATTTGACTTAGTACATCGGTCAGGTAAACTTCTAGGTACGGCTGATGCGCTAAGTAGGTTGCCCTTAGAAAATCCAAATGATTGTGTAACTATACCTACAGAATGGGTTCACTTGGTGGAGTTTTTGGAATCCACTCCAGTATCTGCGGTACAAATAGAGCAGTGGACAAAATCAGACCCTTTTCTGTCTAGGGTCATCCATTTCTGCTCAGTTGGTTGGCCTACTAAGGTTGAGAGTGAATTACAGCCTTTTTATCAACGTCAGTCTGGCCTCTCGATTCAAAATGGCTGTCTCTTATGGGGCCACAGAGTGATTATTCCAAATGAAGGCAGGTCGAATTTAGTGAAGGAACTTCACGCTGAACACATGGGCGCACAAAAATGAAAGAGCTGGCGAGAGCTTATTTCTGGTAGCCTGGTTTAGATGGAGAACTCGAATCATTGGTTCGTTCCTGTCAAAGCTGCCTAGAGAACAGAGATCTCCCAGGAAAAGTCCACTCCATCCTTGGGAATGGCCTACTATACCGTGGCATAGGATCCATGTTGACTATGCAGGTCCTATAAATATACTTATTTCCTAGTCATTGTGGACGCCTACTCAAGTGGGTGGAAATTTTTCCAACCACTTCCACGACTTCGGGTGTTACTATTCGCTTACTCCGTTCGGTTTTCGCTCGATGGGGTTTACCGTAGTCCTGGTTTCCGACAATGGTACTTGTTTTACCAGTGCGGAATTTCGTTCCTTCGTCCACCTAAATGGCATAGACATGTCCGGTCTAGTGTTTTCCACCCGTCTACTAACGGTCTCGCGGAAAACATGGTCCGTACTTTCAAGTCGGCCTTGCGTCATTCTCGTGGGGAGGAAATGCAAGTGGTGTTGGATAAATTTTTGTTTAAATATCGAATAACACCTCACACCACGACGGGGGTGTTCCCTCTAAACTTATGATTGGCCGGGGAATTCGTTCAGTTTAGATTTGTTACTCCCTCCAAACGAAACGTTACAACAACGAGTTTTACGCCATCAGGAAAAACAGAAGCTGTACCATGACACTAAAAGAGGGAGAGTTATAGAGGCGCAACCTAATGATCCAGTTATGATTCGCAACTATGGGGCTGGACCAAAATGGGTTCCTGCAACTGTCCAGGAGAGAACGGGCCCTGTTTCCTTCAAGTGCCAACTAGAAGATGGTCGTTCTATTAAACGCCATCAGGACCAGATATGGGAACGTGAATTGCAGGACCAGAGTCTTCCGGAAAAGAGAACTGATCCTCCGGAAAATGGTTCAATTCGCCCGCCTATACAGGTTGCACCTAATCCTACTACATCAACCCCGCTCCGCAGGTCGTCTAGGGTCCCTCATCCCCCTGACAGACTAAACTTGTAGGGGAGGAGTGAGGTGACGTGTATGTATATATATTAGTGATGTAGGTCACATCCGCATCCGCGGAACATCCGCACATTTTCTCGCATCCGCATCCGCGCTTTGGACTGCGGATGTCGTGCGGATGTGGACCGTTGAGATAAAATGTCATTAATAAGCAGAAATTATCAAATTCTATTATATTAATAGAACTAGTTCATTGTGCGCAAAAGTGATGCAAGCGACAAGACGAGAGGCTGTTCTTGTATGAAGTTACTCTCTTGCAACCTACTTAGATCCACGTTACAAAGCTAAGTTATTTTCACCTAGTACATTAGAACGAGTTAAATCATCACTTGGCAAAGCAGTTGAAGAGCTTCAATCTCTTGAATCTGTCGCTTCGCCACCCACCAAAAGAATAAAAGTTTCAGTGACAGAACCAACACCTTCAACGAGCAAATCTATCACAGAATCTCTCTCTCAGTTTCTTGAGTCAAGCAGCAATGACGAGACCTACGCGATGTCAAAAGATGTAGTAAAAATGATCGAGAGCTATCACCAAGAAAAACGCCTGGCTGCATGTGACAATCCAAAAAAGAAACAGACTGGCAGCAGAAAAGGCAGAAAAATTAATGTTCCTTAAGCATAACCTTCCTATAATTAAGTTTGAACATTAAACGATGAACATCTTAGTTTACTTTATTTTAATTACTCATTTATAAATATGCCTAATAAAACTTTAAACTTAATATAAATAGTTATCAAGCTAATTAAAGATCTCTTTCTATAAGGGTGGAGGTTGGGGAAAGAGGTCGGGGGGGTGCATTTGAGTTGGGTTCACGTCCTGCATCCTGGTAACACAATTATGGTTTCTAATTGTGGCTGAAACTCAACAAAATATAACGAATTTATTTGCAGACGAATTCACTAATTGATTTCTATATTAGTTAGATGCCTTGATATTATTTTATATGTTCAGAGAAAAGTACAGCAATTATTGTCCAATTAATCAATTATACTACATTATAGCTACAGCTCTCTCTATATAAAATTTATTATATACGTTAAACAACAAATCTCGAATATATCCTAAAAAATAACGAAAATGTAGACATCCGCATCCGCATCCGCGGATGTTGAAATCAAACATCCTCATCCGCATCCGCATCCGCGGATGTGAAAAAAATGACATCCGCTACATCACTAATATATATGTATATAGTCTAAAAGTCACTAAAGGGGAAATATCACTAAATCTAAGCTGAATGGCAAGAGCAAGTCATAAACGAACCAACGCGGCTGTTCGTATTGTTTTGGGCTAGCCTAGAGATGGTTTTTCCTATCTGACTGTAATGAGTCTTTACTAATTATTGTTTTCTGTGTAACAAGTCTTTACTAATTATTGTTTTCTGTGTTTCAGATCTATGCTATGTTTATGTTGAATAAAGCCTCAAATTGGCCTTTACTTTATCTTTACCCCGCTAACAAACGCGGCACCACAATTTATTCGACATTTCAATCAGCCATTCAGTCGGCCTTTCAGATACAGCAAGCAAATATTCATCCAGTAATCTTACTATATCATGGAGAAGGTGATTCGCCCGGATAAATTTATTACTTCTCCGAATTCTCCCCAAGCTGGGAAACTATGGAAATTATGGTCGCGCGGATTCAAATATTTCTTGAGTACTATCGCCGAACACAACCCCAATAAATTGGAGGTTCTATTCATACATATCGGCCCCGATGTCGCTGATATCATTCAAGACTGCTCTACTTATGAGAATGCCATGGCAGCCTTAGAGGCCACCTACGTCAAGAAGCCAAACGAGGTATGCGCTCGCCACCTGTTGTCCACCCGTCACCAAAAGCCCGAGGAAACCCTCGATGAGTACTTGCAAATTCTTCAACAACTAGCCAATGACTGCAACTTCAAATCGGTTTCCACCGACGAAAACAGGAGTTCATCTGTGAGAGACGCTTTCATCCGAGGAATTAGAGATAGCGCCATCCGCACCCACTTACTCGAAAATGACACACTCTCACTGGAAAAGGCTATCGTCCAGGCTCGAACATTAGATCAGGCCCAGAAAAACTCAGAATCGTACCTCACTCATTACGGTGCTGTTGCAGCCACTGGCTCTCGCCACGAACCGTCGCCGACTACTGACTCTGCCCGGCCTGCCTGCGTCCAAGAAGACGATCTCCCAAACTCTTCAGCCGCTACGAATTTCGACAACAAAGCCGCTCTGTGCTTCTTCTGCGGGTCTCGACGCCACCCACGAAGCAGGTGTCCAACAAAGGATTCTATCTGTGCGAAATGTGAAAAGTCCGGCCACTGGGCCAAAGTCTGCCGCTCAAGTACTTCCTCGGCACGTCAAAAACAGGATAAAACCACAGCGTCTCATTCAGCCGCAGCATTAGCGACCATTAGTACCACTCTATCGTGTAGCTCCTCCATGCCTACCAACTCAACAGTCGATATCCTCGTCAACGGCCGTTCGTGTCTCGCCTTGTTGGATACTGGCAGCTCGGACAACTTCATTCGTGAGGATCTAGCCAAACACTTAGAGCTGCCCATTCTTCCGCACTCGGGCGTCGTATCAATGGCTTCGCCTAATCTATCCGCAGCCATCTCAGGTCGATGTACAGTGAAGGTTACGATGGGAGACCGCGACTACGAAAAGCTCGAACTATCCGTCTTGTCGGATCTATGCGCTGACATAATACTCGGTACCCCATTCTTAATCAGACACAAGGAATTGAACATCAATTTCGGAGGTCCGGAGCCAGCACTCCATATATGCGGCCTTACTCGATCAAGAATTTCAGCCCCACCACTATTCGGCAACTTAACTGCCGATTGTCGTCCCATCGCCACGAAGTCCAGACGATTTTGCTCTGAGGACAAATTTTCATTGGGAAAGAAATCGAAAAGCTACTCAGGGATGAGATAATTGAACCCAGTAACTCACCCTGGCGTGCTCAAGTAGTCATCACATCTACCGAAACAAAAAAAAAACGCATGGTAATCGATTTCTCTCAAACCGTCAACCGATTTACCATGCTAGATGCATATCCTCTTCCGCGAATCGATGATATAGCCAACAAAGTCTCACAACACAAATACTACAGCGTAATTGATCTGTCAAGCGCATACTACCAGGTAGAAATCGATCCGTCTGAACGACCTTTCACAGCATTCGAGGCTGACGGAAATCTATACCAATTCAGAAGGATCCCTATGGGAGTAACTAACGGAGCCGCGGCCTTCCAGCGCGTCATGAACGAATTCATATCCTCGAACAACTTATCATCAACATACGCCTACCTCGACGATCTCACCATCTGCGGAACCACTTGGGAAGAGCACGATGAGAACCTTCGACATTTCTGGGAAGCCGCTAAACGAGTAAATCTGAATCTAAACAAGGAAAAATGCAAGCTTTCGATGACATCAGTGCACCTGCTCGGATATTCTATCTCTCATGGCGTATTGCGGCCCGATCCCGAACGCCTCCGGCCACTACAAGAACTTCAAACTCCTCGCAACAAGTCGTCTCTACAACGCGTAATCGGACTATTCGCATACTATGCTAAATGGATTCAGAACTATTCCCTCAAGATCAAACCTCTGCTCAACGTTTCATCATTCCCATTAACTCGCGAGGAAGTATCAACGATCCAAACACTCAAAGATGATATCTCGAAAGCTGTCGTCGGTTCAATCGATGAAGAACTGCCGTTCACTGTGGAGACGGACGCTTCCTCTTCAGCAATCGGAGCCACCCTCACCCAGAACGGCCGCCCGGTGGCGTTCTTTTCTCGCGCTCTGAATAACACAGAACGTCGCCATCACATCGTTGAAAAGGAGGCATACGCTGTAATCGAATCCATTCGCAAGTGGAAGCACTTCTTAGCTTATCGACACTTTACTGTCGTCACCGACCAGCGGAGCGTATCTTTCATGTTCGATGGAAAAGCTACTGGTCGTATTAAGAACGATAAGATTCTCCGTTGGCGTGTAGAACTAGCCGGCTACTCATTCACAATAAAATACAGACCGGGCCCCGAGAACCGAGCCGCAGACGCATTGTCGCGATCCTTTTGCGCTGCTACTCCAAGAATATCCCTCGCCCAGCTGCATGTTAATCTGATACACCCAGGAGTCCGCCGAATGACTCATTTTGTGAGAGCTAGGAACCTACCATTCTCAGTGGATGACATCAAACGAGTTACGTCGGAATGCCAAACATGCGCTAAATGTAAGCCACAGTACTATAAACCAGAAGTTAGTCACTTAATACGGGCCATGTCCCCGTTTGACCGACTTAACATCGACTTTAAAGGCCCGCTTCCGAGCGCAACTTCGCGACCTTACATCCTAACAGTAATCGACGAGTATTCACGCTTTCCTTTTGCCTTCCCGTGCCGTGATACGAACACGTCAACCGTTATCGCCCGTCTCACCGAGTTATTTTCTACCTTCGGAACTCCCTCTTACATCCACACAGATCGAGGGACATCGTTTATGTCTTCGGAACTAAAACTGTTCCTAACTAAACATGGTATCGCGACTAGTCGCACAACGCCGTATCACCCCCAAGGAAACGGGCAATGCGAACGTTACAATGGAATCATCATGAACACCATCAAACTAGCCATAGAAGATCGCGGGTTGCCGATGTCGCAATGGGAGTCCGTCCTACCAGACGCGCTGCACTCGATTAGATCGCTGCTGTGTACGGCCACGAACGAAACTCCTCACGAGCGTCTATTCACGCACCCGCGGCGTACTTCTACCGGTTCTGCACTACCGACGTGGCTGTCTTCTCCGGGAACTGTACTCCTTCGCCAATTCATTCGCCGATCCAAGAACGACCCCCTCGTCGAGGAAGTTGAGTTAATTGAGGCAAACCCCAACTACGCGTTTATACGGCATCCGAATGGGAGAGAAGATACCGTATCCATCAGGGACCTGGCACCGGCGGGACGTAGCAATACGGATGACACGAATCACTATGAACCCCCCGTACCCAGTCCGCCAATCAATTCCACCCCGCTAACGGACGACTCAGAACCCGCTGAGATCCGCCGACACACGGTCCCAACAGCTCCCGTCGAAGCGACTCCAGTCGAAGTCGAGAGAGGCCCACCTGTGTCAGTAACCTCCGAGACGAGTCCCCCTCTGAGAAGAAGCACTCGAATCAGATACCCAGCTCAACGCCTAAACTTGTAGACTCTTCTTTCTTCCAAAATATCTTGAACTTGTCGTTTTGTTTCTTACCGTGCAAAGTATCACGTATTATAAAAGAAGAGAGGAATGTAATGAGTCTTTACTAATTATTGTTTTCTGTGTAACAAGTCTTTACTAATTATTGTTTTCTGTGTAACAAGTCTTTACTAATTATTGTTTTCTGTGATCACGTATTATAAAAGAAGAGAGGAATGTAATGAGTCTTTACTAATTATTGTTTTCTGTGTAACAAGTCTTTACTAATTATTGTTTTCTGTGTTTCAGATCTATGCTATGTTTGTGTTGAATAAAGCCTCAAATTGGCCTTTACTTTATCTTTACCCCGCTAACAAACGCGGCACCACACTGACCAAATCATTGGTGCTGAGTATAATTAGGTGGTGTTTCTAAGGTGACAAATGGGGTAGAAAGTTGTCCGTACTTAAGTATAGTTAGGGGTAATGTCTATAGCTTCTAAGTTGGTAATGTAAGAGAGAGTTAGGTAGGCCGTTTGTGGGACACAGAAATCTAATGGTAGGCTTTCAAAGGAATATCTAATTCAACGCATCGGTAAGTGCTTTTGATTGTTTGCTAGAACCTAAGTAACCTAACTGGGGTGTCTACCCCACGCTATCACATTTCAGCTAAAATGAGAACCACTATCATGACATCCTCCCCTTGCTCATAAATCTAGAGTCTAGACTCTAGACGATCAGGAGGACGAAGCGAGCGCTCTGAACGTCGCAACGGTTGCACGTCAGTAGAGGTATCAGGTTTATGTGTGGGGGCTGGAGTCGTAGGCGGGACGGGACAGCTTGAAGTGGCATCATCGGATACTGGTGTGTTCTCCTGTCGATAATCCAGCGATGCAGTGCCAACTTCAGCTGTACCAGCGTCGGACGGCGCTACAGTAGGTCGATGGGAGAGGGGTTCACCCGCCGGCGCCAAATGGCGAGTGGAAACAGTGGTTTCTCGACCGTCGGGGTAGCGCACGTGAGCGTAGTGTGGATTCGTTTGGAGTAGTTCGACCTCATCCACGAGTGGGTCCGTCTTGTACAGCCGTACATGTCTCTTCAGCAAAACAGGTTCTGGTGTGCACAACCAAGACGGCATTGATGCACCGGTTGTCGAACGACGAACGAAATTCAGTAGACGTTCGTGAGGAGTGGCATTGGTCGCTGTCGACAGAAGTGAGCGAATTGCATGGAGAGCTTCTGGTAGCACCAATTGCCAGCACTGAATAGGTAGATGGCGCGATTTCAGAGTTGTGATTATCGCCTTCCAGATTGTGTTATTGTAACGCTTCACCTGTTCATTGCACTGAGGATTATAACTCGTCGTTCGGCTGCAAGCGATTCCTTTACTGCCAAAAAACTCACGTAGTTCTCGGCTCATGAACGATGGACCACGGTCGGAGTGTATGTAGGCCGGCATGCCAAATATAGCAAACAGTTTACAGAGGCAGCTAATCACGGTTGCAGCTGTCATATCCGCAGTCGGGAAGTCGAATGGAAACCTCGAATACTCATCGATGATAGTTAAAATATATTGATTTTTATCAGTGCTTGAAAGAGGTCCTTTGAAGTCCATATTCAGACGTTCAAAGGATTGCGTAGCCTTTATGAGGTGCGTCCTCTCCGGTCGATGAAACTGAGGCTTGCATTCTGCACATACCCTGCAAGAACTAGTCATCTGGCGCACCTCATCTACTGAGTAAGGCAGGTTCTTGGACTTCACGAAGTGGTACATGCGAGTAACACCTGGGTGACAGCGATTCATGTAGGTCGAATAACAAACGACGATCTCCGGCCATTGACGCACAGTACGAACACGAAAATGTGTCAGGGGGTATGTTCTCTCTACCCGGCTTGTACACGATGTCGAAATCGAGGCAGGAGAGCTCCATCTTCCAGCGCATGAACTTATCATTCTTTATCTTCCCGCGGTGTTGTTTGTCGAACATGTAACTTACGGAGCGTTGATCTGTTTTCAGCATGAAATGTCTGCCGATGAGGAAATGTCTCCAGTGACAAACCGTCTCGATGATAGCCTGAGCCTCCTTTTCGATGGAGGGTTGGCGTCTCTCAGGGCCCTGAAGAGTGCGCTAGAAAAACGCCACAGGGCACCCAGCTTGGTTCAGAGTGGCAGCTATTGCGAAGTCAGATGCATCCGTCTCGACTTCAAAAGGCACCGACTCGTCAACAGCCCGCACCACTGAGTTTTCGATGTCATGTTTGAGTTGGTTAAACGCATATTCCGCCTCCCTTGAGATAGGCAACGTCTGTGTAGAGCTGAGAGGACGGATCTTCGTAGAGTAAGTGTATATCCACTGGGAATAATATGCGAAAAGCCCAAGAATTCGACGCAGTGACTTCATGTTGTCAGGAACTGGAAGATCATGTAATGCCTGTAGACGTTTTGGATCAGGCCGAATTTCACCGTTCTCGATCACATAGCCTAGGATACTGAGCTTCGTAGTTGAGAAAACGCACTTTTCCTCGTTGTAGCTGATGTTCCATTTCTTTGCTATATCGAGGAATCGCTTCAAGGCGGCGTCGTGCTCAGCTTGCGTCTCATCACATATTGTAACGTTGTCTAAGTAGGCATAAGTGCCGGTGAGCTTCTCGTCTCGAATGAATAAATCCATAATACGTTGAAAACACGCGACACCGTTAGTCACGCCAAACGGAATGCAAGTAAATTGGTACAAACCTCCACATGCCTCGAAGGCGGTGTATGGCCTGTCTTTCTTCTTGATCTCAGTCTGGTGATATGCACTACGCAAGTCGATAGTGCTAAATACGCGATATTGGGCAATCTTATTTACGGTCTCATCAATACGAGGCAGCGGATATCCATCGAGCAGAGTGAATCTGTTAATCGATTCGGAATAATCAATTACGAGACGTTTCTTGTAATTCTCACTCTTGGTGACAACTACTTGTGCACGCCAAGGAGAGTTGCTTTCTTCAATGATGCCTTCGCGCAGCAATCGTTGTGTTTCCCTCTCAATGAATTTTCGATCGTCGCTACAGTAGCGGCGTGATTTAGCGGCCACAGGGTGACAGTCTGCAGTCAAATTGGCGAATAACTCCAGTGCCTCCACCCGCATTGTTGAGAGTCCGCCGACAATGAGAGGTGGCCTGTCGCCACCATACTTCAGTGTGACACATGCATGCTGTTGCTGAAAATCCTGACCAAGGATCACATCAGTAAACAGCTGTGGGAGCACGGCGAGCCGAACATCTTGATACATTTCGCCATGTAGACGTAGATTTACAAAGCAGTAACCGAGTGTTTTGGTCGAGAAAGAGGTAGACGCCATCGAGACAGAGCTCCCAGATGGGTGAACTCTGAGAGAATAGTGTTTTACAAGATCGGGGTGAATGAAACTCTCACTGCTTCCACTATCAACGAGACTCCACTTCGGTTCCATCGAGAGAAATCTTACACACCGCCCTTGATAGAGCAACCGGAGCTGCTGCAGATGACAAAGACGCTAGAGTAACAGAAGCCGATGCAGCTCTCGTGCTTGATGAAGGCGCCGAACGGCAGACTTTGGCAAAATGCCCCTTCTTCTGGCAAGAATGACACACAGCTTCGCGTGCTGGGCACTTTGCACGCGGATGCTTGGTAAGATCACAGAAGAAACACCTGCTATTAGCAGCAGAAGACAACAAGGCACATTGTACTGGTTCATTATTAGTATCACTGGGTTTTACTTCGGAAGCCATCGCGGCAGCAGTGAACAAATGCGTAGACTGAGAACAGTATAGCTCAGAGTTCCTCTGAGCTGAATCGAGTGCGCGGGCTTGATCAATCATAGTAGTCAGATCCAACGTTTTATTCTCCAGTAAGCGTTGTCGGATCATGGACGATTGTAAACCACTAATGAAAGCGTCCCTGATTGACTCTTCTCGGTGTTGAGCCGCAGTCACCGATTTAAAGTTGCAGTCCTGGCTGAGTGTTTTCAGAATTCGTAGATACTCGTCGAGAGACTCCCCGGCCTGCTGACGACGGGTTGCAAGGAGATGACGTGCGAAGATCTCGTTAGCTGGTTTGATGTATAGTGCCTTTAATGCCTCGATAGCCTGCTCATAAGTCGCGCAATCAATAATGCTTTCGTAGATTCGAGGAGTGACAAAATTAGTGAGAAGACTTAACTTATTAAGTCCTTCCTGTGTAAGTGAGCCAATGAAGTTCTCAAAAGTTCTAAACCAGTGGGTCCATTCCTTAACAGCTGATGACGAGTTAGGATCCGCATCTAGACGCTCTGGTCTATGTAGTCGCTCCATTGAGAAGGATAAGTCAATGACACAGATTACAGAGAGAATCCGTAGAATAAGTTGTGTTGAATAAATTGTTGTGTATGCAGGAGTAACACGATTGAAGACACGCCTCACAGCTAGGCTTTATTCAACACAAAACTCTATGTACAAAGCAAAGTCATAACCTAGAAAAAGAAAACAATTACAGTTAGCATCAACATAATAATAAGTAGCTAATAATAATATCCTTAAACATAAACAAGAATTAGACATAAGAGATACTAACCTGAAGGGGGCAGCTAAAATGAGAACCACTATCATGACTATACGCAATCACATGGAGGGGGCCCAACGAAAGCGTATTGGGGGTGCAATTGCCGTGAAACGCCGCCGAAGTGGTCCGGTTTCTCCGTCCAAGAAAATCGCTCTTTGGGGAAACCTTTCCGATTCAGAAGGTAGCGATCTCGACGATCACGTTCGTCCTCTCAAAGTGGTTTAAATTGGAAATCCCTTAAAAACTGTGGGTGATAGAAAAAAATCTGTTATCATTTTCCTAATCAGCGTAAAAAAGAACATAAGAATCACCCACATTTATCAAAAGGAGAAAAGTTTTGTTGAACAATAATATCTGGCTTGAATAACCTCGAAAGGTTCAAGTGGCTTCATGTTATCAAAATATAACGTAATGTAATCATGGAAGGCTAAAGTTAAGACCCTGTTGCCTGCACCGAAAGTCCGGACTAATAGTTCAGTCTTCAATCCACGTGGCTTCATGTTTTCTAAATGTAATGTAATATAACCTACAGACACAAGGTAATTCAAGCCAAAAATGGACCCCAAGCTGAATTTTGTTTACATATCATGTTGGAAACTCTAAGTTACCCAGGGCTGGATCCAGACCGATCTGATCGATGCACATGCATTGGTCAGGTCGGTCTGGATCCAGCCCTGTACCCCATTGTATATTGGTCTAGATCCAAATTTGTGAAAAAATGTAATCTAAAGTCAGGTTACATTTCGAATCAGTAAAAACGACTTAAAAACAGATTTCTGCTTACAACACGAAAATTACTAAGATTTCCATTGCCAACAATATTTTATTTTCAAAATTTAGCAGAGTGCAGCAAGATAGCATACGACAGCAAGGGTACTGAGAATACCCATTTATCCTATATGTCCCGTTACCCAGATTTAAGTTTGATAATTTTTTTTTATATAGACTCTATTAGTATTTGAAGTATGAAATTCTGCACCAAGATATTTTGGATTTAACACCTTGAAAACCTTTAGTTTGGATGGGCATCTCGGAGATTCATTTTAGCCCTATCCATACAACCTTAATTTTGTGTATGAACATTTCCAGAATTCGAGCGGTCAGAAAATAAGTTTACACGGCGTATAATTTCGTAATTAAAGGACCTACATTGATTATGCTTGTATCAGGTGAATTCGTTAATCATTGTTGGCAACACTGCACGTCGATTCGGCTGCCATCTACCGTACATTGGTTATGAGTCAGTTGAACATGGCGGCTCGACTGGAACAGTGCCCTGTCATTTCTGCAACGATATTCCGAGTCTGTCAGTGGTCAAGGATTTCTCAAGCGCATTGTCACAGGAGACGAGACATGGGTTTATCACAGTACTCCGGAAACAAAACGTGCCAGCATGGAATGGAAACACCCTGGGTCCCCGCGACCAAAGAAGTTCAAGATTGTGAGGTCCGGCGGCAAAGTGATGGTTACCGTGTTTTGGGACCACAAAGGCGTTTTGCTCGCAGACTTCATGCAAAAAGGTACAACAATCAATGCAGCTGCATATTGTTCAACACTGGAACGTTTACGAGCGACTATTAAATGTAAACGTCCTGCATTGCTCCGTAGGGCAGGCCACTGTTCCAATCGAGCCACCATGTTCAACTGACTCATATAACCAATGTATGGTAGATGCAGCCGAATCGACGCGTAATGTTGCCAACAATGATTAACGAATTCACCTGATACAAACATAATCAGTGTAGGTCCTTTAGTTACGAAATTGTACGCCGTGTAAACTTATTTTCTGACCGCCCCTCGTATATGCCAAAATTTTTGTGATAAATTTAGTATAGGCCTGACTAGGCCAACTATGTCAAACTTAGGACTTGACTTTGCACATGATACATCTGTGTTCACGCAGTATTTTTTGGCAGTGTATTTTAAAAATAGTAATTTCTTTTTTTAATTGGACGGTTGGAAGTGGAAATGATTCAAGTGCATTCAGAACGCCAAAACTCAAGAAGTGATTCAAGCACTTGAGTCACCTCTGATCACATTCTTCTTCTTCTTCTTCCCACAAAGCGAGATTTGAGTCATTGACTAACTTTGGATGTGAAGCTTAAAATCTTGATGGCCGTGACATTTTCACAAATTTATGGACTGACTGTCTCTTTCCTATTTCACAAAAAAATATGAAATTCAGATATTGAAAACGACCGTAAATACGGTACTATAACACATTTTATTCATGTTTCACTCAAACTCAGTATATTGCATCACACATATAAATTGCCTGTAAATGTAGCAAACTCTGTCTCTCTCTCTCTCTCTCGCAGAGTTTAATTTACACTCTGTTCATAATTTTTAATATCTATTTTACTGGGCTATTGGTATTATGAGAATGATGGGAGAGAGAGTGCTGGAACATGATCAGGAAATGTTTGTTTGTTTTATTGACTTTGAGAAAGCTTTTGACAGAGTCCAATGGAGGAAACTAATGAAAATATTGAAGAATATTAATGTTGACTGGAGGGACCGTAGGCTAATAAAAAATCTATATCTTGGCCAGACTGTGAATGTTAGAGTTGCAGGAGGAGAATCAGAGCCTGGATTGGTTGGGAGTGGGGCCAGGCAAGGATGTTCCTTGTTCCCCGTGTTATTTAACATCTATGCGGAAGCAATGATAATAGAAGCACTCTCAGATCTGGAAGAGGGAATCAGAGTGGGGGGTAAATTGGTCAAATCTGTAAGGTTTGCAGATGACAAGGCATTTGTTTGTAGTACTGAGGAAGGACTGCAAAGAATAATAGCTTGACAACAACGGCGGAAGAATTCGGAATGAGAATTAATGAGACCAAGACAAAGGTAATGAAAATTGCAAGAAGGAAAGGAGCACAAATTAACCTAATGATAGGAAATCGGACCTTAGAAGAAGTTGAGCAGTTTAAATATCTGGGAAGTTTATTAACCAACAATGGAGATTGCAATAAGGAAGTAAGATCTAGAATTGGTATGGGTAAGGTAGCTTTTGAGAGACAGAAAAGACTACTTACAGGCAAACTCAACTTGAAACTGAAGGAAAGGTTAGTAAAAAGCTTGATATGGATTGTGGTACTGTATGGAGCAGAAACATGGACACTGAAAACAACTGAAAAGAAACTCTGGAAAGTTTTGAAATGTGGATTTGGAGAAGAATGCTAAAGATAAGCTGGAGGGAACACCAAAGTAATGAGGAAGTACTGTATGGAAAAACTATACATGTTTACAATATGGTATCGTATGTGATACCTTTATTTCTTAATTAAATACAAATTATTAATTTATTGAATTAAATAACTTCAAAATTGCCTCGGGATTGGCGACATAGCCTATTGGGAATGAAATTAATTGCCATACATAGAACCCCACACGTAGGCATTGGGCCTGCATGACAACAAGAAAACCAAATTTATTATTTCATATTCAAAACTTCCACTGCTGACTCATGAAAATTACTTCGAAAGAAGAATCAACGAACTTTGTAAAATCAGCAGATTCTTAAATGAACAATTTCAATTTATATTTTGCGGCATTCTGAGCTGCTTATGTTACAGCGATGCTTTAAGCAAGGAAGATGTACTTTATCTTCCTATAAGTTCTGAGTGAAATCCTCATAATATAAAACCTAATAACTAGGGCAGTCAAAAGTTGACCGAAAAAATTAAGAAAGTTGACCTTACGAATTGAAAAAATTGACTTATAAAGTTGCCTTTACTTTCAATAATAAAAACGATACTTTAATTACTTATTCTTGCTCTTCTACATCAGTTGACCGATTGTGGTAAATTATGAAGTATTTGCCGACATTTTCTGGCAAAAAATTGCGATCCTTACTTAATAATTTATTAAGCATGGAGAAAGATCTCTCTACAGCGGCAGTTGTTGGTTGACATTGCAAAAGCTGACCATAAACTGTTGGTGAGATTGCAGGTCTATTGAGGTTAATTATTTCACAAATACCATTTGTCTTGAGTCTTGTTTCAATGTATTGTTTGACTGAACACATATCTTCGCCAAGGTTGATAGAAGAAATGGTTTCATATGCCTCTCTAATGGTGCAATCAGATGCTTCCATCCTAGTCACTAAGCTAGCAATCAAACTATAATTCATTTTGAGTGACATTAACCAAAAAGATGCCAATTTTTAGTTATTTTAATTATTTATTCAAAAAAATTGACTTTATTTACCTCATTGCTATTTTTTGACCTAACAGGTAAAAGTTGACTTTTGGTTGACCTATTAACTTTGGTAATATACCCCCTACAGGTGTTTTTATTGCATTTTCAGTCGTTTCAGCGAAAAGTGCCCCATAGGAAACAATTTGACTTTATTGACTTTTGACCGCCCTACTAATAACTATAAAAAGGATAGAGGCCTATTCCTTCAGGTATTTAAGTGTAGTGAATGCCTATAGCAGATAAACCGAAAGAGATCGTCGCGCCCTACGAACAAAAGCGAAGCCCAACGAAATAATAAGGCGAGGTAATTTCTTTGTTTATCATTAGGCAGCGCAAATACCGAAGGCAAATAAACATAAAGAGGTCCTTTGAAGACCTACATATACATAACTCTCTAACGAAAAAACGTAGGGTAATGTCGTTAACTCTCCATTTTAATCTGCTGGAAATTTCCAACGGATGAGAGGTAACAGGCAATCAACCCATAGCCCTATATAGTTTTTCATATACTGCAACAGGTGAGGGAGGAAAGAAGACTCATTAAGGTGATAAGAGAAAGACAGAAGAAATGGATCGGACATGTGTTGAGAGGAGAAGGATTGTTGAAGGAGGTGATAGAGGGTAGATATGAAGGTAGAAGGCCGAGGGGAAAGAAAAGGAAAGCAACGCTGGATGATTTGAAGGCAGGCAGGAGCTACCATGATATGAAAAGGATAGCTCAGGATAGAACACTTTGGCGGAACACATAAGTTGGACCTGCCTGATAAGCAGAACACGATAGATGGATGGATGGATGGGTTTTACTGGGAGCCCACTTGGCCCTCGAATATCAACTACTCTTAGGGTTGCCAACTGCATCAAGTTTGAAAAAAAGGACATAATAAAAATTCAACTTCATTATGCATACCGTACTTATTTATTGTGTATTTCTTTATATATATGGTTCAATTTACAACATTTAGGAATTATTAATTTTCAAAATAATTGCTTTTATATATAAGCCTATCCCTGTTTAAAACTAATAAATATGTAGGCTACGATATATTTTTTTAAACTACCGTAATATGATATGAAAATTGTTTAATTGTAATTATAACATTATACTAGTAAAGATACCTGACATAATTATATAAATTGTAAATGTTATTCCTATGCATATACATTTTATAATAAAATAAATTTTTATTTTCAATATTCTTACTGTAGTTCTTTATTGCATATTTCTTTGATACTAGTACAGTTCCCGCCGCTTCGCTGACGGTTAGACAGGCTAAACTACGAAAAAAGAACCCAGCCGTGAAAATTTTGAGCTTCACATTGTGTCAACATTTCTGAATCTGGTATCTCCCAAAACCTCCTCACCCCCATTCATACAACTTGGGGGCTAACCCCCTCCCCCATTACCCCACCCATCCCCGATTACCCCCACCCCCACCTTTCCCCCATTGCTAAACTACAGAAAAGAACACAGTCATGAAAATCTTGAGCTTCACATTGCCGCCCGTAATACAATTTCTGAATTTTTTTTACAATTTCTGAATTTTTTTCTCACAATTTCTGAAAGTGTGACGGACAGACGGACAGCTCTCTTATTATAATATAATTATAAATTTACAAAAATTAAGAATTTTTAATTTTTAAAATTATATTTGTCCTGGCTTTTTGCGGACTTCAGCAAAAGGGTATCATTTTTTATTTTTTCTGCAAAATCTAAACAATTATCCCGTAAGTTAAAGTATATGAAAAGCTCATTCTTTATTAGTTCAACCGAACATCTTTTTCTTTCATTTCGCCATTTAGAATTCATTACACTAAAAACCCTTTCACAGTATGCTGAAGTTCCAGGAATTGAAAACACAAATGAAACTATTTTGAAAATATTCACACATTTAAAATCACTATTTTTTAAAATCAGGTGCCATTTGCTGCTTGTTGTTGTGCATCTCGTAAAAAGTTCAGAACTTTTAAGCTTTTCATAGTTGTTTCGAATTAATGTTACTTCATCAAAGAGTTCATCCATATTTAAATTTAGTTTCTCATTCAGTTTCAAAGCTTCAACGACTTCAACAAATTGTTGGTATTTTGGGAATGAATTGTCTAGAAAACTGAGATTTTATATTTTTCCAAATGTTGAATTTACGTCAAAGTCGAATTTTTTTTCCAGATATGTAATTGCAGAATTATGAAATAATTTGAAGTCTTCAATAATCTTCTGAGTCTCTGTGGCATCTAAATTTTTAAAATGTTGGTGAACTTGATAGCCGAAAAATTCCTCATCATATCGGGATTTTAACTTATTTTTTAAATTAGTCAAAATTGTGGGGCCGCGCAGTTAATTTTCCGAATTTATATTATTTTTATATTAGTTACCGACAAACCAATTTTGCGCGTACCAAATTGTATATATTTTATCATTGTGTAATTTTAAGAATCATATATAATCGTTATAAATAAGTATTGTACATAAATTTATATATATATATTTAATTAATTCAGCTGTATATAAAATAACAAAATCTTCTGTAAAATAACCCCAGCCAACCAAGAACTCAATAAACTCTGAAAGCGACTGGCTTTTCCTTGAAGATGCTAATCTCCCAAACGACAGGGAGAGAAGAGGACACGAGAGGCCCCTAAAAGAGATAGCCTGCCTCTCGTATCCTTCATTCCACGGCAAATACAAGTAGTGGCAAGAAGGAACCAGCTACAATTGGTGACTCCCGGAGTGACCCGAAGCAGCCAGCGGAAGCAGCATCCTTCAGTCGCTGGGCGGAACAAACCGAAGCCACACCTCTTCGCCGCCCACCCGTAGTAGCCGGTCGGAACCGAACCAGCAGCAGACCCGAATTACATTTCCGCAAGATGGAATCAGGAGTGCACCATGTCACCATCAAGCCACCCACGTTCTCTAAAGCGTCGGCCGCAGAATGGTTCTCCATCATGGAGGCACAATTCCACATTTCCAGAATAACATCCGAAGAAACCAAACTTTAAGCCGCTTCAATCAACCAAACCAAACTTTAAGCCGCTTCAATCAACCAAACCAAACTTTAAGCCGCTTCAATCAACCAAACCAAACTTTAAGCCACTTCAATCAACCAAACCAAACTTTAAGCCGCTTCAATCAACCAAAACCAAACTTTAAGCCGCTTCAAGCAACCAAAACCAAACTTTAAGCCGCTTCAATCAACCAAACCAAACTTTAAGCCGCTTCAATCAACCAAACCAAACTTTAAGCCGCTTCAATCAACCAAACCAAACTTTAAGCCACTTCAATCAACCAAACCAAACTTTAAACCGGCTTATATAGTTTCAGGTCCCACACAGGTACCGGGCGCACAATCGGACGGCATCGGATCGGAGAAAAAGCACGCAAGGAAAAAGGACGATGGAAGACGCACTTCGGAGGTAGCAAATACAAACCTCAGGACGAGCGCGCAGGACAACGCAACAACCGGAAATGAGGCCGACCGAGGATCAACGCGAGCTGGACGAAGGATCCGATTCAAATCAAGACCCGAATATTTCTACTTTTAATATACGTGCTCCGCTTCTCGGGGTGGGCAGTAGTGTGGGGCCGCGCAGTTAATTTTCCGCATTTATATTATTTTTATATTAGTTACCGACAAACCAATTTTGCGCGTACCAAATTGTATATATTTTATCATTGTGTAATTTTAAGAATCATATATAATCTTTATTTATAAGTATTGTACATAAATTTATATATATATATTTAATTAATTCAGCTGTATATAAAATAACAAAATCTTCTGTAAAATAACCCCAGCCAACCAAGAACTCAATAAACTCTGAAAGCGACCGGCTTTTCCTTGAAGATGCTAACCTCCCAAACGACAGGGAGAGAAGAGGACACGAGAGGCCCCTAAAAGAGATAGCCTGCCTCTCGTATCCTTCATTCCCCGGCAAATACAAGTAGTAGCAAGAAAGAACCAGCTACAAAATATTGAAAACATCTGCAGCAGAAGTTTCATTTTTCTCAAGTTCTTTAACAGCTAGTTTAAATATCCCCATTACATGCTGCGAGAACAACAAATAAATTTCAATAACTTGGGGTATTTCTGTTGAACCATCTTCAATTGAAAGAAGTTTAAATAATTGCTTAGAACAATCAGTTGGTCTGCTTAGGAAATAAGAACTTAAGGCTTGCCAAGAAAGCAAAATTCTTTCATTACATGGCTGTAAAGATAGCCACCTAGTAGGTACATGGCGAAGAATTTCTCTAAAATCTGCTTCTACAAATAAATGAAAATCTAAGATTTTCGTGTCTTTTTGCTGACACAGAAAAGTGGCCATATATTTTTAGGATAATATTTTCTATGTCCACACTCAAATTTCCCAAAGCAAATTTTACTGTATTGTGTAAAATGTGCGCATGGCAATTAGCTTTAACAACACTTTCATTCAGTGTATGGATGTTAGTATATAAAGAGTGCTTACTTCCAAAATTGCAATTCGCATTATCTGCACTGAAACAAGACACTCTTTTCCAATCAAGTTGCAAATTGTCCATAGTGTTTTTCAAACATTTAAACATTCCGTCTGCACTTTCATCAGCGTTCTCGAAAAAGTCGATTAAATAATTTACGGTACCATATTCCATATTAAAATATTGAACACATACTGGGAACATTTTCATGTTTTTATTGTTTGAAGCATCGATTTGAAGGCAAAAATATAGAGGGGGATCATGTTGTTTCAGATCGTTCAATATTACTTCTAATGCTTTTTTACCTAATACGTTTGTAACAATTGCCTCAGATTTGGTTCTACCGCAAGATATTTTGGCTGCTACTTTTGAATCCCGGTAAAGTTTTGAATTCAATTTCAAACTACAATCAAGCGAGTTGTAAGAATGATTATGTTTAACTGCGTGATATATCTGAGTTACTTCAGAAGAAGCTATTATATCCTCTTCTTTAGAATTTGCTTTTACAATAAATTTATCTATTAAAGAACACGAAGTTGATGCTCTTATTTTAGATTTATGCCCATCTGAATTTTTATGCTGCATTACTGCTAAAACAACCATATATCCAACTTTAAAGACAAGTTGGCAAATAATACATTTTGCTTCTTGCGGATTATTAGTTGCTGCCAACCAATCATAATCCTTCTCCCAATTTTTGTTATATGAGCATAATCGTTTCTTCTTCTTTAATGTGGGTTCCATCTTTAAAAAAAATTATCCCATTAATAGTTTTATGAACAATTATTTATAATGTTAATTGTTTACGACCTCTCTCGCTCATTAAATTCACTACTGCCGTAACTCATTTTTGCTAACCGATGTTGCCGTCCTAATTTGAATTTTGAACCATGTTATCGTACAGTAAGGATGTTCATTCAATCCACTCGTTTCACCTTCGGATGAACAAGTGGACAGATCTGCTAAGATATTCATTATTGTTAAAAATTTACAACTTAATGATTAATAAGTTATGTGGACGGACATTTTATCAGGGAAGGACATATAGCGTCCTTACCGAACCCAAAAAAGGACAAGGACAGAAAGAGCTGAAAAAAGGATTGTCCTTTCCAAAAAAGGACGGTTGGCAACCCTAACTACTCTATAGGCACGTGCCTAGTGTGCCTACTAGGGTTTCTTTACCGGGATCCCGGTAGATTTTTAGCTAATTTAAATTTCCCGGGAAATTCTCCCTGTCACGGGAAATCCCGGGATATTTTCTTAAAAATTTAATTTTGCTTATTTTGTGTTAAGACTGGGAAATTTTGCTAATAGTAAGTTTAATTAACCCATAACTTGTCAGAATACGTTTGTATTTGTTAGTTTTAAGCTTGCTTAGTTTTTTGTTTTTTAATTTCAGCTTGTTATGGCATGTCACAGATTGTCACTACTTGTCAGGACCTGTAATATCTTGCGTAATTGCGCTGATGCTGTCTTAATTTGTCACCACGCTCAGTAGTTCCAGTAACTGCATTACGCCAGGTTGTGCATTGTGCAAGTGTCACACTTCCTTTATATTGTGAGTATTTGTGACTCAAGATTCTTTGTAGTTCCTATACTAGCCTAGTACTATATATATATAGTATGTTTTAATTTATTTTGTTCGAAACGAACCCCTTCAATCAAGAAGGTCAGAATCATTTGCTTGGAAATATTTCGTGAAGGATTCGAAACTAGAATTTGCAACCTGTAAAGAATGCAAAACTCAAATAAAGTGTAAAGGTTGGTCTACAAGCGGTCTTATCAGACATTTGCTTAACAAGCATAATATTAGCAAGTTATCTGTTACTAATGCTAAGCGCACAGCCAAGGAAAATGGAGCAACTAGTAGCAAGCGACAAACTGTTAGAAAATCTAGAAGAGGAAGAACCATTGTTGTCCCAAGGCGATACGATGACTAAGCTGATTGATGCAGCATTGTTTGTATATATATTAAGTTAAGGTGTGTATATATATCCATCTCATAATTGTAAGGTTAGTGAAAAATTAACTTAATTTAGAGCTAGCATTTTTGAGCTCTTGTGGCATCATTGTTTGGTCACACTGTTGGCATCATTTTGGGACGCTGCGCGTCTTTTCTACTCGTTTGTGGAAGGTCGTACGTAAAGGTGTGGTTTGATAGAGAGCTCTCTTGCAATTCAGTTTGGTTGTTTAGATACATGATTGTTGCATCGTGCAATAGTCCAGGTTGCGTGGTTGTTGCAAGGTTCAGAAAGAAGACCACAAATAGTACCCTTTTGTTTACTTTAAGTTCATGTAATTTAAGGTCTAAGGTAGGCCCGCATCGAGTCAGCAACCCTGAGGTTACCCTGAGGTAGGACCTAATAGGATCTCAAATCCGTAAGTTTTAATTTAGCTTAACTTGGGCTTTAGGTAGAACTTGCCCTTTAGAATTTGGCCGTTCACGGCTCAGCTGGGATTTCGAACCCGACAAATAAATAAAATATCATGGTCCTTCAGAACCGGATTTCTACCCCAAGACTGAGTCAGTGACCATTTTTCGGCAAAGTTCTGATTGTGCAAATTGTATCCCAAGTTAGGCCTAGACGGGTTGAGTATTATTGAGTTAAGGTCCCAGGGTAAAAAGTTTGGTCGCCCAATTGCGAAACTTGGCCAGTCGTCTGTCGTTTTTTGGCCTACATTTTTTCCGGTTTGGTTAATTTTGGGTTATTATTGAAAGTTTGGTCGCCCAATTGCGAAACTTGGCCAGTCGTCTGTCGTTTTTTGGCCTACATTTTTTCCGGTTTGGTTAATTTTGGGTCATTATTGAATTAAGGTCCTGGGGTGGAAAATTTGGTATTCCATACTGGTGTTTGGTTAGTACCCCACCCAGCAATTCAGTTTATTTGAAAGTAAAATTTGCGTTTGATCAGTTTGGTTAAGTATTTCTGCCAATTCACCTCATTTGGTATTGAGCCCAAGGGTTGTTTACATTGAAGATGAGTGCATCTGAATTGAACAAATTTATAAAAAGGAGAAGTGCCTACAAAGGTCTAATTACAAAGGTCATTGCCACTATAGATTCTGTCATAGAGCAAGAGGATTTACGCTTAGTGACTGCGCAGCTTGCCATATTAGAAACTAAAAAGGTTGCTCTAAGTGAGGTAAATGTTAAAATTGAGGCTCTTATAGAAGAGGATGAAATAGAAAATAACATAATTTACTTTGAAGAGATTATTGATGATATGATTAACGTAGGCCTCCGAGCAAAAGAGTTTAGCAGCTCAGTACAGTTAGAGACCAAGTCTAATAATGAAACACAACACTCAACAAATGATGCTTGTGAAGTTAAGGTTAACAGATCTGTAGTTCAATTACCGAGGCTTGTACTCAAAACATTTTCTGGGAGTATTCAGGAATGGCAAGGATGGGCAGACAGTTTTCAATCAGCAGTTCATTCTAGTCAAGTGTTAAGTGCCGTTGAGAAGTTTAATTATTTGCGGTCCCTCTTGGAAGGGGAGGCAGCAAAGACTATAGCAGGATTAGCATTAACAGAGGCTAATTATAATGTGGCTTGGGATATATTAAAGAAACGGTTTGGTAAGCCAGAGATCTTAATTAAAAGCCACCTCCGTGCACTTTTAGCTATACCTCCTGTTAATAATCCTAATAGTGTCAAAGAGTTACGGCAGTTATATGATGAATTTGAAATTAGAACTAGGTCCCTGGACAACTTGGGTGTAGGAATGGAAAAGTATGGTATAATGTTGGTTCCTACACTGGAGTCCAAATTGCCTAGCTCAATTTTGCTTGAATTAAGTAGGGTACACTCTGCAGAACATGTGTACATCCCCCTTCAGCAGATGTTAAGTCTTTTAGGCACAGAATTAGCAAGACGAGAGGGAGTTGAGTTTGCACAGTGGGATGGTAAACAAGGGGACAAAGGCAGGCACAGCACCAAAGTTTCCACAAAAAGGAATAGCCCAGGTACAGTGTCAGCTCTACATGCCTCCTCTGAGAATAAATTAAAGGGAATCAAGGAATGCATATTTTGCGAAGGCAACCACAAGTCATATAAATGTGAGGTGGCTGAGGCCTTACCCTTTGAGGAGAGAAAGGACAGGGTAACTAAGTCCACAGCATGTTTTAAATGTTTTTTGAAAGGTCATAGAGCAAGGTTTGTAAGTTTAAAATTTTGTGCAAAAAATGTCATGGTAGGCATCAGCCATTATTGTGTGAAAACACTCTTAGTAGGCCTACCAGAAGTAGAGACATCAGTGGCACATGCCACTGCTATGAAAGGGAGTAAAAGTAAAGGGGGATTATTGCAAACACTGCAGCCTTATTAATTGGGAATGATGGAGAAGCTACTGTAAGAGTGTTGTTTGATAGTGGTAGCCAGTGTAGTTTTATTAAGACCAGAATTTCCAGAAAATTGAAGTTTAAAGAACTTAAGAGGGAAAATTTAAGAATTTCTGGGTTTGGGGGTTCCGTTCAAAACCGAACCAAATTTAAGAAGGTAGAAGTTCTGGTTAAGGGTTGTTACCGCAAAGTCCCACTATCAAGGTCCAAGCTGTAGAGATTGAGGAACTTTGTGCTCCAGTCACTACTTGTTTAGATATGGCATGTGTCCAAGAATTGCAAGTTAAAGGAATTAATTTGGGCAATAATAAGTTTGAAGGAACAAAAGATATTAGTCTTTTGATTGGAGCTGACTATTATTGGGACTTCATCACTGGTAATATTGTCCGCACATCTCGAGGCCCGGTAGCTATTGAAAGTAAGCTAGGCTGGATGCTACATGGTAGCTATTGCAATGAAATGGAAGTTAAGCTCTTTTTGTTAAGATTGAGGAGAACAGCCATGGTTTGGAAAGGCATTTGAAAGCGTTTTGGGAACTTGAATCATTGGCATAAAGGACAAACAGCAAGTACAGTGAACAATGATGTTTTAGAGCAATTTGAAAAAGGGATTGGGTTTAGAGATGGTTGCTATGAAGTTGGCCTCATGGAAGGATTCTTGCAAACCCGGTTCAAACCTTCAGCTAGCTAATCGGAGGTTGGAGACTTCATTGTACAGGCTAAGAAAAAATGAGGAGTTGTTAATTGAATACAATGAGGCCATCCTAAGCTATGTAAGGGAGGGCTATGCTGAAAGGGTGCAAGGTGAGCTGGTGAGCCAGGAGGCACATTATCTGCCACACCATGCAGTGGTACGGCGAGACAAAACTACCACCAAACTGAGGGTAGTTTTTGATGGCTCAGCAAGGACAAAGGTGGTGTGTCCTTGAATGACTGTTTGGATGCTGGGCCAAATTTAAATGCAGATTTATTTTCCTTGTTACTGAGATTCAGGTTTGGTAGAGTAGCATTGACTGCAGATGTGAAGCAAGCCTTTTTGCGGATAAAGTTAAAACCAGAGGACAGAGATGCAGTAAGGTATCTGTGGGTGGATACGAAAGACTTGTTGGAAAATGAACCTAAGGTTCAAGCATATAGAATGAAGTCAGTGTTGTTTGGCCTCAGCTCTAGTCCATTTCTGTTGGCAGCTACTATGCAGTACCATTTTAAGAAATATTCTGAAGTCTATCCTAACACTATTGAACACATAAGGAAAAATTTTTATGTTGATGATTTGCTGTGTTCCGTGGATAATACAGAAATGGCTAAACAGATATTCATGGAGGCTAGAGCTATAATGAGGGAGGCTGGCATGGAGCTTAGAAAATGGCAGACCAATCATTCTCATTACAAGAGTTTATGAGTCATTCCTGTGTAGTACCTGATGCAGCAGAAAGTATTGAGGATTCTGGTATTAAGGAGTTGTGGGCAATAGACGCAAAGTGCTAGGCATTGTTTGGCAGCAAGGAGATGATTTGTTTACCTTCAATGGGAAATCTTTAGTAGAGCTGGCTGAGAATGAGACAAGGTGGACAAAACGTACAGCTCTTAGTTGCTTCAGACAATTTGGAGCTGCAAATCTTTTGTGATGCAAGTGAGGAAGCCTATGCAACTTGGATTTATATAAGAGGCACATTGAAAGAGGAAGTAAGTTGCAGGTTGGTTGCTGCAAAGAGCAGAGTAGCACCTTTGAAAAGGCTTTCTGTTCCAAGGTTGGAATTGATTGGTGCAGTTATTGCAAGTCTGCTTGCAGTTACAGTGCAAAAGTCTTTCGCCCTCTATGAAATTCCAAGCTATTATTGGACAGACTCCACTATAGTTTGGCACTGGTTAAGAAGCCAGGCAAGGAAATAGAAATCATTTGTTGCCAATAGGGTGGAGGAAATTCAAGCGCACACAGATCTCAAGCAATGGAAGCATTGTCCAGGCACCCAAAACCCCGCTGATTTAACAACACGAGGAATTTCGGTGAAAGATCTTGCACAGTCAAGTTTGTGGTGGAATGGGCCAGAGTGGCTAAAACTTGGAAGTGAAAACTGGCCTTCTAATCAGCCTATTGTAGAAGAATGCCAGGCTGAAGCAGCACGGGTGAGTGAGGTGAGAAAATGCACTGTGAACAGTTGTCAAGTTATGTAGCAGGACCCCATATTGAGGCTTGAGGACATTAGCAGTCTGAAAAGGTTGTTTAGAGTGACAGCAGGGGTATATAGATTTACCAACAATATTAAGGGAGAAACAAGAAGGGAAGGAATTCTGAACAGTAAGGAGATTCAGCAAGCCAGGAAATACTGGGTGGTATATGTGCAGAAGGAAAAATTTGGTGAAGAGAGGGAATTGCTCACCAGTCGTCCATTACAGGTTCTACCAAAACATTCTGCTCTCAAGGGTTTGGATGTATTTTTGGATCAGGATTTATTGATAGTAGGAGGTAGACTACAGTTTTCTGGGCTTCCAGAGGAGAAAAGACATCCAATTTTGCTACCTTCTGGGGGGGGGGGCACTTTGTGGACCGTTTGATCCTGGATACTCATCATAAGTTGTTACATGCTGGAGTTAGAGAAATGATAATAGAGATCAGACAACAGTTTTGGATTCCCAAAATTAGACAAGTAGTAAAAAAGGTCTTGCATAAATATGTGGTTTGCAAGCGTTGGAGTGCAAAGCCTTATCATGAAAAGGTGGCTCCACTTCCAAGAGAACGGTCTGTCTATACTGCCCCATTTGATGTAGTGGGAGTAGACTTCGCAGGTCCAGTCTATGTGTATGAGCAAGGGGAGTCTAACAAAGGTTATATATGTCTTTTCACATATGCTACCACCAGAGCAATCCATTTGGAGTTGGTAAGCAACTTAAGTAGTGATGTATTTCTTTTGGACTTTAAAAGGTTTGTGAACAGAAGGGTTTCCCAAATAAAATCATATCGGATAATGCAAAAACCTTCAAAAAGGCTGCAAAGGAACTCCAAGAAGTTTGGTCCTTGCTAAAAGAGGAGGGGGGATTCCAATCCTACTTTTCACACCATGGGGTACAGTGGGAGTTTATTGTTGAGAGAGCACCATGGTGGGGAGGATTTTGGGAAAGGCTAGTGAGAAGTGTAAAGTGCCCATTACAGAAACTTTTAGCTAATGCTCATTTGAGCAAAGAAGAATTCTGCACTGTTTTATGTGAAGTAGAAGCAATGGTGAACAGTAGGCCTATCACTTTTGTTTATAACAGTATGCAGGATGCAGAGCCATTGACACCAAATCATTTTCTTTGTGGTAAACGATTAACATCAAGCCCCAGTGTGCCAGAAGAGTTGCAGCCTATCCAGAGCACTCAAGGAGAGTTAACCAGACGGTTCAGGTACCTTCAAGAGCTACAAGATCAGTTATGGAAGAGGTGGCAGATGGAATACTTGCCAGAACTCAATTATTACCCATCAAGCAATGTAAAGGGCTCCAATGCAAATTGTATCAAGGTGGGAGAAGTGGTAATGATTGGGGATGAAAGACCAAGGCAATGCTGGAAGCTTGGCATAATTGAAGAGTTGTTTATTGGCAAAGACAATTTAGTTACGTCTGCACTGGTAAAGACTTCAGGAGGAAAATTAAAGAGACCTATACAAAAACTCTATGCTTTAGAAATCAGCAAAAACACGGATAGTCAAGATGAAACATTTGAGTTACAGCCTCATTGAGAAGGCTTGGCTAACCTTGCAGAAGGTAATGACAACAATGCCTCTTCGGTGGGGAGCGTTAGAAAATCTAGAAGAGAAAGAACCATTGTTGTCCCAAGGCGATATGATGACTAAGCTGATTGATGCAGCATTGCTTGTATATATTAAGTTAAGGTGTATATATATCCATCTCATAATTGTAAGGTTAGTGAAAAATTCAATTAATTTAGAGCTAGCATTTTGGCTCTTGTGGCATCATTTTTGGTGCATGGGACGCTGCGCGTCTTTTCTACTCGTTTGTGGAAAGCCGTACTTACAGGGTGTGGTCTTATAAAGAGCTCTCTTGCAATTCAGTTTGGTTGTTTAGATACAAGATTGTTGCATCGTGCAATAGTGCAAGTTGGTGTTGTTGCAAGGTTAGAAAGAAGACCACAAATAGTACCCTTTTGTTTTACTTTAAGTTCATGTAATTTAAGGTCTAAGGTAGGCCCGCATCGAGTCAGCAACCCTGAGGTTACCCTGAGGTAGGACCTAATAGGATCTCAAATCCGTAAGTTTTAATTTAGCTTAACTTGGGCTTTAGGTAGAACTTGCCATTTAGAATTTGTCCGTTCACGGCTCAGCTGGGATTTCGAACCCGACAAATAAATAAAATAACACAAACCTCTCAACAAACCTTAACATCGTTTTTCATTAAGAAAGAAACATGTGAAGAAATAGTAACAAAACTAGCCACTCTAGATGGCATCTCTATCAATTCTATTACAAAAAGTGAGTTCATCAGAAAATCATTGACAGACAGAGGATATACTTTACCAAAAAATCCATCACATGTAATGGATCTCGTTCATTCGCAGTACAAACAAATAAAAGAACGCTTAAATTCTGAAATTACCAGCCAAATAAATGCAGGATCAAGGTTTAGTTTATCCTTAGATGAATACACCTCACTAAACAATCGCCGGTATTTAAATATTAACATACACAAAACTGACGGAACATTTTGGAACTTAGGAATGGTGAAGATTTCTAGTACTCTACCTGCTGAAACTGATGTTGAAGTAATCAAAGAAAAGTTAGAGGAATTTCATATTTATTTAGAAAAACATGTGGTGGCTTGTGTTACTGATGGTGCAGCTATGATGGTGAAATTTGGAAGGCTAATTGAATGTGAGCATCAATTGTGTTATGCCCACGGAATCCACTTAGCGGTATGTGATGTTTTGTACCAGAAGTCAACCACTTCACTTGCAATCACTCTTTCTGAAGAAATTCAAACTGAAGATGACGAACATAATGACAACACAGATGAAGATGGAGAAGATTTCAATCATAGTATTGATTTTGAAAGTGTTTTGTGTGAGCGCTTTGATGAGGATCCGTTCGAGATAGATATTTCATTTGGATCGCACGACTGTTATTTTATTTTTTTGTCGGGTTCAAAATCCCAGCTGAGCCGTGAACGGCCAAATTCTAAAGGGCCAGTTCTACCTGAAGCCCAAGTTAAGCTAAATTAAAACTTACGGATTTGAGATCCTATTAGGTCCTACCTCAGGGTAACCTCAGGGTTGCTGACTCGATGCGGGCCTACCTTAGACCTTAGTTACATGAATTTTATGTAAACAAAAAAGGGTACTATTTATGGTCTTCTTTCTCAACCTTGCAACAACAACGCAACCTGGACTATTGCACGGTGCAACAATCTTGTATCTAAACCAAACTGAATTGCAAGAGAGCTCTCTAATCTCTATCAGACCACACCCTGTACGTACGACATCCCACAAACGAGTAGAAAAGACGCGCAGCGTCCCAAAATGATGCCACCGGCGTCCCAAACACTGATGCCACAAGAGCCCAAAAATGCTAGCTCTAAATTAAGTGAATTTTTCACTAACCTTACAATTATGAGATGGATATATATACACCTTAACTTAATATATACAAGCAATGCTGCATCAATCAGCTTAGTCATCATATCGCCTTGGGACAACAATGGTTCTTCCTCTTCTAGATTTTCTAACACTCCCCACCGAAGAGGCATTGTTGTCGTTACCTTCTGCAAGGTTAGCCAAGCCTTCTCCATGAGGCTGTAACTCAAATGTTTCATCTTGACTATCTGTGTTTTTGCTGATTTCTAAAGCATAGAGTTTTTGTATAGGTCTCTTTAACTTTCCTCCTGAAGTCTTTACCAGTGCAGACCTAACTAAATTGTCTTTGCCAACAAACAACTCTTCAATTATGCCAAGCTTCCAGCATTGCATTGGTCTTTCATTGCCAATCATTACCACTTCTCCCACCTTGATACAATTTGCATTGGAGCCCTTTACCTTGCCTGATGGGTAATAATTGAGTTCTGGCAAGTATTCCATCTGCGACCTCTTCCATAACTGATCTTGTAGCTCTTCAAGGTACCTGAACCGTCTGGTTAACTCTCCTTGAGTGCTCTGGATAGGATGCAAGTCTTCTGGCACACTGGGGCTTGATGTTAATCGTTTACCACAAAGAAAATGATTTGGTGTCAATGGCTCTGCATCCTGCATACTGTTGTAAACAAAAGTGATAGGCCTACTGTTCACCATTGCTTCTACTTCACATAAAACAGTAGAGAATTCTTCTTTGCTCAAATGAGCATTAGCTAAAAGTTTCTTTAATGGACACTTTACACTTCTCACTAGCCTTTCCCAAAATCCTCCCCACCATGGTGTTATTTTATTTATTTGTCGGGTTCAAAATCCCAGCTGAGCCGTGAACGGCCAAATTCTAAAGGGCAAGTTCTACCTAAAGCCCAAGTTAAGCTAAATTAAAACTTACGGATTTGAGATCCTATTAGGTCCTACCTCAGGGTAACCTCAGGGTTGCTGACTCGATGCGGGCCTACCTTAGACCTTAATTACATGAACTTAAAGTAAACAAAAAGGTACTATTTGTGGTCTTCTTTCTGAACCTTGCAACAACAACGCAACCTGGACTATTGCACGATGCAACAATCATGTATCTAAACAACCAAACTGAATTGCAAGAGAGCTCTCTATCAGACCACACCTTTACGTACGACCTTCCACAAACGAGTAGAAAAGACGCGCAGCGTCCCAAAATGATGCCAACAGTGTGACCAAACAATGATGCCACAAGAGCTCAAAAATGCTAGCTCTAAATTAAGTTAATTTTTCACTAACCTTACAATTATGAGATGGATATATATACACCTTAACTTAATATATATACAAGCAATGCTGCATCAATCAGCTTAGTCATCGTATCGCCTTGGGACAACAATGGTTCTTCCTCTTCTAGATTTTCTAACACATGGTGCTCTCTCAACAATAAACTCCCACTGTACCCCTTGGTGTGAAAAGTAGGATTGGAATCCTTCCTCTTTTAGCAAGGACCAAATTTCTTGGAGTTCCTTTGCAGCCTTTTTGAAGGTTTTTGCATTATCCGATATGATTTTATTTGGGAAACCCCTTCTGTTCACAAACCTTTTAAAGGCCAAAAGAAATACATCACTACTTAAGTTGCTTACCAACTCCAAATGGATTGCTCTGGTGGTAGCACAGGTGAAAATACATATATAACCTTTGTTACACTCCCCTCGCTCATACACATAGACTGGCCCTGCAAAGTCTACTCCCACTACATCAAATGGGGCAGTATAGACACACCGTTCTCTTGGAAGTGGAGCCACCTTTTCATAATAAGGCTTTGCACTCCAACGCTTGCAAACCACACATTTATGCAAGACCTTTTTCTCTACTTGTCTAATTTTGGGAATCCAAAATTGTTGTCTAATCTCTATTATCACTTCTCTAACTCCCGCATGTAACAGCTTATGATGAGTATCCAGGATCAAAAGGCCCACAAAGTGCCCCCCAGAAGGTAGCAAAATTGGATGTCTTTTCTCCTCTGGAAGCCCAGAAAACTGTAGTCTACCTCCTACTCTCAATAAATCCTGATCCAAAAACACATCCAAACCCTTGAGCGCAGAATGTGTTGGTAGAACCTGTAATGGATGGCTGGTGAGCAATTCCCGCTCTTCACCAAATTTTTCCTTCTGCATATATACCACCCAGTATTTCCTGGCTTGCTGAATCTCATTACTGTTCAGAATTCCTTCCCTTCTTGTTTCTCCCTTAATGTTGTTGGTAAATCTATATACCCATGCTGTCACTCTTAACAATCTTTTCAGACTGCTAATGTCCTCAAGCCTCAATATGGGGTCCTGCTGCATAACTTGACAACTGTTCACAGCGCATTTTCTCACCTCACTCACCCATGCTTCTTCAGCCTGGCATTCTCCTACAATAGGCTGATTAGAAGGCCAGTTTTCACTTCCAAGTTTTAGCCACTCTGGCCCATTCCACCACAAACTTGATTGTGAAAGATCTTTCACCGAAATTCCTCGTGTTGGTAAATCAGCGGGGTTTTGGATGCCTGGACAATGCTTCCATTGCTTGGGATCTGTGTGCACTTGAATTTCCTCCACCCTATTGGCAACAAATGGTTTCCATTTCCTTGCCTGACTTCTTAACCAGTGCCAAACTATAGTGGAGTCTGTCCAATAATAGCTTGGAATTTCATAGAGGGCCAAAGACTTTCGCACTGTAATTGCAAGCCGACTAGCAATAACGGCACCCATCAATTCCAACCTTGGAACAGAGAGCCTTTTCAAAGGTGCTACTCTACTCTTTGCAGCAACCAACCTGCAACTTACTTCCTCTTGCAATGCGCCTCTTCTATAAATACAAGTTGCATAGGCTTCCTCACTTGCATCACAAAAGATGTGCAGCTCCAAATTGTCTGGACTATTGTTCAACTCTCCAAAGTACCATCTTGGGATTTCAATGTCTCCAAGATGTGCCAATTCTTTGAACCAATATTTCCACCTTACCACCATATGATCAGGTAACTCTTGGTCCCAACCAAGTCCAATTTCCCAGAGGCTCTGAAACCAAATTTTTTACTTTATCACAAATGGAGCCAGGAATCCAAGAGGATCAAAGACCTTTGAAGCCAAACTAAGAGCTGTACGTTTTGTCCACCTTGTCTCATTCTCAGCCAGCTCTACTAAAGATTTCCCATTGAAGGTAAACAAATCATCATCTTGCTGCCAAACAATGCCTAGCACCTTTGCGTCTATTGCCCACAACTCCTTAATACCAGAATCCTCAATACTTTCTGCTGCATCAGGTACTACAGAGGAATGACTCATAAACTCTTGTAATTGCGAATGATTGGTCTGCCATTTTCTGAGCTCCATGCCAGCCTCCCTCATTATAGCTCTAGCCTCCATGAATATCTGTTTAGCCATTTCTGTATTATCCACGGAACATAGCAAATCATCAACATAAAAAATTTTCCTTATGTGTTCAATAGTGTTAGGATAGACTTCAGAATATTTCTTAAAATGGTACTGCATAGTAGCTGCCAACAGAAATGGACTAGAGCTGAGGCCAAACAACACTGACTTCATTCTATATGCTTGAACCTTAGGTTCATTTTCCAACAAGTCTTTCGTATCCACCCACAGATACCTTACTGCATCTCTGTCCTCTGGTTTTAACTTTATCCGCAAAAAGGCTTGCTTCACATCTGCAGTCAATGCTACTCTACCAAACCTGAATCTCAGTAACAAGGAAAATAAATCTGCATTTAAATTTGGCCCAGCATCCAAACAGTCATTCAAGGACACACCACCTTTGTCCTTGGCTGAGCCATCAAAAACTACCCTCAGTTTGGTGGTAGTTTTGTCTCGCCGTACCACTGCATGGTGTGGCAGATAATGTGCCTCCTGGCTCACCAGCTCACCTTGCACCCTTTCAGCATAGCCCTCCCTTACATAACTTAGGATGGCCTCATCGTATTCAATTAACAACTCCTCATTTTTTCTTAGCCTGTACAATGAAGTCTCCAACCTCCGATTAGCTAGCTGAAGGTTTGAACCAGGTTTGCAAGAATCCTTCCATGGTAGGCCAACTTCATAGCAACCATCTCTAAACCCAATCCCTTTTTCAAATTGCTCTAAAACATCATTGTTCACTGTACTTGCCTGGTTGTCCTTTATGCCAATAGATTCAAGTTCCCAAGACGCTTTCAAATGCCTTTCCAGACCATGGCTGTTCTCCTCAATCTTAACAAAAAGAGCCTTAACTTCCATTTCATTGCAATAACTACCATGTAGCATCCAGCCTAGCTTACTTTCAATAGCTATCGGGCCTTGAGATGTACGGACAATATTATCAGTGATGAAGTCCCAATAATAGTCAGCTCCAATCAAAAGACTAATATCTTCTGTTCCCTCAAACTTATTATTGCCCAAATTAATTCCTTTAACTTGCAATTCTTGGACACATGCCATATCTAAACAAGTAGTGACTGGAGCACAAAGTTCCTCAATCTCTACAGCTTGGACCAGTGGCGGTCCTAGCTTACATGACGCCCTGGGCGAACCTCACCTTCAGCGCCCCCCCCCCTCCCTCACCTCGATCAGTGCATCTCTCACTGCAGCTGCCTGATATCTCAGGGGCTCCACACTCTTGATCTTGCTTTCCCACCTTGTATCAGACCACATCTTCAATGTGATGTTCACATGTTTTTTCAAAATGGCCCATCGTTGTGTGGAGGCTGAAAACAAGTTGTAAAGCTTCTGCAAGATGCCAAAGTAACTTGTGGCATCAATAGATCCCTTAGCAGCATCGGCCACAAGCAAATTCAGAGAATGAGCCCCACATGGAACAGAGCTCTGGGATTAATTTCTAGGAGCCTGGATTGAACACCCTTGTTTTTTCCCCTCATGTTGGCCCCGTTGTCGTATGATTGTCCTCTACAGTCCATGAAAGGAACTTTTAGCTCCTCCAGTCTCTTCAGAATCAGAGATGCCAAATGTTGACCAGTGGACTCCTCTGCCTCCAAAAACCCCATGAAATGTTCCTTTATATGGGGCTTCCCCTCCAGTGACACAACCCGAATCACAACTGACAACTGTTCAGTGTGGCTGATATCTGGAGTGCAATCTAGAATTATTGAAAAAAACTTTGATTGTTTGATGTCGCTCACCATTGCTGAAATGGTCTTGCTGCTCGACAAATCAATGAGTTCGTTTTGTATGTGGTGGCCGAGGTAGTTGGTGTGACTGGAGGTCCCTTTTTGGACACGGTTAATGTGCTCTTGCATTATAGGATCAAATTGTGCCATCAGTTCAACTTCTTTCAGAAAATTGCCATTTGATGGTGAGAACAATTTTTCTGTATGTCCCCTTAGTGCCAAATTCCTAACTGCCAGAGAATGCACAATAGCAGTGAGACGTGTCAGCACCGCTCTCCATCTCAACTTCTCAGCCTCCAGAAGTGCCATCTCCTGCTTGTCAATGGTCTCCCCCTTTCTCATCCTCACTGCCAGTTCTTTCCAGATTTTCATAGAATTTAGGTGTTCTGAACTGTTGTCATGTGATGTGAGCAATGAGCTTGCATGCTTCCAGTCCGAGAGTCCCAAACTTGTTAAATTTATTTTCCTCTTGGAAAATAATGTACAACAGAAACAGAAAAGGCTGTTGTTTTTTAAGGAATAGACCAACCAACTTCTGGTTATATTTTCCCCACTAACCAATGACTTCCTGAAGTATTGATGGTGGAAACTTCTTCCGTCACTGTCGTTTCTAGGGAATACAAAGTCAGATGGTACTTGACTTGGTCCCCTGGAAACCAGTTGTGTCCGAATTCTCTCAGTCAGAACTGAAGGCCAGTTAGCAGGGTCGGTGGACAGAGACTCATCCTCAGGAGGCGATTCTGCTCCAGGCATTTCTAATAGAAAGAACAAGAGCATTACTCATTAGTATACACACCTAAGTTAGATAACACATTATTCACAGCACTTTGTTATGGTGGTGGTGTTATGGAATTATGGTGGTGAAACACCACACATACCCAGTAACCCAGACCCAGTGATAATAACATTATAATTTATAACTGTTTGCAAAATGCTTTGCAGGGATGCACACACATACACATACACACACACGCACACACTCACAGACATATGTGCACACAAACTCACCTGAAGAGTCCTGCCGGGGAGAAGTAGAAGCAAATGGGTCTTCATCCTCAGGATCAGACTGCATTTGTGGAGACATATGTGAGGCTGAGGAGGTAGATGGCTCCTCAGCCTCAATAATGGCAGAAGTAGACGGCTTCTCATCCTGGCTAGTGGCAGAGGGTGTTCCAAAATATTTCAAAAGTGCCCCTGCAAATAGTAAAATAGAACATAACAGACCAATGCATGAATAGGCTAGTACAATTAATTTAACATGTTATTAAGCACAATTTATTAAACTTTTAGAATAGGAAACAAATGAATAATACAACCTCCTTGGTTAATGGCTAATTATATACATAATAGTACACTTCAAATGTCTCAGAAAGCTATATCACAAAATAGCAGTGCAATATAGCAGTGAAGAGTAGATGACATAGCTCTATACCTTTATCTTTTGCTCGTTTCTCCTCTTCTTCTTTCCTCTTTTTTCTAAACTGAGCACCTGATAGCTTTGACCTCTTCTTATCCATTTGCGGTTATTTGACAGACCTTAGTGGCTTAGTGTGAAGATTCGTTCTGTAATAATAATATACATTTCACTATTTAACCAAACCCAGAAAAATAACATTACATATGTTAAAGTATGGGCCTTTATTCCCAATAATATTAATCTGGAAGCATTTTGCATTGTTTAGGTCTTTTATGGGAAGGTTTATGGAAAATGCAATAGATGGTTTTTTATTAATAAAAATATATTTATTGATCTTTTATTATTTATTTTATTTTATTTTTTATTTTTATTTATTTCTTTATTTATTTATTCTTATTTTTAGTTTTATTTTTTTTGCAGGCGCTCATGCCGCCCCTCCACAAATGCCGCCCTGTGCGGCTGCCCATATTGCCCATATGAGGAACCGCCACTGGCTTGGACCTTGATAGTGGGATTTTGCGGTAACAACCCTTTAACCAGAACTTCTACCTTCTTAAATTTGGTTCGGTTTTGAACGGAACCCCCAAACCCAGAAATTCTTAAATTTTCCCTCTTAAGTTCTTTAAACTTCAATTTTCTGGAAATTCTGGTCTTAATAAAACTATACTGGCTACCACTATCAAACAACACTCTTACAGTAGCTTCTCCCTCATTCCCAATTAATAAGGCTGCAGTTGTTTGCAATAATCCCCCTTTACTTTTACTCCCTTGCCTAGCAGTGGCATGTGCCACTGATGTCTCTAATTCTGGGGTAGGCCTACTAAGAGTGTTTTCACACAATAATGGCTGATGCCTACCATGACATTTTTTACACAAAATTTTAAACTTACAAAACCTTGCTCTATGACCTTTCAAAAAACACTTAAAACATGCTGTGGACTTAGTTACCCTGTCCTTTCTCTCCTCAGAGGGTAAGGCCTCAGCCACCTCACATTTATATGACTTGTGGTTGCCTTCGCAAAATATGCATTCCTTGATTCCCTTTAATTTATTCTCAGAGGAGGCATGTAGAGCTGACACTGTACCTGGGCTATTCCTTTTTGTGGAAACTTTGGTGCTGTGCCTGCCTTTGTCCCCTTGTTTACCATCCCACTGTGCAAACTCAACTCCCTCTCGTCTTGCTAATTCTGTGCCTAAAAGACTTAACATCTGCTGAAGGGGGATATACACATGTTCTGCAGAGTGTCCCCTACTTAATTCAAGCAAAATTGAGCTAGGCAATTTAGACTCCAGTGTAGGAACCAACATTATACCATACTTTTCCATTCCTACACCCAAGTTGTCCAGGGACCTAGTTCTAATTTTAAATTCATCATACTGCCATAACTCCTTGACACTATTAGGATTATTAACAGGAGGTATAGCTAAAAGTGCACGGAGGTGGCTTTTAATTAAGATCTCTGGCTTACCAAACCGTTTCTTTAATATATCCCAAGCCACATTATAATTAGCCTCTGTTAATGCTAATCCTGCTATAGTCTTTGCTGCCTCCCCTTCCAAGAGGGACCGCAAATAATTAAACTTCTCCACGGCACTTAACACTTGACTAGAATGAACTGCTGATTGAAAACTGTCTGCCCATCCTTGCCATTCCTGAATACTCCCAGAAAATGTTTTGAGTACAAGCCTCGGTAATTGAACTACAGATCTGTTAACCTTAACTTCATTATCAGACCTGGTCTCTAACTGTACTGAGCTACTAAACTCTTTTGCTCGGAGGCCTACGTTAATTATATCATCAATAATCTCTTCAAAGTAAATTATGTTATTTTCTATTTCATCCTCTTCTATAAGAGCCTCAATTTTAACATTTACCTCACTTAGAGCAACCTTTTTAGTTTCTAATATGGAAAGCTGCGCAGTCACTAAGCGTAAATCCTCTTGCTCTATGGCAGAATCTATAGTGGCAATGACCTTTGTAATTAGACCTTTGTAGGCGCTTCTCCTTTTTATAAATTTGTTCAATTCAGATGCACTCATCTTCAATGTAAACAACCCTTGGGCTCAATACCAAATGAGCTGAATTGGCAGAAATACTTAACCAAACTGATCAAACGCAAATTTTACTTTCAAATAAACTGAATTGCTAGGTGGGGTACTAACCAACACCAGTATGGAATACCAATTTTTCCACCCAAGTAACTGGCGCACTGGTCTGCAACCTTCGCCTACGAATAATAAACCAAATTAACCAAACTGGTAAATGTAGGCCAAAAACAACGACAGACAAGTGGCCAAGTTTCGCAATTGGGCAACCAAACTTTCTACCCTGGTACCTTAATTCAATAATAACCCAAAATTAACCAAACCGGTAAAATGTAGGCCAAAACAACGACAGACGACTGGCCAAGTTTCGCAATTGGGCTACCAAACTTTCTACCCTGGGACCTTAATTCAATAATACTCAACCCGTCTAGGCCTAACTTGGGCTACAATTTGCACAATCAGAACTTTGCCGAAAAATAGTCACTGACTCAGTCTTGGGGTAGAATCCGGTTCTGAAGGACCATGTTATTTTATTTATTTGTCGGGTTCAAAATCCCAGCTGAGCCGTGAACGGCCAAATTCTAAAGGGCCAGTTCTACCTGAAGCCCAAGTTAAGCTAAATTAAAACTTACGGATTTGAGATCCTATTAGGTCCTACCTCAGGGTAACCTCAGGGTTGCTGACTCGATGCGGGCCTACCTTAGACCTTAGTTACATGAATTTTATGTAAACAAAAAAGGGTACTATTTATGGTCTTCTTTCTCAACCTTGCAACAACAACGCAACCTGGACTATTGCACGGTGCAACAATCTTGTATCTAAACAACCAAACTGAATTGCAAGAGAGCTCTCTAATCTCTATCAGACCACACCCTGTACGTACGACATCCCACAAACGAGTAGAAAAGACGCGCAGCGTCCCAAAATGATGCCACCAGCGTCCCAAACACTGATGCCACAAGAGCCCAAAAATGCTAGCTCTAAATTAAGTGAATTTTTCACTAACCTTACAATTATGAGATGGATATATATACACCTTAACTTAATATATACAAGCAATGCTGCATCAATCAGCTTAGTCATCATATCGCCTTGGGACAACAATGGTTCTTCCTCTTCTAGATTTTCTAACAACGACACTGTAGGTAAAGAAATCAACGTGTCTCAAATCATCAATAAAGTCAGAAAAATAGCAAAAAAAATTCGCAAATCACCTTTAAAGAATAACATCTTACAAGGATATGTTCAACAGGAACAAGGAAAAAGTTTGCATCTATTGCTGGATTCCAAAACCAGATGGAATAGTCTTTTAGCCATGCTGGAGCGATTTATCAAAATAAGGTCATCCGTATCGAAAGCTCTCATCGACTGCAATAAAGATATGGACAATTTTGACCTTAACAAACAAGAAGTTGCTGTAATTCGTGACATTGTGGCATCGCTGGAGCCATTAAAAGTTGGAGCAGAAAAGCTGGGCAACAGAGAATCGACTTTACTTTCATCAGAAGGTGTTTTTTCTTTCATTTTGAACGAACTAAATCAACTAAACACACCTTTTTCAAAAAAACTAAAGGAGTCGTTCATTCGACGCATAACAGAGAGAAGAAATGAGAACTTGACTGGCCTCATACAATACCTCAATAGTGGAAAGAATTATAAAAAGGTCGCAACTTTCGCAAGTGACAGAAGTTTGCCAGCCTTACCAACTAAGTCTATGTTAATTTCATCAGCAAAGCAGATGTTAGATCGCCTTTTTGGAGTACCTGCTGATTCTACCTCTAGTGAGACAGATGAAGATAATGATGTGCAAGAATCAGCTGTCCCTCAGTCATCTTCGATGACTCTAGCTGAAAGGCTTGATGCAGCTATTAAATCAGCCGAGGTAGAGAAATCAAGAACACTAGACAGCAAAGCAAGCGCTGCAAAGCACCTTAAAAAGGAACTAGAGATCTTCGAGGCTACGGGCGAAAAAACGCAGAACATCTCTCTTCTCTTGAATGCATTAAAGACGATTCCACCCACGTCAATAGAATCGGAAAGGGCATTCTCAGCAGCAGGACTTTTCGTGACTAAAATGAGAACAAGATTGAGTGATCGAAGTATTGACCATCTTTGTTTTTTGAAATCGTACTATAAAAATTCACAGTGATAATTTTTTGGGTTGAATTCATTGAAGTTCTTTGCAATTTGAAGGTAATTTTTATTTTTTCTTTAAATTTTCTAAGCAATTCAAAGGCAATTTTTTTTTCGTTGTATTCATTAAGTTTTCAATGAAACGGAGCAATTTTTTTATTTGTGAAAATTTTCTATGTAATTCAAAAGTATTTTTTTTAATACATATTTTTCACAGCAATATTATTTTATTTTGCCCATCATGGAGATTGCAGAACTTATTAAATGACTATAAAAAAAAAAAAAATAAAAAAAAAAAAATAAATAATTATACCCCCTCTTTTCTAGGTTAATTTATTTTATAATATATTTTAAATATAATTAATTATATCCCGGGATTTCCCGGGAAGGGAATCATTTTTATCCCGGAATCCCGGGATAAGCAAAAGGCCGGGAAATGAGAAACCCTAGTGCCTACGCCTGTGGGCGTCCTTGTTATAGTAATAAATTTAAGACCACACTTACATAAAATTTCACTCTTCAAACAGAGAAGTTGCAGTAGCAGTGAACATCTAAATCAATGTTTAATCTATATTCTTGTCTCTGCTGTTTGTGGCCTACACCAGCTCAACGATATAGGATCAGGCACTCCATAAGTTTGGACTATTTCTTTCTTTTAAGAGTAGTTGGTAGTGTAAAGATATAGGATAAGAATTAAAGTCTTCAAATCATCTAGGTAATTTTCTCTTACTATGAGCTAGTCTCCTAAAATGTGTATAAATCCATCGAGATATTTCGCATAAAAAAATTCATTAAATATTTGTCATTGTCATCTATTGTGACTCTTATTTAACCCTTTCACTTCGGGCATAGCTTTGAGACGAATTATATAAATTCGAATTATAATACATATATCCCCTCATTTTCAACCCCAGAGGGTGGAAAGAGAGGGATATACCCTTGGTTTATAAACTACACCTTAAGTTCAGAAAAGATATACTTAAATTAGAATAATAGTTTTTATAGTAATATAGTATTAATGTATAGGTGAGCCCAGTAAAGCTTATGAGCCAAATTAAATAAAATAAATAATCCAGCTTCACAATTATTTGTCACTGTAAATTGTAAAAGTACTGTATTTATTTTATTACTAAAAGTTATTCAATTCAATAGGTTTATGAAAAAAACTTTACATGCCTGTCATACACTTTACAGTTCACAACAAAGCCTAATTCAAACCCAGGCTTACACACGCCTACCTTTATTTTCTGCAAGTTGAGTTTTGCGTTTGTGTTTGAATGTAGCTGGTAAATGCTGACATTTTTTGTTAGGTTTCTGGTTTTCTGAATTGTTGGGTTTTTCTTGTGTTGTTAAATTTTTGGGGTGTGTAACTGGATTTGTAAAGTGCAAGTATAGTTGGAAAATTTTCTCTTAGCTTATTAAGGCTAGAGTATATGTCGGTTGTTCTCTGATGAAACATCTCTTTGACCCTAAAAGGGAGTATTTTAAAACCAACAGCCTGAATGACCCAAGGTGACTCTCTAATATTTAAATCATTGTTTTTAAGTTGTCCCACGATACATTCAAACTCGCAGTAAAAGTCAGAGATCATCATAGTTGTCTTTTGGGGTTCGCATGTTCATTACTTTAAGAGCCAAGTCATGTACAATTTCATTCTCATTCATGTAATTTCTGTTAAGTAATTCTACTGCCACAGAATAAGAAGTACCTATGGCTGGCAGTGATTTCACTAATCTTAAGGCAGGGCCTTACAGATAGTTCAGTAAATAACTAAATTTATCAAATCTCCAATGTAGTTTTCATTACCTATAAGGCTATGAAATTTTTCAATAAAAAATTTAAATTTGGCTGTCACCCTCAAAAGTGGGTACTTCAAGTGTAGGCAATTTTTATTTTAGGTCATTGCCCTCAGCCACGTTGGGAAAGCTAAGTGAAGCATTTCTGATAGCTTCCAAGAATCTTTCATTGGTCTTGTTTATTGTATTAAAGTTGGTTTTGAATTTCAGAAATATAGAAATCAACTTTTTGAATGTAATTTTCATTGTTAAATAGCAGAGTAGAATACTCATCTGTTAGTTCAATTGTGTTATCAACTTCTGTAATTATTTCCTTATCTTGTGTGAGAATTTCTTGTTGGTAACGAGTAATAGAACTTAATGTTGTTTCAAGATCATATCTTGTTAGTTCGGTCTATTTGTAATCATTGTATAGTTTTGTGATGACACCTTTACGTGCTGATTTTTTTTTCTAATTTTTTTTGTAGTTTTTAGATGGTGCCATAGCTCCGAGGTCTGTATTTTTGTCTTCTTGGTCTGGGTTTTTACCCTTTTTTCCATGTCTTCCATAATTGTTGTTAGTTTAAAGTTCTGAGTTAATTTTATGATGTTCACACTCTGGACTACTTCTTACGTGTTTCGCGTCAAAACTCTATCCTACCCTTGGGTCACTTCTTACGCGAAACGCGTCAAGTTGATCTGTGCCTCGTCACAGCTGACACACTACACGCGTTAAGATGACAATACTCTCAGAAATTTTGCATTTACTCTTGTCCAGATCAACTTGACGTGTTTCGCGTAAAAATGACCAAAGGGTAGGATAGAGTTTTGACGCGAAACGTGTAAGTAGTAGTCCAGTGTTAAAGAGTCTTATGAGTAAGTTAAATTGCTGTAATAAGTTTTATATAATGTACACCACAGGTTAAATTAAAAAATTGACAATGTTTCCAGTTTGGATAGGCAGTGGTGTAGTGCTGTGGGAACGCGTGGGAACGGCGTTCCCTTACTTTTTTTGGTAGACGGAACGGCGTTCCCTTACTTTTTTTGGTAGACGGAACGGCGTTCCCTCACTATTTCAAATAAATCCGAACTTACAAATCTCTAACGTCATGAAATTTTAATTCCCACCCATAGAAGAAATATGAGAAAGAATCATTAACTGTTTCATTTCTTTTAGCTTCGACTGAGGCAATGCTAGCCTATAAAGATCTGGTGAAACAGTCACCACGGCGTACCAGTTAACTTTTTTTAGTTAATCATTCCAGTTGTTAGCTATTTTATTGATCGTACTGGATGTCGTATATCTAATGACACTGGAAATACTGCATCTTCAACCTTGGAATATATCCTAATATCCAGTGCATATGACCTCAAAATATCCCTGAAATTGGTCAGATTTAAAAAGATTTCCCGGGGGGCTTACAGTGCCCCCGGACCCCCAGCTGTATGGGCTCGCCGCGCTCGCCATTGTCCCCCCCGCATCTGAGTAACACTTTCAAAATGCGTTCCCTCACTTCTTTATTTAGCACTACACCACTGAGGATAGGCCTTGAGTTTAAAGAGTAGGGCCTACTTTGAAAGGTAGGCTTCTAGTAGGTCTGAATTGAAAATTGGTTGAAGTAGGTCTTTAGTATATGATTGTTAGGCCTATTAATTAAAACAATGTGGGCCTACTAAATATGCTCATGACTGCGTGGGCCTATTAATTAAGTAGGTTCAGGGTGAAATTGTGGTATTATTGCAGTTCTATACAACCACGGAATTTTAGGAATTTTGTCTTTACAATAGGGAGTTTCGACAATTTTAAGACACTTTCCTTCTATGACATTTTTGTCGTAAATTACGTATAAGCGAGATATTTAACATTTGACATTTTTTATTTTTTTTAATTAATGCCCGGTGAGGTCAACTGAATGCCCGATTAGGTTAATTAAATGCCCGGTTAGGTAAATTGAATGCCCGGTTAGCTAAATTGAATGCCCGGTTAGGTTAATTGTACGCCCTTGACGATTGGTTAGGTTGAGTTTTGATATTTTCGTTAAAGCGAACGAAAATATCGCGACTTAACCTAACCAATCATCAAGGGCGTACAGTTGACCTAACCGGGCATTCAACACCCAGGTGCACAACCTCGGGACATAATCATTATTTAATTAACATTTGTTTTTGTTTGAACCAATCACAGCAAGGCCTATTGCGTGAGTGGCAGTCGCGGCTGATTTTGAATGTTTCAACATGGAGCCAGCGTGTGCCGGATGTACTAGTAATTACTGGTCCTTCATCGCGAAATACCACAACAATAACGATGATTCTCTAGATTTCCTGAGACACTACGGTGTCTTACCAAAGTCAGTGGAGTGGCCACAATACGCACTTGATGATTGGTTAAGTCGTGATATTTTCGTTAGCTTTAACGAAAATATCACGACTCAACCTAACCAATCGTCAAGGAAGGGCATTCAATTAACCTACCCGGGCATTCAGTTCACCTAACCTGTCATTTAATTAACCTAATCGGGCATTAATTAAAAAAATAAATAAAAAAATGTCAGTCAAATGTAAAATGTTAAATATCTCGCTTATACGTAATTTACGACAAAAATGCCATAGAAGAAAAGTGTCTTAGAATTGTTAAGACTACCTATTGTAAAGACAAAATTCCTAAGATTCTGTGGTTGTACGAAACTGCAAATTTAATTGGCCTATTTTGTTAGTACCTAAAGTGAGTTAAGCCTATTAAATTAATGAGGCTTTGTTTACAGTTGTCATCAGCCTTAACCTTCGCCCATTGTTACGTTGGGTAAGGTAAGGTAGAATTAGGGTTAAGTCTAGCCTCTGTTTGTGTTAGTGTAAATTTTAGAGGGGTCAGGTCCGCGTACGAGCTACCATATGAAAAAAACTATATAGGGTTATGGGTTGATTGCTATCGACTTGGCGATCCGGTAAAAATTAACGCCAGACTTTGGTGCCGAGTCAAAGGTAAAAACCCTACGTCTTTTCATTAAAAAGTTGTGTTCGTGGAGGTCTTCGAAAGACCTCATTAAGTAGGTTTTTTTTTTTTTTTTTTTTTTTTTTTTTGTTAAATTTATTTGCCTTCGGTATTTAGCACTGCCTAATGGTAAGGGAAATTACCATACCTTATTTCGTTGTCGCTTCTGTTTGTAGAGCGCGCGGTTGCCTATCGCGCATCTCATTCGATGTAGACGATGGGGTTGCGAAAGGAGTTTAATATAGGCAATTCACTATGCTTAAATACCTGAAGGAATAGGCCTATCCTTTTGTGTTATTAGTTTTATATTATTAGGTATTTACTCAGAACTTATAGGAAGATTAAGCACGTCTTCCTAGCCTAAAAGCAACGCTCGTAACTAGACAGCCCTGAGATGAGCTAATATAAATTTTTGTCTTAAATTTTCGCTTACTTTACAAAGTCTCCAGACGTCTAATTTTTGTGTTTTCATTATTTCTTCTCTTGAAGTAATTTTCATGAGTCAGCGATTGAAAATTCTGATACGAAATAATACGTTTTTCTTGTTGTTATGTGGGCCCAATGCCTACACATTGGGTTCTATGTATGGCAATTTTTTCCATTCCCAATAGCTTCGTCGCCAATCCCAAGGCAATTTTATACTTATTTAATTCAATAAGTTAATAATTTGCATTTAATTATGAAATAAAGGTAGGTACCATCAGTGTTGGGAGTAACGCCGTTATTTTATTTTAACAAAATTGGTAACGCCGTTACTTTTCATTCTATTTTCAGTCATTATTCGTTACTTTCTTATATGCTCAACTTGTAAATGTATATGAATGAAAATGGCTTCACCCTAAACATGTGCAAACATGTTTGAACACAACACTTGTGACACTGAATGAGTCAACATTTTTGAAAAATTAGTTTTTCTAAAAGGTAACAATGTCTTCCTGAAAGACATTCTGCAAGTTTCAAGATTTGTTTTTCTTCTTACATGAATAATCCATTAATCCTATAGGCATTTTGTAATTTTTTATTCACGATTTATTTCAGTGTATTCTGTTCAATAATTTTCGTTTTTGTAATACTAAGCGCAAAAAGCAATTTTATTTTACATTTTTAGTTTTTTTTACTTAAGATCTATTAATCGCTATTAATATTATTTCAAATGGTAAAATTGTTAAATTGTATTGCTTATTATTTCTAAAATCAGGAATGAACTCAGAATGGTTCCCTGAGGTTTTTTATGATACACACAGACCGTGCATGGAACAAGGAACTCTTTTAGGAAAATTAAATCAACTATAGTCCGAATAAGGAATGGTAAATGACAAACACTATAGTTTTTTCTTTTTCATGATGTTAGCCCGACGTGGGCAACGGGTCACTCGCAAAGAGGTCCCAAAAATATAGCTTCCCTCACCAGCTATCTGCAAAGCAGATAGGATCCAGCTTTAGGACAGGATCTAGGGTTTAAAGCAGCCTAGCCCCGCTACATTTAGAACCTCAATATAAGCAAGACTCGGTGCCTTCACGTCAGATTGAATACATCAAAAGAAAAGGGGGTAATTATTATATTTTTAGCCAAAAACCGAAACTTAAACTTCAACTTACAGAATTGAGCGTCCGCTTTTCAAGGCACATAACATGTTCTTTTTCTTTGATGTATTGAGTCTGATGTGAAGGCAGCGAGTCTTTTGCTTATATTGAGGTTCTAAATGTAGTAGGGCTAGACTGCTTTAAACCCTAGATCTTGTCCCAAAGCTAGATCCTATCTGCTTTGCAGATAGCTGGTGAGGGAAGCTATATTTTTGGGACCTCCTTGCGAGTGACCCGTTGCCCACATCGGGCTAACATCATGAAAAAGAAAAACTATAGTGTTTGTCATTTACCATTACTTATTCGGACTAGAGTAGATTTAATTTTACTAGAAGAATTCCTTGTTCCATGCACGGTCTGTGTATCATATATATATATATATATATATATATATATATATATATATATATATATATATATATATATATACATACAGGGTGTCCGAGAATTATCTGTACAATTTTTGGCTGTTATTAAAAGTCAACCATGAAGTGTAGAAATTCCAGTGTTGTCCCATTTTACAGAGAATCTCATTAAGTTTTTTCTGATACCAAGTTGTGACAAGTTTTTTAGAAATTCCAGTGTGTCCGAACATTATCTGTACAATTTCATCTTTTAATAAAATTCTTGATAACACACGTAAAATTCTTAAACAAGATTATTTAGAATCTGTATTTTCAAAAGTTTCTTTTATTAAAGTGACGTTGTTACAAACATTCGATATGTGCACCATTAGTGATTCGCAAAACATCCAATCGATACTCCAAATGTTGCCATGTACGCTGCAGCATATCCACATCAATTCGCTCAACAGTAGCTGTGATTCTTGCTTTTAAATCATCAATGTCTGTCACCCGCGTACATTTCTAAAAAACTTGTCAAAACGTGGTATCAGAAAAAACTGAGATTCTCTGTAAAATGGGACAACACTGGAATTTCTACACTTCATGGTTGACTTTTAATAACAGCCAAAAGTTGTACAGATAAGTCTCGGACACCCGGTGTGTGTGTGTGTGTATATTATATATATATATATTATATATATATATATATATATATATATATATATGAATAAAACCACGAAGGAAAAAAGAAACACAAAGGGGTGCTCAAGCGCTTTCGTCTAATGACATCCTCAGGAACACTGGAGTGAAAGGACAGATCAAGGCAATATATAGGTTACAAAAATAAACATACATACATACATATTCACATATATATACATATATATAAATATATATATATATATATATACATATATACATATATATAGTAAGCATAGAAAAAATTGTGGGAGGAGCCAACATTTATATGGTCACAAAAGAATAAAGAAATAAAAATAAATATAAATATAAATTGAGAAAAAATTAATTACAAAATAGTGCCTTAGTGATATATATGTCACAGCCTAAATAATCATAAAGAAATAAACATGCAAATAAAAAAAAAACCATAAATATATATACATACATATATATATACAGGGTGGGCGGAAAGTAGCTCCCTATTTTGGATTGGTAAAAAAATACGTATATTATCCATTTATTTCAGAAGAAATAATATGAAAAGGTAGGCATACATGGTAGGTTTTCTCTAAAATTCAATGTGGGCTCCAACTCTTTCCACCAGCTTCTGGAGCCGCCCAGGAATGGCGTCCACTGACTTTAGCAGGAACTCCGGCGGGATGGAGGACATGACTTCCCGAATTCGGTCCTCCAGTTCTTCCAATGTCCTCGGTTTGGTGCGGTAGACTTCTTCCTTTACCCACCCCCAAAGAAAGAAGTCGCACGGTGTCAAGTCGGGGCTCCTGGCTGGCCATTGATGTGGACCACGACGACCCATCCAACGCCCAGGGAAGTGGGCATCCAGCCACTCACGGACAACAAGAGCGAAGTGCGGAGGGGCGCCATCTTGCATAAATATCAGATCGTCGATGTTCTCCCATGTGCTGACAACCGGCCAGACCTCGTTTCGCAACATAGCAAGGTACCGCTCAGCATTCATGGTGTTGCGCAGAAGGAACGGGCCCACAACCTGATCTGAGGTCATACCACACCACACCGTTACACTGAACCGATTCTGCCATTTTTCAGCGGTAACCGTGCGACTTCTTTCTTTGGGGGTGGGTAAAGGAAGAAGTCTACCGCACCAAACCGAGGACATTGGAAGAACTGGAGGACCGAATTCGGGAAGTCATGTCCTCCATCCCGCCGGAGTTCCTGCTAAAGTCAGTGGACGCCATTCCTGGGCGGCTCCAGAAGCTGGTGGAAAGAGTTGGAGCCCACATTGAATTTTAGAGAAAACCTACCATGTATGCCTACCTTTTCATATTATTTTTTCTGAAATAAATGAATAATATACATATTTTTTTACCAATCCAAAATAGGGAGCTACTTTCCGCCCACCCTGTATATATATATATATATATATATATATATATATATATATAAAGACACTTTTAGCACTTTGGCCAACCTTCAATATAAATTCAAATGGCTTGTTTATGGAACAGGTCACAAAAGAATAAAGAAATAAAAATAAATATAAATATTGTAAGTGGAGTCTACCAATTCAAGCTCAAAAGGGAAGTTTTACAATCAATTTAATAGATGCTGCCAAATTGATATATATGTCACAAAAAAATAAAGAAATAAACCAAAAAAAAAAACAAATTAATTATTAAAAAAATAATAAAAAATAATAATAATAAATTGAAAGATAAATTTTAAGAGAGGCACACCAATTTATAAGGGAAAAATTACCACATATGCATATTATAGTCCCAAACGAATAAAAAAGTACAAGTAAATATAAATTGGAAAACAAAATAATGCCTAGATGATATATAAAGAACAATAAAATATATATACAACATATATACGGTATATATACGAAATATAAACGCAATATATACAGAATATATATATATATATATATATATGCATAAGGGAAAAAAATTACCAAATTTGTTTTTATAATTATTGTCTGAAAAAACGGTAGGTCGCAAAAGAAAATAAATAAAAATAAATATAAATTGAAAAAATTACAAATAATACACGTACACATGTATACCCGCATAACCAAATATATATACATATACACACATATATACAAACACACACACACATGTATATATATACACATACAAACTTGACCTTCGCGAAATGAGAAATCATCCCGCGGAACCTTTGTGAGGTTGTAAGGTAAGGTAAGGTACATACACATATATATATATATATATATATATATATATATATATATATATATATATATATATATACATACATACATATACACACATACATATACATACAAACACGTTTAACTGCAATGACCACACACATACTCACATACACATACACGCATACAGCAAAAAATTGAAAAATAAAATTGTAAGAGAAACAACAGACAAAAACAAATTTTTTACCAAAGAATTTAACAACCTGCCCTTTTTGTTTAAATCCATTCTGAAGGAATTCAGAGCAACGGGATCGAGTTGAAACAGACCTTTACTCATGTTAAGTTATTTGTAAGTTGAATTATAGCCGACTCAAGAATATTTCTATTAACAATGTTGCTAGAGTGAAACAAAACTGAAACATTTCCAATCAATACAATGGGATAACTCTGACAAATGACAAAAGGGCACTGGACAACTGTCCGTTCTAACGGAATATTGATGTGTTTTACACGCGTTTGCAAATCCTTTCCGTCTGACTATGTAAAAGGAATCAATTGCTTACACCCAATTTTATAGATAATGCCTAAATTATTGGTAGGGCTATTTTTTACTATGATGTTTTTCACAATATTGTTATATGAAAAAACTACACTGATATCCAAAGTTTAAGTACATTAGCAATGCTAAGAAGCCCGGGAAAATGGAAGTACTAAAATATTCTTTGACAAGGTGCGAGTGTTATTATTCACACGATAGAAGGTTCGTTAGCCTTATTAAGACAAGATTCCATGAACGCAGATGGGTAACACAACTCACTTCCAATACCGTTGATATTTTCCAATTCGGCATCGATGTATTCCGGACTTTTTATTCGTTTGGGACTATAATATGCATATGTGGTAATTTTCCCTTATAAATTGGTGTGCCTCTCTTAAAATTTATCTTTCAATTTATTATTATTATTTTTTATTATTTTTTTAATAATTAATTTTTTTTTTTTTTGGTTTATTTCTTTATTTTTTTTGTGACATATATATCAATTTGGCAGCATCTATTAAATTGATTGTAAAACTTCCCTTTTGAGCTTGAATTGGTAGACTCCACTTACAATATTTATATTTATTTCTTTTGTGACCTGTTCCATAAACAAGCCATTTGAATTTATATTGAAGGTTGGCCAAAGTGCTAAAAGTGTCTTTTTATATATATATATATATATTTATGGTTTTTTTTTTATTTGCCTGTTTATTTCTTTATGATTATTTAGGCTGTGACATATATATCACTAAGGCACTATTTTGTAATTAATTTTTTCTCAATTTATATTTATATTTATTTTTATTTCTTTATTCTTTTGTGACCATATAAATGTTGGTCCTCCCACAATTTTTTCTATGCTTACTATATATATGTATATATGTATATATATATATATATGTATATATATGTGAATATGTATGTATGTATGTTTATTTTTGTAACCTATATATTGCCTTGATCTGTCCTTTCACTCCAGTGTTCCTGAGGATGTCATTAGATGAAAGCGCTTGAGCACCCCTTTGTGTTTCTTTTTTCCTTCGTGGTTTTATTCATCATAAATACTTTTCACGTGTCACTTTCGTGAAATAATTTTTCATATATATATATATATATATATATATATATAACCTTACCTTATGAGCCTTATGTTATTTCGTGCGTTGATCTCTCTTCACATGGAGGTCAAGCTGGTGGCCCCGCCTCTAGGTCTGGCTTGGTGGAGGAGCGAGTTGCTTTCTTGCGCTCTCCACCGTACATAGCCAGGCACGCCCGACTCATCTGGTACCGTCCTGAGCCAGACATCCAGTCTTCAACTTTGACTCCCGTTACGTTTCTGAGGTCCTTTGGAAGCTGGTTGAAAAGTCTTGGCCCCCTGACAACCAAGCTATTTTCCTTCAGAGGTGAGGAGGTCCCTTGTCGGGCCTTTAATTTGGGAACACTACACATTCTGTCTTTCCTATTTTCCAGTGTTGTTTGAATGGTAATTGGGTTGAGTTTTAGGTTTGGTACCAGTTTTTCGATCATTTTCCATATGTAGATTATGGTGTACCTCTCTCTTCTTCTTTCCAGGGAGTACAGATTTAGTTTACGTAGTCTGTCCCAGTAGTTGAGTTCTTTGCAGCCATCAATCTTGGCTGTGAAACCTTTGCGTTTCTTCTAGTTTATTAGTTTCTTCCTTTTTATATGGGACGTCAAAACTGAGCAGCATTCAAGTTTTGGTATAATCAGTGTTTTTAGCAGGGGAATTATTACACTCCTGTCCCTTCTCTTAGAAGTTCTTAGTACCTGTCCGGCGACTCTTTTTGCTTTATTTATCGCTACCCGATTTTGCGTTTCGAATTTCGCATCATCTGTTATTATTATCCCGAGATCGATCGCTTTCGTGCTTCTCTGAATTTCCTGTCTATCTGGAGCATAATATGCAGTCTGTTTAAGTTCCTCTTTTCTACCATATCTCAAGAGCTGAAATTTCTCGGTGTTAAATAACATGTTGTCTTCTGACCATTTGTATATTTTGTTCGTGTCCCTCTGCAAGGCCTCCACGTCATGTACATTGCTGATTTTTCTGATGACCTTTGTATCGTCTGCAAAGGATGTTACTGTACTGTTGCTGTTTACTCCGCTGCCTATGTCTGTTAGCATGATAATGAACAGGAGTGGGGCCAGTACTGTCCCTTGTGGTACTGAGCTACGTACTTCCGATTCTGATGATGATATACCTTGAATTTTGACGACCTGCAGACATTCTCTGAGGAAGTTGTAGATCCATTTTCCCACTTTGCCTGTTATTCCCATATATTTAATTTTAGGTGCTATTATACCGTGGTCACATTTGTCGAAAGCTTTATCAAAATCTGTGTACTGTATATAAAATCATAGTTATCATTGCCTTCCAATGCATCTAGGATGATGATGTAGTGTTCTATTAGTTGTGATAGGCATGATCTTTATTGATCTACCTGATCGGAATCCATGCCGATTTTCGTTGAATCTTTCCCGTGTCTCCAGGAAATCATAAACTCTCTCTCTAACTATTCTTTCAAATAATTTGGTGAGGTGGGACGTCAATGACACTGGTCTATAGTTCTTTGCTTGAGATCTGTCCCCTCCTTTATATATAGGGACAATGTTTGCTCTTTTCGAGATGCTCGGTATTTTCCCAGTGTCTAGGGATCTTCTCCATAGCCAGTATAAAGGTGTAGCTATTTCATTTTAATCAATAATGCGTCCCCCCCCCCCCCCCCCCCCCAAATTTATATATATATATATATAGTGTTTGTATGTCAGCTCAAAATTGATGTTGATTGATTTGAAATCAAAATGATTTGCATCTTGGAAAGCTTCAGTTGTATTTTATTTCCAATTTATGGGCAAAGAATTAAATTTGAACAAACTAATTGTATGTATAAAGACACATATAAACGTTCCTAAGTCAGCCAAAATTGCTTTTGAGTTAATAACATGTCCTGGTAACCAATAAATGAAATTCCACATGACAAGATTTATTTTTTTTTGTGGTGAATGTTGTGAAGTTATCGATTTTTGAAACTTTTTTCAGATATTTTTAATGATAGTAGTGGTAATTTTTACAATGGGTGGCCTATGCCCCCCCCCCCCCTTTTTGTATGCGACCTTAATTAAACTTGCTCGATATTCAGAAATTTTTACAATTGCGATGTAGATATATCATTCTTATATCGAGAAATACTATATTTTCTAGTTTATTATAAAAGTAATGGTAACTGTAATGGTAATGATGTTACTTTCTATTGCAAGTAACGGTAATGCGGTTACTTTAAAAAAGTAATGCGCCCAACACTCGGTACCATATACGAATTATACGATACCATTTGTAGGCGTGTATAGTTTTTCCATAATCATTTTAGCTACGGTATATGAATAACAAATTCTGGTGCTATATATTGTGGAGAGAGCTAAAGGGAAAGTATTTAAACAAATCTGAAATGTTAAAATATACAAATTTAAAGTTTTCACATTAGATTAGTAAAATTTATGAAGGGAATTGATTTTTTTTTTTTTTAACTAGAGGCAAAGAATCGGCATCGGCTGAATTTTGGAATGGGTACATCACTAGAAAGCACCCTTCTAAGGGTTCAGCAAGATTTGAAAAAAGAAAGTTCCCTTATTAAGAACGCCCTGATTAGGCCTGCCTACGTTACAATTAGTTTTTATGATTTGGTTGTTGATCATTCTCATATTCCAAAACGTGCACATAGTTCCTTACAAAATTCGTTTCAAAAGGTTCTCAAAAATAATATTCATTCAATCAAGTATCAAGTAGTCCACAAGCTATATAAAACTAGCAATGTTACAAACATGATTCATGGTTATGTTTTAACCACTTCAGTATTAGCTGAGAACAAAAAATGTTAAACAAAAGATAACATAACATCCAGAGGAAGATTCACAAAGTAATAAATATATTAGGTTATTACAGAAGCTGCAAGAAAATAATAACTGATAGTTTGTTCTGGAACACAGACAAGATAGAAATAAACACTATCAAAGAATTCAACAAATTACAAACAAATCTTCACAATTTACTGCAAGAATAGCTAATATACAAAACAAGCTGCAACTTTTAAAATAGAGCAAGAAACAATTATATTCAAAGAATTCAGTAATGCAATCAATACTGATAGGAGAATTGTGCCCAACTATTTGATTGAGCTTTTTGCTAACTGAAAAAATGTAACAAATACCAACATTCTGTAGCATACAATTTTTTTTTATCACTTGTGCTATAACTACTCATAGGATTTAACCCTTCGTGGGCTGATGGAGTCCACTGGACCCCAAGCATATTTGAAAAACCTGCCATTCATTCAAATATTGTTTTTAGAGCCTGGTCATCTATGACGTTTATTGTATGTAGGTATGGTATATACTCACAAAATATAAGAGAAAAATGTCACACTATTTGGAAGTGACAGGGTAGCAAACTTGAATGGGGTCTGCCTTACCCCACCTTGCCTGCAATGTGACTAATTTATTTTAATTTTTTTTCAGAATTTTTCATAAATTTTCTTAGATTTTCATTCTAATGGCAACGTCAATTCCAATATCAACGTTTTATGCTCCTAGCAGGGTGGGAGAGGGAGATGTAGATGTAGACCAACCAAATTTGTCAGATGATAGTGAATCAGAAGTAGACTTATCTGATGCTAGTGAATATGAATATGTTGAACAATCTTCTGACAGTGACTTTAGTGGTTTTGATAGTGACAATGCAAGCGATCATGATGATGATGATGATGATGATGATGACAATATTGTGTTAGGGAAAGATAACTTTGTGTGGTGCACTGAGCCTTCCCAGCTTAGACGAAATGTGAGGCAAAACATTGTTCGTGAAGGTGGTGGTGTTCATGAAAGTACCTACGCATGCTGCATTTGCTACTTTCAGCTTCTTTATCACAGATGAAATTGTTGAATTGGTTCTCGATGCAACAAATCAAAAAGGTGGTGCTCTCTATGGTGAAAAATGGAAACATCTGGATTCTAGGGGTGTGCCGGATACCAGATAGCCGGATAATAAAAAAAAATATCTGGCCAGATACCGGATAATATCATTCAAATAATTCATAATTTTTTATATTATTATTATTTAGCTATTACTTGACTAATTGACTATACTATCAAATTTTAATCACTATTTGATGTAAATTATAGCTATCTTTCAATAACTTTACTAATTACCTATATTTTATCCTTTTCAGGATTGTTTCATTGCCTAAATCATATAGCTATATAGCTAGTTAGTATTAGTTACAGGCTTACAGCAATATTTTAACATTATTTACCCCGTAAAATGGCTAGTTTTATTTGGAAAATATTTACAATACATGAGACTAATCCAACGATAGCTATTTGCTCCCTATGTTCCAAACAGATTAAAAGGGGATCAGAGAAATTGGGTGCTAGGTGCTATAGCACAAAACCTTTGTACAATCATGCAAAGATGCTGCATTCAAAAGAATATAAAGAAGTGTCTCAACTTAACAAATCATCTGAAAATCAAAATCAACCTATAGCGACCACCTCAATGGCTCCGAAGGAGAAAAAATTAGTTGCCATGGAAAAGCAACTCACGTTAGAAGAAAGTTTTTCCTTTAAGAAAATATGGGATATAAATGACTCAAAAGCTCAAGCTTTACATAAAAAGATGGGATTAATGACGGCATTGGACAACCATCCTTTTAGTTTAGTTGAACAAGATGGCTTTATAGGACTGATGGCCCACGTACAGCCAAGGTATTTGCTACCAAATCGAACATATTTTTCAGAAAAAGTCATACCCAAAATCTATGAAGAACTCAAAGAAATTGTTATGAATAAATTGAAAGAAGGGAAATACATTAGCTTCACTTCCGATATTTGGACCTGCTCTTCTTCAAATGAATCATTCATTTCCTTGTCAGGTCATTGGATCATGAATGACTACACTCATTGTAATGCAGTATTGCATTCAGCTCATTTTTCAGGATCGCATGCAGGAATTAATATAGCGGACAAATTGCAATCTATGTGGCAATCATGGAATATTGACAGATCAAGGCGTAATATATTGGTCAGAGATGGAGCTTCTAACATAGCTTTGGGATGTGACCTTGCGGAAATACCTTCTGTTCACTGTTCAATTCATTTGCTACAGCTAGTGGTGAATGATGCATTAATGGCTCAACGATCTATAAAAGATCTTTTGGCAAAGTGTCGATGTTTAGTGACACATTTTAACCACTCCCCACTGGCTACTTCTGAATTTAAAGCTCTCCAAACACAACATGGTCATGTTCCTCTTCTATTGGTACAAGATGTTTTAACGCACTGGAACTCATCTTATTTGATGCTAGAACGTATGGTTAAGTTGAAAAAATCAGTTCAAATATACCTTGCTGATCATAGTGAATTACTTGTTATTTCATCTAATGAGTGGCACTTGATTGAAAATCTTTTAAAGCTTTTACAGCCATTTTTTAAACTCACCCAAGAAATGAGTACAAAATATAGTTTACTCTCTGCTGTTATCCCAAACATGTGCACGCTTGAAAGGTTTCTTTCAAAAATTGGCCAGGATGATCAAGGAGTCCAAACTACAAAAGATGAACTGCTGAAGTCATTGCAGTCACAATTTTTTGCCAATGAAAGCAATGAAAAAAGAAAGTGTCTAAATGTCTTAACAAATCGGAAGTATGCTCTAGCAACTGTCATTGATCCACGATTTAAATTTTTGTTTTTCAAAGATCAACAAAAGGAAAATATTAAGACATGGTTAATTGAAGAAATAAATGAAATAAACAACCTAGAGAAAATTAGAGATAAATATTTTGAAGAACAGGCTCACAGCAGCGATGATTCTAATTCTTCTTCCTCCTCAACAGGAAGAAAAAAGGCAAAGTTTGATGATGATCCACTCTCTGCTTGTTTCAGGGAACTAACACAAGAAAATTCAGAAAAGATACCTGGTGAGAAAAAGTTTAAAAAAAGTCGCAAGATGGCTTCATTCGCAGAAATAGCAGAGGAAATTGAGCAATATGCAAAAAAACCCATAACAGACAGACGACTATCTCCACTTGAAATTTGGAAAAATGAAGAATCCTTTCCATCTCTCAAGAAAATTGCTCTAAAATGGCTAGTGACACCAGCATCTTCAGTTTTCTCAGAAAGAATGTTTTCCGAATACAGAAATATTTTTGAAGAAAAAAGAAGTACTTTGCTACCAAAGCGAGGGGAGATGCTTCTTTTTATCCATCACAATGGACGAAAATTTGATTTAAACTTGTGAATCTAGTGTCTTGAACATAGTATTAATTTTATTGTTTAATGTGAGTTTTTACTTTTTAAGGTTTTGCTATTTTAATAATTTCACTTACCTTACTGGTAATTTGATTAGGCTATATGTTTTATTTTTATATCTCAAATCTTAATAAAAGGTTTCGCTAATTCATATTTTTTTCATATTGTAATTTGCAATATATATAAAAATAAAAATAAAAAATAAACCAAAAAAAAAAAAAAAATAAAAAATGTAAGGGAAGCTGGGATTTAGCTATGCGTCACACTTTTAGCTGGACCAAACATTTTCCCTTTTTAGCAGTGTTAATATAGTACATACTAGTAGTGGTACATGACTTATTATCAATTATTTAATTTTAGATTTTTGTACAACTATATTCAACTTTTGCTAGCTAAAGGCTATGCAAGTAAGATTGGAAAGGGGCGGGCCAGATGGTATTCCCATTGCAAAAAAGACTATCATAAATATCCGGCCGGATACAGGATACCGGATAATAGCTGTTATCCGGCACATCCCTACTGGATTCTATTGAGCTGATGGCATGGCTAGGACTTCATCTCAGATCTGGCTGGACAAAGATAGCTTCTGCCCCAGTGATGAATTATTTGGTACTAAGACCGGTCAACCAATTTATCGTGTTATGAGCCAGTGACCGTTTAAAGAAATAAAAAGGTCAATAAGATTTGATAACATGACTACTCATGCAGAACGAAGGAATGGTGAACAAGGCAAGTTGGCGCCTATATTCGAAGTTTGGCAGAAGTTTATTGAAGCATGTCAAATAAACTCTAAAGCCAACACACATGTAACTGTGGATGAATCTCTACTCGCATTTTGAGGGAAATGCTCATTCAAAGTATACATGCCATCTAAACCAGATAAGTATGGCATAAAGGTTTGGAGTATGGCCGACGTTAAGAATGGGTATCTTCTAAATGGCCAGATATACAGTGGAAAAGGTCCTGAAGGTCCAGAATGCCACCAAGCCCGAAGAGTTGTTCGAGATCTTACTTCAGCTATTGTGAAGTCAGGAAGAAATGTTACCACTGACAACCTGTTTACTGATGTTGACCTTGCCATAGAACTACTTGATAAAAATTTAACACTCTTAGGAACTACGAGGAAAAGTAAGCGCCAAATACCTAAATCATTTCAAGCCTCAAATGATCGTCAGCTCTATTCATCAAAGTTTGGCTTTAGTAGGGACCAGTGGTGGGCACTGTTAACCAAAAAGTTAACTTCGATAACGATAATTCATTAACCCCAATTTTTAACTCCGATAACGATAATCCGATAATTTTACTACAAAGTTAACGATAATCCATTAACGATAACTATTTCTTTACTAACATTTAAAAAAATCAAGGAAAAAGCTTTAAAACCCATAGAAAGTGTTTGTTTATGCAAAATCCAACAATAAATAGGTATTTAACTATTTTTATCAAGTTCTGGTCAGACAGACTCAGAAGTGCCTGAGACAGAGGCGATCTCAATGTCGAGAACTTCTTCTTGGTGCTCCATGGTTGAAGTTTAAAAGTTGTAGAGAATGCTTGGTAAGAGAGAAACTGAACACTGTCTAGTTGACGAAATACAGAAGAACTAAAAAAAGTAAAATATCATCGTATAAAATATGAAACTAAAATAATAAAATATTAATTCAACAAAATAGCAAAATTAATTCAAAATAATATTAATATAATAATATTATAATATATAATATTACGTTATATAAAAATATTTATTTTACTTAACCTCTTTCTGTGAATTTTCAATAGAAGTAATTTTTCTCTATGTAATTATTTATCTATAAAAAATTTTATCTATGTAATTATTTAGTCTATAAAATAAAAATACTTGTCCATGAATTATTTGTCTATAAAATATTTGTCTATGTAATATACGCAATTGTTATTTAATTGACGACAATATTACAATCAGTGAATAAAACTATTATCAAATTTTACCATACTATATATACTTTTTAGAGATTTACTAACGCAGTGTAAAAATACTTATTCATAGTCATTACTATAAATTAATTTTCTCAATCGCCACATTTTACCATACGTATCTCCATACGTATTAATATATATATATATATATATATACTATTATAGGACTTTTACTAACGTTAAAAGAACCTTCTTACCTTCAATAAAAAGCGCACAACCTCCCCTTGCAAGATCTGGAAGCAGACTGAAGTTATGGCGGTTTGAATTCATTCGCGGAGCGGTGATCTTCCGTGAATGACTCCTCGCAGTTAACATGTTAACGGACTTTAACAGACTAAATATCGAGTTATCGGAAGTTAACTGGTCCGATAACGCTAAATGGAAATTAACTTCCATTAATAGTCCATTAAAAAAAGTTAACTTCGTTAATTAACTGTTATCGGATTAACGCTTTAGTGTCCAACACTGGTAGGGACCAGCATCTTATGATATGCAGCTATGTCCCAAAGGTAAGAAAGGCAGTTCTGTTATTAAGCACCATGCATTTCGACCAAAAAAGGCAGCAGGAAGAACCTTTCAAACCTGATGTAATTCTAGATTACAATGCCACAAAAGGAGCTGTTGATCAATTAGACCAGTGGTTCCCAACCTTTTTTGCACCATGCCCCACCTCAACACCTCAAAAAATTTGATGCCCCCCATTAATATAAAAACAAATTTGGTGTTGAAAAGGTATTATTTAAAATTTACAATAATATGAGTACATTTAATATGAGTTACCGTACATTCAATATGAGTAAATAAACTTGAGGTTGAAGCAAACTAAATTATCTTGAAATAAAATTTCTCAGTTGAAAAGTTATAATTTTAAATTTCAATAATATGAGTACATTCAATATGAGTTACATTAAATATGAGTCAAGAAACTTGTTGCAAATAAAAATAATTATATGTTATTGAAATTTTAAAATATATTTACTTATAAAAATTATTATGTATAAATTTCATTTTATTGTAGCATTTTCAAATTGCCCCCCAAAATATTCAAATTGCCCCCCCTGTGGGGCGTGCGCCCCACGTTGGGAATCACTGGATTAGACCAACTTATCAAAACTTACTCATGTAAGCGCATAACAAACAGATGGCCATTAGTTATCTTCTACTGGATGGTAGATGTTGCAGCTTACAATGCTAGTTGCTGTTTCATGGAGAAAACCCCCGATGTGTATCGAGGGAATCAAAGGTGAAGAAAATTTCTGGCAGACTTAGCAGAACAGCTTTGCAAACCAGCAATCCAGAAACGTTTTGAGTCAGCTGGTAGATATTTGCCAAAGCATGTTAGAGCATGTATGGAGGCATTTATGGATGAGGTAGAAGCAGCACCCCAGCCAAGGCCTAATCCAGGAGGTAGGAAGAGATGTGGAAAGTGCCTGAGGAAGATGGATAAGACGACGAGAAAGTCATGCACAAAATGTGATGTGCCTCTTTGCGAAAGTCACTCCAACTATGTATGTGATGATTGTATACAGTAAACATTGTTTCATATGTTCTATGTTTCTATTTCTTTCTATTCTATAATCTATATTGTGAATATAAAAAGTGTTTCTGAGTGCTGAATTCTTTAAAAAAAAAAAAGAAATTCACCATTGAAGTTTGGGGTCTGGGTGACCCCACATAGTCTTCTTTGTTAGTCGGTCCCACCTAGCCCACGAAGGGTTAAATCAGTCATCACTTTATGTAATTATTTGGTACTATCAAAACTACAAGCTTTCAACTTTGTAAAAATAACTTCATTTTGGGGTGTAACAGGAAATACTCATTATCAAAGTCTACCCTCAAAAATATTTGGAACCCATGCTGACTTATCACACACAAATTGGAAATCCAAAACAATAATTGATGATCTTATAAAAATTCAGTGTGATAATTTACACAAATGTTTATAAACCCAATGCTTACATTTTATTTTCAACTTTTTAAAAGATTCTGTCATGACAAATATTTTTTATATGTTAATAGCTAAGAAAATCTCGCTATTAATTTTATAAGGCAAATACAGTAATAGCAGTAGAAAAGTTAAAAATAATGAACATGGGAACTAACTACTTTAAGAAACCTTTTAACATACTGGCTAAATAATGAACTTAAGCAAATTTAATCATGTTATCACAGTTTAAAATTTCTATCCAATAACCATCAGGATCTTGAATAAATGCGATTCCTTTCATCTTACCTGCAAAAAGAATTTTCCTGTAAAACCCCTTCAATATAATGAATTATAAATAACCATAAATTATCAAATAGTTTGTTTATTCAGCTTTCATGATTAAACAACGGATACACACTTTTAATCGTGGACATAATTAAAATTGAACCATCACTTTTCCAATTATGTTTCAGCTCCAGCTAATTCTTTGACAACATATTTCTTCTGTCAAATTCTAATCATTCATAACTGGCAGAATGAAATTTGCACTGGTATACTTCCAGTTGGTTTAGTGATGTTAACCCATTCATACAGCATACACCATATCTCGAGGAGACTATTACATTACATTTGGAAAACATGAAGCCACTCTGAAATATCGAGGTTATTCAAGTCAGATAAATGAGCTAAAGCAATACTGTACATTTACCAATTTATTGCGTAAAGGTTGGCACTATAATTATAATGACGATCTACAGAAGCTAAAGCTAACAAAGACCCTAAGATCCACTCTAAGGTTAGCCCAAGAGAAAGGAAAGAGTAGGGAGTTAAGAGAAGAGAATAAGGGGTTAACCCTTTAAGCCCTGAATTTTTTGTAGGGTTAAGTTATGAATGCTTGTATTTGAAACGTTAGCAATTTGTACCTTCAGTCCTTAAAGGGTTAAGTAAGTAGCAACACCTATCACTCATGGGTTAACATTCATTCAGAAAAAGAGAAAAAAAGACTCGCCATCATCATCCGTCGGCCATTGCCAACAAGTCAGAAAAATAGTCAGAGGGAATAGGAAAGGTTGCAGAACGGTCCTCTACTCCATAGGGAGGTAGAGCCCACTCTGCCAGAAATGGGTGAAAGATGAAGAGAAAAATAAGAACACTTACAAACCATGCAACACATTCTAAACTCAAAGAACAACACGTTCTTAACTCAAAGCAACACATACTTCCAGCTGTTGCAGACCGATCCTCTACTCTATAGGGAGGTACAGGCAGAGCTGGGCAGTATTTAAATACATTTGTATTTAAATACGTATTTAAATACATTTGTGTATTTAGAACTGTATTTATAAATACATTGTTTTTCATGTATTTAAATATAGTATTTAAATACTTTAATGAGTATTTAAATACAATGTATTTAAATACTCAAAATATAAAAATGTAAATACTTTTACTGGTTTAATACACGTTCTGTACTAGCACAGTACGACGCGTCGACAGTGTAGTACAGCATGGTTCATGTTTCAGCGTGTCAGTTCAATCAATTGTGTGCCACCCTTAGTCGAAAGCGGTTGATTTCTTTATCGTGTGCGTGTCATGGCTTCAAGAAGCAAATCCGGTGAATCAAACAGTGATATATGCATATGTTAAAATTTGTATGTATTTAAAATGTATTTACAAATGTATTTAAATACAATTGATGTATTTTGTATTTAGTATCTAAATACATTCGTAAAATGTATTTAGTATTTAGTATTTAAATACATTTCTCCCATGTATTTAGTATTTAAATACATTCAATGTATTTATTGCCCAGCTCTGGGTACAGGATGCAGCCCACTAGGCTGGAAAGGGATGAAAGATGAAAAGAAGTAAAATAAGAATGCATTACAAACCATGCAACACATTCTTAACTCAAACACTATCATACCATGCAAACTACAGACATGCAAATAAGGAGAAGGAAAAAAAGTATAAATAATAACAAAAAGTGGGTTAATTTATGCAACGAGCTACAACTAAGTTCGTGTTAGTCTATTTTTTATTTTTATTTTTTTGCTGGTGTATCACACACTGGCATGTCACAAGCTGGCATTAGTCATCAACAGACTCATCCCGATTACCACCCCGTGAGCTCCTGTTGCCAATTATTTTTTTATTTTAAACGTTAATATTTTTAAAATGCCTATCTAGACAGTTTTCAAACACATTAACGCTGGTAGAGTTCACGATGGACGCGAGAAGATTATTCCATTTATCAATTACTTTAAACGTAAAGATTTTATGATATTAGTAATGAAACGTCTGCCATGCAACTTAAATCCATTATTACGAGTATTGGCTATTATCGAAAGTGAACAGTTTGTCAAAATTTACATTATCGATGTTATTAACGATTTTGAAAACTTCAATAAGCTCCCCCCTTAATCTCCTGGTTTCGAGTGAATGCAAGTCTAACTCTTTAATCCTATCTTCATAAGGCTTGTTGCGCAATGACGGAATTAGTTTCGTGGCACGACGCTGAACCCTTTCTAACTTATCAATATCCTCACGCAAATACAGGCACCAAAACTGAATGGCATATTCTAAATGAGACCTGACTAGGGACTTGTAAAGGGGCAATATAATATCCTTCGATTTAAATTCGAAATTACGCGCTATGAAGCCTAACATCCTATTAGCAAAAAAACTTCACTTTTTTCTACATGAAGGTCAAAATATGAAAATAAAAACCCACTCTAATAGACAGAGTTTATTTCCACGACAGTTTCGACGCCCACTGGCATCCTCCTCGGGTGGATACAGAAACACGAATGAACCAAAACAAGAGGGAAAAGCAGTTCAGGGACCGACTGTTAAGAAATTCACACCTAGGTTAGATCCCATTCTCCCGACACCGGAAGGGCATTTTCATTAAGTACATTCGCGCAAATTTTTAAAACTATCTTCCTCTTCTAAACATACAGATTCTATTATATTTTTTACATAATTATTACATTTATTATTAAATTTATTACATTTAATTGCATAATTATTTATTACAGAAATTATAAATTTATTAATACATTGGTTATTACATTATTGTTTATTATACAGAACTTATAAACCGAAAAACGAATGAAAAAAGCCGATTAGGAAACAATCCAGAAACCAATGAGAAATTCGCACCTAGGTTAGATACCATTCTCCCGACACTGGTAGGACATTTTATTACAGGGTCCGCTTACAAGTACATTCCCACAAATTAAAACTATCCTCTTGTTCTATACATACAGATTCTAATATTTTGACATAATTACTGCATTTATTATTACATTTACATTTTTTAACATTTATTATTATTATCTTTACCCTAATTATTAAATTTATAATATTACCTTTATTATTACATCTGTTGCATTTATATTTATTTCCACATTTATTACTTCCATTATTACATTTACTAAAGGCGAGTAAGGAAACATTCCAATCCAGAGACATTTAAGAAATTCACACTTAGGTTCGAACACGTTCCCACGACTCCGTAAGGGATTTTTTGACCAAGAATCTCATTAAAGGGTCTAACTTATAAGTACCTTCGTTAATGTAAATTACGAATAGCAATGGGCCTAACACTGAACCCTGTGGGACACCGCTACCTACAATTTAGGGTGCATCAGCCTATAAGGGGTGAAATTTCGAACTTCGGATATTGATTCGGCCCTATGATATTATGGTTACAATCCCCAACAAACCTTCAGTGTCCACGTTTCAAGCTGTTCTGACAATATTTAGTGGGTCCACCTCGAAGATGAAAATTTGACAATTGTGGAATTTTATGGTTTGACTTGAAAATCTTATGTGTAAGCGTTGTAGATTTTGTTTGAAAAAAAATTGTAAGTATAGTTAGTTTTAGGCAAGTTTTAGCCTCAATTCATGAAATTATCTGTCTTTTTAGACTTTTTTTTTTGTATTATTCTGAGAATCATGAAGTGAGTTACCAGGATGCGGGACGAGGACCCAACTTGCCAAGCATCCCACCGACCACCTCCACCTATTAAAAATGGTATTTCATGATAAAATACTTGTAAAAATTGATTTATTGCTTATTGATATCTTAATTATTCTTCTTTGTCCTTTTTTCTTCTAAAACAGATGATAAAGAAGCTTGTCTCTTTCTCAGATTAGGAGTGGCTTTTCTGTCAGCTTCTACAACTTGGAGAACATTTTGAAGATGTTCTTCAGTCCTTGCAGCCTCATAAAAGTCACTGCATAGTTTTACTGCCCTCTCAGAGCCATCATTTATGACATTTATAGCCAAAAGTTTTTCTTTGGAAGATATAAATGATGCTGTTGTTTTCCATTCAACAATCTCAACCATTAAAAAATCATAGTCTAACTGTAGTGAAGAGAATATGAACCATGAGTTTTTGTCAACCAAGTCAGCTAGTGTGGTTTCCGATCGTAGATTGGTAGGGAAATTAGGCTTTCCAAAACTAGATCCATGTCTACCTTCTGGAACCACTGTCTCAATCTTGTGTGGTTTATAGGAAAGTAGATGGTTTGTTATAGCACGAAGTTCATTTTTTGGAACCAAATCGCTGAATAATACAAGAGGAATCATCTCTGATGAAAGGTACCAGAGATGACATTTCAAAGATGTTAGAGCACTTTTTGCTATTTGCTCGTTTACTTCCTCATATCTAAGAAGCTTTTTGTAAAGCTGCAAATCGTGCCATGGTGCATCAAAAACTGAAGAGCAGGTCATCCACCATGGGTAGTAAATCAGTGAAATGAAGGTTGCAAAGTCTTAGTTTCAGAATTTGTTGCTTGTTTGTGATTGTTAATGAAGGTAGTTTCGAGATATTATCTTCTAGTAATGCAATTTTTAGAGCATATATTGCTTTACTCATCCATCTGGCTCTATGTATAGCACCAGGTCACTGAAGGGTTATATCCTTATCACTAGGTCCTGCATTTAAGTATAACACAACTAAGTCAGAAAATTGTTTGTAGTCATATCGTGTATGTTGCTTTTCTATATTACTTATTTGAATTGCATAATCAGTCCATTCCTGAAGAATCTCCTGGACAGCTTTGGAGTACTGATTGAAGTAAATTTTTTTCAATTTTTCATCCTTGGAAATCCACAAACTTTTCTTGAAATCTGTTAAAGACATTAATTTCTGGTCCACTCGAAGTTTCTACTTTCATGTCCTGAAACACATGACTCATAACAACTTCACCAACATGATGCCTGAATGCAGACCATAATAAAGGCCGTCCAATCTCTTGTTGGATAGTTATGCATGTAGCGCTCACATGTCCTGTGTTGGTTGCTGTAGTGTCAAAAACCAAGTTCACTATTGAATCGGAGCAGTTCCACAATTTCAGTAGCTTCATAACTTCTTCAGTCAAGTTTTTCCCAGATTGGCCACTGCCACCAGCACTAGGATGATATGATGGAATACCAAGTAGTTTGAGATCCATTGAATTTCCAACTGATACGGCTAATCATTCTTCTGTAACATATTTATCCTGCAGAGTAGAAATTATTTTCGAATCCCAATGAAGAGAGGCCAATTTAGGAGGATTCCAGGATTTTTGAATGGAACTTGAAATTTTTTGGGCTACTTTGCGTCTTGCTCTATCAGCTGTAGCATATGAAGTTGCCACTGCCTTAGTGTTACCACCACATTCTTCAACAAAAGCTTTTGTGAATGCAGCCTGTTGTGCCAGAGTCATTTTCATTCTTGATGCCAAAGAAACAAGTTTTGGTCTTTTCAGAATGTCATGAGGAATGATAGCTTGAGTACCTAAACAGACTGTTGACTGTGTGGATTTTCCATCTTTTTCAGCTCTATCATTAGTTTCTGACTCACTCTCAATGGTAGTTGTATCGCTTGTGCTACTACTTTCTAATTCAACATAACTGCAAGAAGCTTCAGTGTCTCTCAATTCCTTTTCTTTTCTCGCATTTTCTTCACATTTTCGAAAATTAATGTGCTTCATTTTGGATGCTAAAGTTTGATCATGAGCTCCTAAAGAAGCAATTCTATCCCCTTGCATAGATTGAAGAAATTGTATATCTTCTGGATTACTCATAATTTTTTCGGCATTTTTAATCCACAGTGGAAAAGTCATTTTAAGTTGCATTTCCATATCTTCTAGTCTTGTCTTTGTACTTTGTAGCTCTCTTCTTTTCAATGGAATTTCTCTCAGTTTCGCATTCTTTTCTGACAACAAAATTATTTTCTCACATGCTTTTTTCTCAGTAATCATTGGTATGTTGGCTTTATTGTAGAATGGTTGAATTTCTGTTAAAACAATTTTAGCTATATCTCGCTTAGTTCTTCTCTCTTTTAGACCCTGTTGCTGGTGAAATAGGAAACATCTAAGAACTTGTTCACTTGTTGGCAAGCGACATCCTACAATCTTTGCATCATTATTTGTGATGCCAGGACCTAATCCAAATATACAGGTTTTTTTTCGTGTTTTTACATCAACTTTATCTGCACCACTTGAACAAATTTTACCACTAGAAGTGGCTTCACTGGCTTTACCATTATTATCCATTATATCATATATCAACTATTATCACCAACATATATCAAAAATTGACCTGTAATAGAAACAGATTAATATTATAGTCTACATGCCTGAAAATAAGAAAAAATAGCTACATATAGGTATTTCATGATGGCAAATGATGTTTATTAATAGTAGCTATGGCTTAAACACAAGCAAACTAAACATACTAGGCCTATAGTACCTTAAGGATCATTCAATTCAATAAAATAAAGGTATATGTGAAAAAAATAATTTAAGGCAATTTATCCCAAAAATTGTCATTTTTGTAAAAGTTTAGGAGCTAGGTGGACCCAGTAGATATTAAGCAATTGACCTGAAATTTTGCATGTGAATTTTTTTTAGGGAATGTAACCATAATAACGCAGGGCCAAATCAATTTTTGAAAGCTGCCATTTTTGATGCACCCTACAGTGATCCAACCACCCCGATTCACTATCATTAACAACGACCCTCTGTCACCTAGCACGAAGCCATTCCTCTAACCAGTTAGCTACCTGACCGCGTATACCATGCGCTTTAACCTTCGCAATTAATCTTCTATGCGGAACTGTATCGAACACCTTTTTAAAATCTAAATAAATACATCAGCTGCTCTATGCCTATCGTATTCGCGCACTATTTCATTACAAAATTGTAACAAATTAGTTAAACAAGATATATGGCGTCGAAACCCATGCTGACTACTATTAATCAAATCTCGACTTTCTAAGTGATCGAGGATACAATCCCTAACTACGGATTCCAAAAGTTTACCGACAATTGACGTTAAGCTAATGGGCCTAGAATTGCTAGCTACTGTGCGGTCGCCTTTTTTTTAAAATAGGCGTGATGTTTGCTAATTTGAAGTCTTCAGGAATAATCCCCGTTTCGAGTGACTGATTAAAAATCTTCATTAAGGGGCCGACAATAACGTCTTTCAAATCTTTCGCATGTTAACTTTTAGCCTATCGATATAATGAGCAATCTCACCCTCGTAAACAGTTATTTCATCCAAAATAGTCTCGCTACTAAATGGAACGATATCATCTACGTCGGGGACATTATTTACGTCTTCTACGGTAAAAACTGTTGCAAAAAAGTTATTGAAAATACCCACCATTGCCTGAGCGTCAGAAGCCAAAGCACCATTAACATCCACTAGAGGGCCTATGTTATCTTTTATCGGCTTATAATTATTGACGTACTCAAAAAACTTTTTTGGATTATGTTTACTATCTGCAGCTATAAGTATCTCTAAATTATGCTTAGCATTCCTAACTGATCTTTTAACCTGACGTCTAAGCTCGATATATCTATGAAAGTTAGCTGCTGTGCCATTGCGCTTACTAAGTCTATACGCTCTGTTACGCTCGTTTATGAACTCGCCTATTTCCCTAGTCCACCACTTGGGCCTACAAGGAATAAACTCCCTTTCAATATTCATAAAACTTTCTTTAAACGACTCCCAATGCAAATTTGTGTCATTACCCATAAATATGTTATCCCAGTCCACTACTCTCATCCTATCCGCAAAACCATCAAAATTGGGCCTATGAAAATCAGGGGCTTCTATTACGTTATTATCCTTAGTGTTTTCTATCAATAGCTTAAACCTAAGAATTTGATGATCACTACATTCTAAACTCCTGCCTTCTTCTAAACCTTCGACTATATTTTCACCATTCGTTATCACCACATCTAAAATATTGTCACCGCGCGTTGGTTTGGCAACCATCTGTCGTAAAAAAATTATCTTTCATGAACTCAATCAATCTCAAACCCTCCTCATTACCAGTAAAAGTCTCATAATTAACATTAGGGCAGTTAAAGTCTCCGACAATTATACTATTCCGATTACACTGGTCTACAGCCAAAATGCTTCGGAAATAAAAGTAGTCAATCTTTACTAATTTCGGGTCACTGAATACGAAAATGATGCCTAAAATTGCCAATTGGCTCTATTTATAAAGATATCAGGCAACCCTGCACCCTACTAACTGGACTGCATCTGTCGCATAATATGTAGACGCCTGTGACACATCGACGCATTGACTCTACTGCGTATGCGCGGTTATATTTTTTTATTTTAATAAATTAATGTAAATATATACATATATATAAAATAAAATGTAATTTTAAATTTATCTATTACATTATGTATTTGTAAATTATTTATTAAGAAATAGATTGGATCATTTTAACATATTGCTTCCCATAATGTTTTTGATATTAATATAAATGGAATACTAACCTACCTTAACCTTAGTTAATTTAAAATTATTAAAATACAATGTAATTACATTAATTTATTAAAATAAAAATAATATATAACTACACGCATGCGCAGTAGAGTCAAGGCATTGATGTGTCACAGGCATCTACATATTATGCCACAGCATCAGTTCATTCGCGGAAGTCATACAGTGCACCCTTGTCAAACTCTTTTTAGTGTTTACTTTTGAAACTGAATTTTTTTCAGCCTAATTTGAACAAAGATGCCTCATAATTGTGTGAACAATGTAGATAACTTCTGTTATGTTTGTGGAGAATTGACTTTTGCATCACAAAAGCGTGCTATAACCGCCGTGATTAGGAAAGCCTATCACCTTTATTTTGGCTGTAAGATTGGAGATCAGGACAAGAGCTGGGCCCCACACATATGCTGCAATACTTGTGCAACAAACCTTCGCCAGTGGTTGAATCGGAAAAGGAAATCTATGCCTTTTGCAGTGCCAATGGTGTGGAGGGAACCAACAGATCATGTCAGCAACTGTTACTTCTGTATGGTGCCTCGTCAAGAAAGGTATTTGGAAGAAGAAAAAGTAGATTTTACAATATCCAAATATACCCTCTGCTATATGCCCGGTACCTCACGGCGAAGGACTACCCATTCCTGAGCCCCTACACACATTCTCCCTGGAGTCAGAGGACGAGGAGAATGAAGGAATCTGCAAAACTTGTGAGCCTTCAACTTCACAAGACCCTGAATTTGTTTATAACTTGACATCTTCTAAACCGCACGTGATAACTCAGAATGAGTTAAACAACCTTATCAGAGATTTAGAACTGCCAAAGAGTAAGGCAGAGCTGTTGGGCTCCAGATTGCAGCAGTAGAATCTCCTCGCTGAAAATGTTAGTGTGTGTAATTTTCGTGACCGTCAAAAAGATTTTGTCCCATTCTTCATCATGGAAGGTGACCTTGTAGCTTGCAATGACATCAATGGTCTGATGGCAGCTCTCAACATTATTCACAATCCTGATGAGTGGAGACTGTTCATTGATTTATCGAAGTTGAGTCTAAAAGCTGTTTTGTTGCATGTTGGCAACGTATTGCCATCAATTCCAGTTGGTCATGCAGTCCACATGAAGGAAACATATGACAACATGAAGCAACTTTTGAACTGCATAAACTATGACAAACATCAGTGGCAGGTTTGTGGTGACTTGAAAGTTGTTGCAATCGTGCTTGGACTGCAGCCAGGCTACACTAAGTATTGCTGTTTTCTGTGTGAATGGGATAGTTGGGCTAGGACTTCTCATTACATCAAGAAGGATTGGCCACTCCGACACCCATTGGAACCTGGAACAAAAAATGTTCAGTATCCTCCACTTGTAGAATCGAGCAAGATTTTGTTACCACCCTTACACATCAAACTGGGCATCCTGAAAAATTTTCTTAAGGCTATGGATAAAACGGGGCAGCTTTTAAGTACCTTGGTGGTAAATTCCCAAAGCTCAGTGAAGCAAAAATCAAGGAGGGTGTATTTGTTGGTCCACAGATCTGCGAGCTTCTTAGAGATGAGGAATTTGGCCGTATCCTAGGTGGTGAGGAGAAGATAGCGTGGAATGCTTTCTGGTTAGTAGCAACCAATTTTCTCGGAAATACCAAAGCTGACAATTACAGGGAGCTGGTGGAAAACCTACTGTTGTCCTATCAAAAAATGGGCTGCAATATGTCTTTAAAGATACATTTCCTCCATTCGCACCTGGAATTTTTTCCGGCCAACTGCGGAGCAGTCAGCGATGAACATGGTGAACGTTTCCACCAAGATATCTCAGCGATGGAGAAACACTACCAGGGGAAATGGAGTCCATCATTGTTAGCAGACTACTGCTGGACAACAACAAGAGATGCTCCAGAAGTTGAATACAAGAGAGAAACAAAGAAGCAACGGGTTGAATCAATATAAGTGACTGCATTATACATGTATGTTACTGATATACAGGGTGTTTCTAAAGTAACCATCTATTTTGGTGAAATAGGGGGATTTTAAACAATTGTTATATTGGCATAATGGTATGTGCATTGTTATACAAAATTCATGTATTTATAATATTTCAATTGCTTTACACGATTTTGTTAATTATTTTATTTTATTTTCAGACCCATATCATTGATGATGAATGTGCAAGAACGGGTTTATGTAGTAACATGCAGGATAAAAGGCATGAAGTGCAATGAAATTAGAGAAAAGTTTGAGAGAAGGTTTCATAAAACAGGCCCTAGAGACCAGGCTATTCGTGAATTAGTAAACAAATTTATGAGGACTGGATCTGTGCATGACGAGCGTAGATCTGGATGGCCAAGATGATCTCACGAAAGAATCAAATCTGTTCAAGAAGCATTCGAAGAGGATCCACAATTATCGATTCGGAGGGCATCCCACAGATTAGAAATTCCACAAACAACGGTTTACAGAATTCTACGTTATGATTTAAAGAAAAAGCCATACCACATTCAAGTGTTCCACAACTTACAAGAAGATGATTATCCACGAAGAGCAACAATGTGTGCCGAGCTTACAAATATATATATATATATATTCATGTTTTAAAGGTGTTTTTTTTATAATTCATATTATTTCGCAAAATAGATGGTTACTTTAGAAACACCCTGTATGTTATACTACATATACGCAAAATGTGTAACTTAAATTTTCGTGGAAACTGTAGCCAATCGACTGTTTTTATGGTCATATTCGTTTTCAGCACCCCAAAATCTATAATAGGAAACACATTTTATCTCCGAAGCACAAACTTCTTCAAAATTTGTAGACCAGTGTTATCGATAAATTACCAAGAAGTGAGTAAAATCTAGTATCGGTATCGAGGGGTTGAACGGGAGGTCTATAAACAACAAAATTAAAACTAATACTACGCACCCTAACTTCAATGCATATCGCATTAATTGCTGCCGGAAAATCTATCTTAACCTCGATAACCCTAAGGGAACAACGAATGTAGAGCAAAACACCGCCACCAATCCTATGTAACCTATCATTAGTAAAGAATTTGTTAATGGTAAGGCTGGAGTAACGGTGATCTTTGCAGATCAAATAATGTTATTAAGTTATTAATTAGGTTCATTGATAGAATGAGTTTTCTTCCTTTATTAAACAAAATAAATTATTTACGAAATGAGACAAAATGTAAATTGGTTGTTTACAGTCGAAATTAAATGTACACTTGAATATGACTTTGATATTAATAACGCGCTAGGTAATGATTAGTCTTTATATATAAAGTTAGGTGAATGACACCAGGCCAAAAATGGGGCCTGCATACGTTGTTACAGGGTGAGATCTCTCGTGTCACTAGTCTTTGGAGAGGGAGAGTCAAGGTTTGATGGTGGCATGGAATGCTTGAGGTAGTCCTTGTAACGAGGTTGAGGTGCAAGACAAAACAAGGACATGCCTTGAGTGGATCCTCACGATGTGATGTCATCTTGGTCGTGTTTGTGTTGATGGAACATCGCTAAAGTATTTGAAAATGTGTCTGCCACTACAGCTATATTTTATGATCAAATTTTGCAAAATAACAATTTCAAATTTACAAAGCTACTGAAGTAACACATTACTCAAGCTAAAATACACGTTATTTACACGAATTATAATCCATCTCTCTCAATTTAGTTATGCACAGCAAAAGGGTTAATTACACAACTCAATCTACAAAGTAACAGCCAGGGTCATATAACAAATAAGGTCTGATAAAAGTGGAATCCGAACCAAGGTCACTTTATCAACTGAGTGCAGAGGATAGTCACTCACCCAACTACTATTCAGAACCAATGTCATTTATCTTTATATCAAGAAAACTTTGTATATAATGACATTACCTCATTCCATTCAGGGGATGAATGAGGAATATATTTCCAAGGTTAAGCGAAGCTAAAATCAGAGAAGGAATTTCTGTTCGCCCACAAATAAGGTAGGAAAGTTATGAAGGATACCAATTTTGACAGCAAATTAAATGAGGTAGAAAAAGCAGCATGAGTGACTTTCAAATCGGTTTGCTCAAACTTCCTCAGTAAAGTCAAGTCTGACGATCATGTTACTGTGGTGAATGAGATGTTAAGGTACAAATCTGTAGGTTGTAATATGTCCTTGAAGGTGCATTTCCTTGACTCTTATTTAGATTTCTTTCCAACCAATTTGGGCGCCATTAGCAACGAGCACAGCGAAAGATTCCATCAGGAGATAGCCATTATGGAAAAGCAGTTCCAGGGAAGGTGGAATCCCAGTATGTTGGCTGAATATTGCTGGTTTCTCATTAGGGAAACTCCCGAGAGTATGTACAAACAAAAAACATCACACAAAGATTTTAATTATTGTTCTGATCTTGTAATAATTATGTTGAGGTATTCAATATATTCTAATCTGTATATAAAACTTTTATTACATATCCCTTCAAAACATTGGGTGATATAGGTATTCTCACATCAGATTTGAACTCAGCGCATCCAAATTTATAAAAATCACTTCATTTCGTTTGAAGGACAGAAAAAGTTTGTAATTTTGTCATGCAGTGTTATTTTTGCTATTTTTACTAAAGAAAATTTAAATAACTTTTATTTTAATTCTTTAGATTTTGTAAATTCAGGCATTCTAGATCATATTCATATAAGGAAGGATGATGTTAGGCAAGTAATTCATACAATGAAGTCAAATAAAGCTGCTGGACCTGATAATATATACAGGGGCGTACACAGCATTTCTTGAAGGGGGGGGGGGGGGGACACACACACAATATATATATATATTGAGAGAGAGAGAGAGAGAGAGAGAGAGAGAGAGAGAGAGAGAGAGAGAGAGAGAGAGAGAGAGAGAGAGAGAAGGAAAAGTAGTATCTCAAAAGGCATCGCGGCCCATACCGAGGCGGTACCAATGGCAAAGGGTGCCACGGAAATTTTTTTACACCCTCAAATAGTGTGCAAGATTTGGTCTAACTTTTTCTTAAAATGATCCACAGAGGAACTGTTCCACGTGTCACAGATCTTATACGTAAAGTAATTCCCACACACACTAGTCCTAAACCGTTTCAAATCCAACTTCCAACCATTGTTGCGAGTTGGGTTATCATTTAATCTAAACATGCTTCTAAAATCGACATCGTTGAACCCGCGTAAGAGCTTGAAAACCTTGATCAGTTGACCGTGAAGCCTCCGAGTTTCCTGAGGGTGGGCGACCAGAACTGCACAGCATATTCCAGGTGCGGCTGAACCAGGGAATTGTACACAGAGAGAGCAGAATCTGCTTGTTCCGAAACTGAAATTGCCTCCTGATATAATCTAACAGCTTCTGGGCTTTCTTTTCAACCTCTACGCACTGTTTCATAAACTCAAGGTCGCTACTAATTAGCACACCCAAGTCCTTTTTCTAAATCAGTCACCTCGATATTACTCCCGAACATCGAGTAGTCCGACTTGGGATTGGCGAAGCCAATGTGCATCACTTTGCATTTACCATTTTTCGGACCACTCTCCTATCCTACCTAGGTCCGCACGCAGTTCCTCGATCGCTTCGGACGTACCAACATTGGCCCCAAGCTTGGTGTCATCAGCGAATTTGGCGATCCTACTGACGATGCCGCCGTCGATATCATTTATGTAAATGATAAACAACAGTGGCCCCAAAACGGAACCCTGAGGAACCCCACTAGTGACCGAGGCCCAAACCGAACTAACCCCTTTAATTACAACCCTCTGCCGCCTATTCTTCAGCCAGTGTTCAATCCACCTACCTACTTCCCCACCGATACCCAGCACGCGCACTTTCGCCATTAGCCGGCGGTGAGGTACCTTATCAAAGGCTTTCTGAAAGTCGAGATAAAGTATATCAATCGCCCTACTCTTATCATACTCAGCCAACATGATGTGGAAAAACTCGAGCAAGTTGGTGAGACACGACTTATGCCGTCTAAACCCATGTTGGGAGTCCCCAAGCAGCTTGTAGGAATCCAAATGGTCAATGATCCTATCCGCCATTATCCCATTATCCCCTCTAATAATTTACCTACAACTGAAGTGAGACTAATGGGACGATAGTTCCCTTGACTTTCGTGATCCCCTTTCTTAAAGACAGGGGTCACGTTGGCTTCCCTCCAGTCACCAGATACCTGGCCCGTCTCCAACGATTTGTTGAAGACTGTAGCTAGGTGGGAAGTCACCTGGTCGCACACCTCCCGCAACACTCTGGGGAGAAACTGGTCTGGCCCAGGAGCCTTAAACGTGCTCAGTTTGTCTATTCTATCGGCAACGACTGTCGCGGTACATCGAACACTATCCAGGCCAGCACCTTCGTGCCTCACGCCTGGCTCGGGGATGACGCGGGTGTCCTCCCTGCTGAACACTCCCACAAAGTACTCATTAAGCACATTAGCGATGGGCTTTCTACTATTAACATAACTGAAGAACTCAGGGTTCCCCTTGCAGAGGCTTGCCACCCGTAGTTCTTCGTTACATTTCGCTAGCCTAACCTTCGCCTTCACTTCCCTACACAAGCGGACACACGCTTCAGTGTTCTCATGGGAACGATTGGCCTTCGCCCTCCTATACGCAACTTTCCTATTTTGGATAGCTGAAGCGATGTCACGATTGAACCACTTAGGGTGCGTTGAAGCAGGGGGGGACTGGTTTTGAGGGTATGGCAGCAGACTGCAGCACCATAAACTCGTCCCTGGATGCACCCACACTCCCTCAACATCGCCGCCGACCTCGAACCCCATCTCACCTACGCTATCCCGGAGGCTAACAAAGTCCGCCCGCCGGAGATCGAGCTTACTGCCTCTCGAGTTACTACGCTTCACCCGAGGGACACACACACAGAACCTAATCAGACCGTGATCACTCGCGCCCAACGATTCGTCAATGGTGAGGCCAGTGACGAGGTTGTCTTCAGTCGTGAATACTAAGTCTAGAACGCTTTCGCCTCGTTTAGGCTCACTGACCCACTGAGTGAGGAAGTTCTCATCAGCAAAGTCAAGTAGCCTCTCCCTTCAGCATCAGCAAACTCAAGTAGCCTCTCCCTTCAGCATCAGCAGTCCTGTCTTCCCACTTTATGCCACGACAGTTGAAGTCTCCTAAAACTACAGATACCCTATCCCCTAGCAGGCTACTGAGTTTGGTGTACAGGGCTGTATCCTCCTCGAGGAGGAGATGCGGAGGTCTGTACACCAAAATTAACCTATAGTTCGTCCCTCCCACATTCAGATCAACGCCAAGCAGCTCTCGTTCCGACCGGAACTGCCAGTCAACCGGACTCAACGTGTCCCTGACGTATATTAGTACCCCACCCCCCTCCCCACGGGTGCGGTCTTTACGAAACATTCTATACCAGGGAATTTCGAACTCCCCAACGTAGTCCCAACAATCAGTATGAATCCAGGACTCAGTGATAGCAACGATATCCTGGTATTCTGATGCTAAGAGCGCCCGTAGCTCGCGAAACTTGTTCCTAATCGACCTAGCATTAAAAAGCATTGCAGTGAGGGAGCCTTCCCTATTCTGACCGCCCCCTAGCACAACCCGTTTCCCGAACAGCCAGGGCTGTCGGGAGTTGAAGAGCCCTTCACTAACGAGGGGCAACTTCCGCAGGAGCCTGAGCCTCCTCCAACGTAGGAGGAGGGTCACCCACCTGTACCTGGATGCACACTTCAGTTGAAGGTACGTCCGCCACCGGCTCATCATCATCTCTCCCCGGTGGGGGCCCATCATCTCTCCCCGGAATTGACCTCACCATTCTGTATAGGTGCCGGTCGAGCAGCGCGCCTAGCACACCTTTACCCTTGTTATTGAGGTGGACACCATCCCTCTGGGAAAGGTCACACCTACCCAAAAATGCGTCGAAGGGGTCAATAAACCTCACGCCCAGCGGGATGCACAAGTCTTGCACCCTCTCGTTGATGCCAATGACCTTACTGAGTGCGTGGTCACTGGCATTCATTTGCGGTAAAATACCCATTAACATTCCCCTGTCTGTCTTCAGTTTTAGATCATCCGCAAGAGACATGATCTTGGTGATGATCCCTTCTGAAAGACCTACCCTACCACCTTTGAGGAACATGTCGTTGCCACCAGCGTGGACAACGATCGCAGTCCTCCGACTACCCATGCGCACCTTCTCTACCTCCTTCCTTAAGTGCACCATTCCCCACCCAGGTAAGCACCTTGCCTTCCTCTCATCCCGGTTTGCAGAAGCAAAGTACTTCTGGCCCCTGATCTGCGAGTCCCCAATCAAAACGGTGTCTTCCTCTTTCGAGCACAGGAGACTAAAGCGGTTGGAGGTCCTGACAAGGGCAACTGGGGTCTCAGGCTTCAGCTTCGCAGCCTTCTTGCCCGAGACCTTTCGAAACCCGTCGCCACCCAAACACGCAGTTACACCACCCGACCCACCCTGACTGGTAGCTACATCCTTCGGTTTCTTTGGGCCATCAGTAGGCCCCTTCCGACCCTTTTTCTTTATCAGCCCCTTCCCCCCTTCTCTATCAACCCTTTCCCACCCTTCTCTATCAGCCCCTTCTTTGCGCCCTCCACCTTACGCCGCAGTTCCATGCATTCCACGTGGGTCGCTGGTGATTCCTGACACTGATTTAGGACCCTGGCCCCCTGTTGCACCTCTACCCTTTCTCCGCGGTCCCGAGATCTGTCCATTCCATCGCTGGACCGCCTTTCCACAGCAGCTATCCTATCCTGAATGAGCCCTGGGTTAGAGAGCGGCACAGTCTCATCAGTGACTGCCGCACCTCCAACAGCCGGTCTGGACGACTCGAGCCGCCAGAAGATCTCCTCCAGCTTCAAGCAAAACTGCATGAGTTCACAAAAGCGGCACATGCTGGAGTGGTTGATCTTCTCGAAGCAGGCTTCTTTGAAGAGAGTTATAAGGAGTTACAAGAAAGAGAGTTACAAGGACTTAAAAGGAGGAGAGAGAGTTACAAGGAGTTACAAAAGAGTGTTACAAGGAAAAGAAGTACCTCAAAACGCCTTGCAGCCCATATTGAGGAGGTACCAATGGCAACGGGTGCCACGGAAAATTTTCTACACCCTCAAATAGTGTGCAAGATTTGGTCTAACCTTTTCTTGAACTGATCCACAACTTCTGAAGGTAACCTGTTCCATGTGTCACAGATCTTACGTAAAGTAATTCCCACACACACTAGTCCTAAATCGTTTCAAATCCAACTTCCAACCATTGTTGCGAGTTTGGTTATCATTTAAACTAAACATGCTTCTAAAACAGACATCATTGAACCCACGTAAGAGCTTGAAAACCTCGATCAGTTGACCGCGCAGCCTCCAAGTTTCCAGTGAAAACAAGTTCAGGGTGCATAACCGTCAATTGTAGCCTTACTTTGCATGTCTGTAACTCTCTCTACTTGCATGTTTGTAGTTTGCATGGTATGGCAGTGAGTTAAGACTGTGTTTGCATGGTTTGTAAGCGTTCTTATTTTACTTCTTTTCATCTTTCACCCCTCTCCTATTTTCTCTGACTATTTTTCTGACTTGTCGGCAGTGGCCGGCGGATGATGATGGTGAGACCTTTTCCTCTTTTTCTGAATGAATGTTAACCCATGAATGATAGGTGTTGCTCCTTACTTAACCCCCTATTCTCTTCTCTTCTCTTAACCCCCTACTCTTTCCTTTCTCTCGGGCTAGCCTTAGAGTGGATCTTAGGGTCTTTGTTAGCCTTAGCTTCTGTAGATCTGTAGATCTTTCCTGAGGGTGGGCGACCAGAACTGCACAGCATATTCCAGGTGCAGCCGAACCAGGGAATTGTACAGAGAGCAGAATCTGCTTGTTCCAAAACTGAAATTGCCTCCTGATATAATCTAACGGCTTCTGGGCTTTCTTTTCAACCTCTACGCACTGTTTCGTAAACTCAAGGTCGCTACTAATTAGCATACCCAAGTCCTTTTCTAAATCAGTCACCTCGATATTACTCCCGAACATCGAGTATTCCGACTTGGGATTGGCGAAGCCAATGTGCATCACTTTGCATTTACCCAAGTTAAACAGCATTTGCTATTTTTTGGACCACTCTCCTATCCTACCTAGGTCCGCACGCAGTTCCTCAATCGCTTCGGGCGTACCAACATTGGCCCCAAGCTTGGTGTCATCAGCGAATTTGGCGATCCTACAGACGATGCCATCGTCGATATCATTTATGTAAATGATAAACAACAGTGGCCCCAAAACATAACCCTGAGGAACCCCACTAGTGACCGAGGCCAAACCCGAACTAACCCCTTTAATTACAACCCTCTGCCGCCTATTCTTCAGCCAGTTTTCAATCCACCTACCTACTTCCCCACCAATACCCAGCGCGCGCACTTTCGCCATTAGCCGGCGGTGAGGTACCTTATCAAAGGCTTTCTGAAAGTCGAGATAAAGTATATCAATCACCCTACTCTTACCATACTCTCACAACATGAAACTTGAGCAAGTTGGTGAGACACGACTTATGCCATTTAAACCCATATTGGTAGTCCCCAAGCAGCTTGTAGGAATCCAAATGGTCAACGATCCTATTCACTATTATCCCCTCTAATAATTTACCTACAACTGAAGTGAGACTAATGGGACGATAGTTCCCTGGATTTTCGTGATCCCCTTTCTTAAAGATAGGGGTCATGTTGGCTTCCCTCCAGTCACCAGGCACCTGGCCCGTCTCCAACGATTTGTTGAAGAGAGAAGAGAAAGAGAGAAGAGAGTGGTACAAGGAGTTACAAGGAAAAGTAGTACCTCAAAAGGCCTTGCGGCCCATACCGAGGAGGTATCAATGGCAACAGGTGCCAGGGAAAAATTCTGTCACCCTCAAATAGTGTGCAAGATTTGGTCTAACCTTTTCTTGAACAGATCCACAGAGGAACTACTCACAATTTCTATAGGTAACCTTTTCCACGTGTCATAGATCTTATACGTAAAGTAATTCCCACACACACACAGTTCTAAATCATTTCAAATGCAACTTCCAACCATTGTTGCGAGTTGGGTTATCATTTAAACTAAATATGCTTCTGAAATCGACATTGTTGAACCCGTGTAAGAGCTCGAAAACCTCAATCAGTTGACCGCGCAGCCTCCGAGTTTCCAGCGAAAACAAGTTCAGGGCGCGTAAGCGTCGATTGTAGCCCATATGCCTAACGGAAGGGATTAACTTTGTGGCCCTCGCCTGCACTCGTTCCAGCCTCTCAATATCTTTCCTGAGGGTGGGGGACCAGAACTGCACAGCATACTCCAGGTGCGGCCAAACCAGAGAATTGTACAGAGAGCACAATCTTGTTCCAAAATGGAAATTGCCTCCCGATATAACCCAACAGCTTCTTGGCTTTCTTTTCCACCTCTACGCACTGTTTCGTAAACTTAAGGTCACTGCTAATTAGCACACCCAAGTCCTTTTCCAAATCAGTCACCTCAATATTACTCCCCAACATCGAGTAGTCCGACTTGGGATTGGCGCAGCCAATGTGCATCACTTTGCATTTACCCAAGTTAAAAGGCATTTGCCATTTTATGAACCACTCTCCTATCCTACCTAGATCTGCACGCAGTTGCTCGATCGCCTCCGCCGTACCAACATTGGCCCCAAGCTTTGTGTCATCAGCGAATTTGGCGATCCTACTGATGATGCCACCGTCGATATCATTTATGTAAATGATAAACAACAGTGGCCCCAAAACGGAACCCTGAGAAACTCCGCTAGTGACCGAGGCCCAACCCGAACTAGCCCTTTTAATTACAACCCTCTGCCGCCTATTCTTCAGCCAGTTTTCAATCTACCTACCTACTTCCCCACCAATACCCAGCGCGCGCACTTTGGCCATTAGCCGGCAGCGAGGTACATTATCAAAGGCTTTCTGAAAGTCGAGATAAAGTATATCAATCGCCCTATTCTTACTTACATACTCAACATGACGGAAAAACTCGAGTAAGTTGATGAGACACGACCTATGCCATCTAAACCCATGTTGGGAGTCCCCAAGCAGCTTGTATTGCTACACATATTTCAATTATTATACTTGGATCATATATATGATGATATGTATCAATAACATTTATGACATTTGCTTTCAAGTTAATAACATGTCCTGGTAACCATAAAATTACTGAAATTCCATGACAAATTTTTTTGTGGTGAATGTTGCTAAGTTATGAATTTTTGAAACTTTCTTTTTTCAAATGTCTTTAATGAGAGTAGTAATAAAAATTTTACAATGGTGGGCCTGTGCCCCCTGTGTTCCCCCTTATGTACGCCACTGAATATTTATGCTAGGACTCTCTGAGAAGGGGAAGAAAGCTTATCTGAGTAGGGTGTGTCAAATTTTTCAACTTTCAAATTCCAAATATGAGGGGTGCTAAAAAGTTGCAGCATGACTTAGGAATTCTAAAGATATTTTTGTTAATTTAATATAATTTAGTTTTGCTTGGTAAGAAGCTACATAAAAATAGTGACTTTTTTGACTTTTTTGTGGAATTATATAATACTTATTATATTAATAATTATATATGCTGTATATATAATGCACTGCTGTTTTTGCTTATTTCACAGGTTGAAACATATTCATCAGTGTGCTGAAGATTACTTGTCCGTCAGTGCTACCATCCTAACCAGTGGGAATTGACCTACAATGGCTTCTAAAAGGAGGACAAGACTGGGGACATTCACACATATGAGCAACCTAATTGGAACTGGTAGAGAGTTGTTGCCCTCTGAACTCCCAACTCTGCGAGACGTTCTGAAATATGGGCTACTGCTAAGAGAACAAAGTGGTGAGGATGTGAGAAACTACCCAGCAGCCAGTCTTGCAAAGGACATTTACCCTAAAGTGCTTGAAAAGTGGGAATGAGCAAACAGTTATTTTGTAGCTCCCATTGTAAATTCACGAGTCACAATCTTAAACAAGATCCAAGAGAGCTGGGAGCAGGCCAAAAACATCTCTCTTGGGAGAGGAAAGCTTCATGTCAAAGAGGCTTTCATTGCAAAACTTGACAAGCTTTTTGACATCCTCAGTTGCAAGTGTAAAATTCTCTGCTTTGAATTTGGCTGCCTTGCAGATGCTGGTTGCAAAAACGAAACTCACATTAACTGTACATGCCCTAGGGAGATGAAGATCCCTGTGAAGGAACTTGCTTTCATTAAAGGTCAGAGAGAGAAGTCTGGTTCTATTGGACCACATCAGATTGGCTTGCCAGATCAACCTGAGCACAACACACAAGTCAAAAAGCAGAAGCGGCAAGAAGACGAAAGAAGAAGGCTTGCTGAATATAAGCAGACAAGTAAGCAGGATGTTTCAATGCCATCAAATGAAATAATTTTCTCTGATGATGAAAATGAAAAACAAATAGCTGATGCTCAAGATGGAAAGGATGGAAGTTATGAAGTGACATTAGAAATACCAAGCACGTCTTCAACTTCCAATAAAAAGCCAGAGTACAACACATTAGAAATACCTAATGTTGCTATGCATAGCATCAGATATGGTGTTGGCCTGCGTGCCACAGCTGCCATCACCACTGCTGCCTTTATCACTGAAGAAGACAAGAGACTTGTAGTTGATCACAATAAAGTCAAGAGGGCCCAAGAAAAAGTTAGGAGATCCCTGGATCAGGAATTTGATGATCTTTGTAAGAAGGGTGAAATTGACTGCATCTTCTTTGACGGCCATCAAGATACAACTAAAGTTATGCTGAAAGCAGACAATTCAGATCGTCAGTTCCCCAGCATCATCAAAGAAGAGCATTATTCTGTGTGCAGTGAGCCAGGTGGAAGATATCTCTACCACTTCACTCCTGAGAAAGGCTCAACGAGAAAAAAACCTGCTGAAGTTATTGCTGATAATCTTGTAGATTTCATGAAGAAGAAGGGCATTGATAAAAGCCTGCAGGCCATTGGAGGTGATTCTACAAATGTTAACACTGGCTGGGAGGGTGGTTCCATGCATTGGGTAGAGGTCAAGCTTTGCCGTAAGCTGATCTGGTTGGTTTGTGCCCTCCACACTAGCGAGTTACCCCTGCGACACTTGATCACAGCACTGGATGGGAAGACCTTGTCTAACAACAAGTGGACAGGTAACATTGGCAAGATGCTAGACACTGCAACCGAACTTGAAATTGATCCTTCATTCACCAAACTCTCAATTGGAGAGCCTCTTACTTCACTGAATGACAATGTCATAAAGGATCTCTCTACTGATCAAGCGTACAGGTATAGGATCACACACGTAGGCCAGGCTGAAACTCAAGATAGAATTAATCAGAGTCATTAACAGTTGGCTTTTGATATAAAAATAAGATTCCTGAAAAAAATAATTGGTGGCCACCAATGTGTGTCCAGCCACCCCCATTTTTGTAAAAACATCTAATGCCGCACTAGCAAAATCAGGAAAATGGCAATATCTCTTCTTCTGAACATGCTAGAGAGATGGTTTGCATACCAAAAGATGCAGAATTTGATTTAGAACAAATTATTAAGAGTGGTATTTTTTCTTAAAGCCTTTAGTTTTTGAGTTATTTTAGAAAAACTAATTTTTGGGGCCATAGACCCCCTTTTGACGGACCTTAGTAACAAAAGAAATTCTAAAATAAGCATGATTTGGCTTTTTGATTACTAACATTGCCCTAAAAGGATGTTGACATGGACATAGTGATCACATATGACATGACTTTTCCTTGTTATCTTGCATCCATTATGCTTGATTAAAGAATAGAGGGTGGGGCTGCTTCATGAACTTTTTTTAAACGTAATAAATTGAAAACTTGTTTTTTTCAGGTGCCTTTGTTATAAGTTTCCAACTGCAATTTGTCATTGAATTCAACATTTGCAATATAAAGTATGACTTCTACAAGGAAAATAGTTGCTAAAGTACTTGGTGATGTACATTTTATGCCAGCAGAACAGTTTCCTTTAGGGAAATTGCCTACGTTGAAGCAAGTTATTGAAAGGTGTTTGTGTTTCGGAGACTATAAAACAAATGCTGTACTGAGAGCTACTTCTGAGGAATTGCATAAATTGTGGGTCACATATAATGTTTATCCAATATCAGTAAATGCCATACAGAGCCGACTGAAAACCCAAATAAAGGAATTCAACCGCCTTCTGAAGTATGACAAAAAGAAAAGGGGACCTAAATATCATCAAGATCTGGATGATTTTCTGAAAACTGTAAACGTTTTATTTGACATATATCAACATGATCACAAACTGTTGGCAGATACAGAGAAAAAGCACTTACTAAAAATGACTGAATCTGAATACCAGTTTTATGAGGTAGGTCTGTTGATTGAATTTCAAGTTGTAAATTATTAATTAATATTAATTAATTATCAATTATTAATATTATCAATTATTAATAATTTGCTACAATTTTTGAAGTGCATTTAATAAGTTAGTAATATCAATAATACACTATTAATGATGTTAATGATAAGTAATATTTTAGTATTTTCTCTTTTGTAAGAATTTCAATTTACATATAGAGACCCATAGATAAAAGATACATTATAGTGTAATGAAATATAATCACTTTGTAGGACCAGAAAACAACTAGGCATGGTTACTGTACCCTGAAAGAAGTCCCAAAAACAGCCACTGACTTAAAATTCAAATCACAGGTTATTCAATCTCAAAAAGCAAAAGAATCAGTTCCTCCTCCTCATCCTCCTCCTCCTGAACCTATGGACATTCCCAAGTTGACAGATAGCGACAGTTGTAATGATTCATTTGATGCAGACTATGTTCCAGAAGTCTCAACATTACAGAACAGAACTAGATTACGCTCATTAGCTGAAGCATGACAGGTATAGTACTGAAAGATAAATCTTTTAATACAGCTTAAAGTGAAATCATTGTGACTAAGAGATTAAGATTACCAATAAATTATTCATTGACAATAGATATGTAAATCTACTTTAAATATCCTAACAGATATCAAGTAAGTGATAGAGCAGGAGCGGCTATTGGTTCTGCTACATTGGTGGACTTTAGAGTAATCACCCCAGATAACATACAAAATGTTATTGATAAGTATGTTTTTAATCACTCTAGATATTACATTTCTTAGCTTCTGCTATAAGTTCTAAATCACCAGATTTACTATTATTTTTAATTAGCGTCAAAATTTCTATTTTGTATTTATATTAATTAGTTTCAAACAGGACAATGACATTTGTATTTTGTATATTTGTATAATGCTAATGCAGTAATGCATGGCCAATATTTTTGAAATACTTTTCAAAAACAAGTTGAGAAGGGAGAGAGCTAAATTGAGAGCTGAAAGGAAGAAGAAGTGATATTTGAAAAAGTGACTGGCATTGGCTTTGACGGTAGAAAGGATGCTACGCTTGCTGTTAACAAAGTAAATGAAAAGTATTATACATCCACAATCCTAGAGGAACATCATGTCATTACTGGAGAGCCAGGTAAATGGAAATGATTGTCATACAGTTATAGGCGTTATGCTGTTATATTACTGTACTATAAAGTAATATTTCAATTACTTAAAAAAATTTCTTTTTAAGTGACAACTGTCCAGTTAACTTTATTCCTTCCTTTTTCAGTTTTATTTAATTGTAAAATTAATTACATTTATTTTCAGATGATTTCTACCTCGACCATTTTACCCCGGAGAGTGGCAAAGGCATTGACATTGCTCATGGCATTTATAAGATCATTAAAGGGACAGAACTTGAGGCCAAATTAAACTTAGTTAAAGCAGATGGGACAAATACTAACACAGGACATATGCATGGGTCAATCAGATATTTGGAAATGTTTTTAGGGCAACCTCTTCAGTGGGATATTTGTCTTCTGCATCTAAATGAATTGCCACTTAGACACATCTTCATAACTTTAGATGGGACAACAAAAAGTCCAGACAAATTTTCTGGCCCTATTGGTTCTCAGCTCAATGGGGATGTGTCAGAATGGAATGTTGTGGACTTCAAATCTATACCTTATCCTGCATTTGTGCTTCTACCAAATGAGGTGGTCAATAATTTATCAACAGACCAATACTATGGATACTGCATCTGCTGGGCAATTATTACTGGTGAAGTGGATGAAGACCTTGCACTCTTAGAAGTTGGCCTGCTAAATCACTCTCGATGGCTCACCTTAGCCTGTAGAATTCTTCGCTTTTATGTTTCACAAAAAAGACCCAGTAAGAACCTCAAAATCATAGTAGAATTCATCATCAAAGTATACTTTCACAGTTGGTTCAATATCAAGGCTAATAAGAGGCTAAGTGATGGGTCAAGAAACCTATTCAATATGATCCAAAGAGTAAATAAATTCCCTGACAGGAAAATTAGAGAAATTTGTTATGACGTATTAAACAATAACAGCTATTTTGCTCATGGTGAAAATATTTTAGTTGGAATGCTGGCTGATGAAGATGAAGAGGTGAGGAGGTGTGCTGTCAATAAAGTTCTGTGTCTGAGGGGAGTTATAGAGGATTTTGATGATGAATCTGGTAGTAGCAATGATTTTGCAGGTGGAATAATTGAAAGTGATGATGAGAATGAAGAGGATCATGAAGGTGGTACTGATGAATATCCTGCTATAGATGAGAATGTTAGGGTCTTTAGAAAGCCAATCATCAATTTCAAAGCTTCTGCATACCACAAGCTGTCTGCTATGTCCCAATGGGAAACTGTTCCACCTGTATTAAAAGAATTCAGTAATGATGAACTGCGTGATATCATTAATACCGCATTGAAACTGGATCACGAGTGCCACAGTCAGAATGTTGAAAGGCACATCAAGCTTGTCACTGAAGCATCCTTGGCTGTTGTAGGTCATGAGCGTAGAGATGGTCTTATTAGAAACAAAATTAGATCACGTAAATTAATGAAAGATTTTGTGTCTAAAAAATATTTTAAGTTCTAGATTATTATTTATCATGCTAAAATATGACAAAATGACAATTTGTTAATTGTATAATTTAATGTTTGGCGTTTTGGAATGTCAAAAAGCATTTTCAATGAATTTAAAATGGCTGATTTTGATTGATTTTGATTGCTGATTGAAAACCACTAATACATGTCAATTTGCAGCTTGAGAATGTTTTATTGTGTTGACATTCAGTTGAAAGGGGGTCTATGGGCCCAAGAAATTAGTTTTTCTAAAATAACTCAAAAACAAGGTTTTATGAAAAACTACCACTCTTAATAATTTGTTCTAAATCAAATTCTGCATCTTTTGGTATGCAAACCATCTCTCTAGCATGTTCAGAAGAAGAGATATTGCCATTTTCCTGATTTTGCTAGTGCGGCATTAGATGTTTTTACAAAAACGGGGGTGGCTGGACACACGTTGGTGACCACCAATTATTTTTTTCAGGAATCTTATTTTTATATCAAAAGCCAACTGTTAGTCACTGATAAATTAAAATAAAAAAAATTATAGTTTCAGCCCGGCCTATCAGACACACAGGCCACAAGGACAGGAGAACTTCCCACAGATCTGGCCCTTCTTGAAATTGGTCCAGTGAGCCATTCAAGGTAGTTGACAACAGCAAACAGGCTTTGTCGCATATGGGTTTCAAAACATGGCCTTAAAGGCAAAACCCTCAACAACTTAAGACTGATAGTGGAATACATTGTTGGTGTGTACTACCCCTGTTGGTTCAACATCAAAGTAAAACACACTTGGGTGGAAGGCCCACGCCACATCTTGTTTCAAGCTGTGGCTAGTTAGGCTGCAAAGGATGCTGTTTTGCCAACCATCAAGCACTCAGCATGGTATGCATTCAGCGAAATGATAATCCAGACACTCTTGTGCTCAGATGACAGTGAGGAGAGGAGAGCTGGTGTCCAAAAGATTGTTGACATGAGGGGTGGAGATGATGACACACTTGGAGATCTTTCTGTACGTCCCAGGAAGACACCTTCCATCAACCCCAGTGCTTCTTCCGTGTTGGAGCTGACAGACTGGTCTCACGGGGTATTTGAACCTCCTTTGACATGTAAACTGACTACAGCGGAAGTAAAGAAGTTCTTTGACAAGCCTATGCAAGTTCCACAGTGGCCCTGTCATGCTCAGTCAATAGAGAGGTGTGTGAAACAAGTCACAGAGGCAGCAGGCAGGGTGTATACACATGAGAAACGTGAGGGCTATATCAGAGGCCAAGAAGCAAGTCGGCGGCTGATGTCCAAGAATGAATCAAAGCAAGACTTGATGAAACTACTACTTGTTTAAATTTTTTTTTTTACCAATGTCATTACTTTCTAATGTTGTTTTATGATTACAAGGATATGTTTTATGATTACTAGGATATGTTTTATGCAGAGAAACTAAAATTTTTATAGCATTACCTGACATTTTGAGAAGCTAAAATTAATAAATGTTGTTTTCCGAGAGCAATTTATGTGCTTTTTAATCAAACGTAGATTTACCAAGCTAAGTGTTGAGCAATCACAAAAATAATAGCAGATTTGAATTCTTCACATCCAAAAACATTTTTTTAAAACCCCTCAGTGAAGGAATTGGCAAAAATTAATTTTCACCTCCCAAATTGACACACCCTATTATCTGAGGTACCAGTACTAACTATTTTGTTCCCTCAGTCTATTAATTATGCAGAGGTACCAGATGAATGGAAAAAAGCAAATGTAGTACGGTACCCATTTACAAAATGGGTAGTGAGGAGGGGGCGGGAAATTATAGGCCTGTTAGTTTAACATCACTGATAGTAAAGGTACTAGAAAGAATTATAAAAAATAATATTCAAGCTCAAGATATTGGGGGTCAGTTATAAAATGGGTAGAAAAATGGTTGGAAGACATGGAACAGAGAGTAATTCTAAATGGTCATGAATCTGGGTGGCAGAAAGTGAAAAGTGGGGCATCACAGGGATCAGTTTTAGGTCCATTACTCTCTATTTTATATCTAAATGATTTAGAGGAGTAGGTAGTAAAATTTCTAAATTTGCAGATGATACAAAAGCAGTTGCCCAATTTACAAATATAAAAAATTCTTCTAAACTGCCAAAAAATCTTGATAGATTAGTTGCTTAGGCTAGTAAATGGCAGATGGAATTTAATGTTCAAAAATGCAGTCATCCATTTTGGTAGAAATAATGAAAACTTCAATTGTGAGATTTAAAGAAACTGGTTAGAGGATGTTAGACAAGAAGAAGATCTTGGTGTTGTAGTTCGTAGCGATCTAAAATTTTCTAAGCAGTGCTTAGGCCTTAGAGGCTAGAAATAAAACAAACAAAATGTTAAGTACTATTAAGAGGAATGTTAGTTACGAGAGTAAGGAAGTGATCTGTAAATTATATAATTCTTATGTTAGGCCTCGTTTTAGACATGATATTGATATACTTGAAAGCATGCAATGTAGGGTAACCAAGCTTATCCCTAACCTAAAAAGAATGGAATACAGGGAAAGATTAAAGAAACTAGATTTTTTAGTTTTGAAAGACATTGTATGAGGGGAGATATGATACATATGTTCAAAATGTTTTAATGTTTGAACAATTTAGATGTATGTAACTTTTTGTCACTAGAGGCTGATGGGAAAACTCACAGGCATAAGAAAATTAGAAAACAGACTTGTATACTTGATCTACAAAAATACTTTTTGTCATAGAGTAGTAGATTTTTGGAATGACTTGCCATACGATGTGGTAAACAGTAGCTCATAAGTTAATTTGAAGAAAAATTTGGACACTTTCACGAATGAAAGTGTGTGTTTGTAGATTGTAAATGCTGTATATTCTTAGCTTAAGTTATGCAAACTGCTTCGGTGGTAGTAAATTGTTGTATGCTAATTAGCTGATTTGAGATTGACATATGCAAGATTTTATTATTATTATTATAAAATTATAAAATATAGCTCATGACTTTGATAACCTTGATAGGCCCCAGTGGCTTCATGTTTTCCAAATGAAATGAAATGTAATGTAATGACACAACCTTATGGTTACAGATAGACCAATGGTCCCTATGGTTTACTCTCACTCAATGTCATTCCCATTTCACTCCACACCCAAGAGTGAGAAAGTGAGAATTTCAAACAAGGCATTTTCAAATTGGTCTATTCCCAATTCATATCACTCTCATTCATGGCTTTCCCACTTTGGTCCAGGTTAGGTTACGAGTGACACAGTTTCCCAAATACAGATAGATAGATAGAATAACCTTTATTAATAATAATAAAATAAATACATTTTTTCATTTTACAATGACATCAATAATTGTGAAGCTCGACTATTTACTTTATTTAATTTGGTACTTAAGCTTTAGGCTTTACTGGGCTCTTATTAAAACTAAGCAGCTAGTTGCTATTAATTAATAATAATAAATAAATAAGTAAATAAGTATTATTAATAGTTAAAACATGTATTACAATATTAATGGACAATATTAAACAATATTAGTGGACATTAATCCTAGATTTTTGTTAGTATGCCATTATTAATCAGGATTTCAACTTGGTTTTAAACAAATTTACATTCACAATATTTTTTATATCAGCATGCAAGTCATTCCATAGTTTCAATCCAATGAAAATGGGTAGTTTTTGAGATGAAAATCTAAATTGAGGTATAACAAGCTTTGATCTATTTCTGGTCTGATACGAGTGGATTTCTTGATGAGTTACAAAATATCTATTTACCCATTGCAAATTAATGATTTTGTTCTTACACTTGTAAATAAAAATAAAATGTGCCAGTTAGGTTATATCGTTGAGCTTCAGTAGGTTTAGCTCTTTAAATAATGCACTAGAGTGATCAAGGAAATCAGCATCAGATAATAACCTTATTGCTCATTTTTGGATGACAAAGATACCATTTAATGCGTTGTTAGCGGAGTTTCCTCAAACAAGGGTGCAGTATGTTATATAAGGAAGAACAAGAGTATGATAAAGAGTCAATAAAACTTGTTTAGGGACTACATTTCTAAGTTTAAACATTATAGCAACGCTCCTTGAAATCTTTTTCGCGATATAATTTACATGATCACTCCATCGCAAATTCTTATCTAGCATTACACCAAGAAATGTTTTTACAGTACACTCCTTTATGGCGATTTCATTAACATTAAGTTCATCAAGATATACATTTCTTTTATTAGTAAAAATCATGAAATTTGTTTTACTGGTATTTAGGAAGAGTTCATTGGTGGTCAACTATTTCATTACACTGATGAATTATGAATGAAATATATTCTTAGCTGTATTAACATCTTTGCAAGAAAAAGATAGTAGTATCATCTGCAAACAACATGAAGTTCAGTATATAAGATGAACGTGGAAGGTCATTTATATATAATAAAAATAACAGTGGACCCAGAACTGAGCCCTGTGGCACACCATGTTTGACAAGCGCTTTAGTTGAGCAAACCTTATTTACTGATACAAAATGATATCTATTGGACAAATAACTTTTAAACCAATCACAGATTGCTCCTCTAAAGCCGTAACAATATAATTTATTAAGTAGAATATTATGGTCTATTACATCAAATGCCTTACTCAAACCAAGAAACAGTTTCAGCCAAATATGGATTTTTCACATTTGTACATTCTCACTCGTGGATTGCGAATGGGAATGTGAATGACACTGAGTGGGAAGTATTTAAGTATGGTACTATTCTATCCCAAGTCAATAATTAACAAAAAATGACTATTCTAATGAAAATGTTCTCGCTGCACAAACTCAGAGCAAAGAATCTATTCTGACAAATGAAATATAAGTTATTATTTAATTAAATGAAAGGTGCACTTAAATTAAAAATTCACCACAACTGATGCAGCTTTCAAATTTGTCTAAAGCTTGACTCTGATTAGAAACATGAAAACACATGAAGATTGATTGATAAAAAGTTAATAAACTTTAATTTAATTAGGCCTCCTAAATGACAATCCTTAATTTCATCCCGCTTATCTACCTGCACTGAAAGCTGATCTTAAACTAGTCTTACTAGTTTTGTAAAATAAAAAACATCTTTAATTATTAAATTTACATTGGAATCTAGACAAAGAGATCACCACTTCAAAGCAGGCTATTATTTAACTTACCATCATTTGGTTTCTTCACAAATTTCACGCCAAGTGACTCAAACCTGTTGCAAGCTTTATCAACATCCGGCACCATAAGTCCAATGTGACCTTAAAATGAAAAGTTTTTATGTACATTAAGTTTACAGTATATCTATACAGTGTGTTCCATAACATGTGGGACGCACTTTCAGGATGGATTCAGGACCTAAAAACAATGAAAAAAGAAGTTTATGTAAACATATGCTCAAAATCGCTTTGTTTTCGAGTTACAGCCCGTTATGTGTTCCAGCAAGTATCCAACTTACCTTTAAAGGAAGCGCTCAAAATGACCACCTCGCGCTTGAATACACGCCTCAATACGCCTTGTCATAGATTGCCTGATGCGTTCAAACATTCAAGGTATTGCTCAGATTTTCTGGCATCCTTGTTCTACACGTTGGTGAAACATTTTAACGTTGTCAATGGTTGTCACGTAAATGATGGATTTCAGATGACTTCACAGGTAAAAATAGAGTGGATTCAGGTCCGGGGAGTGAGCAGGCCACGCAATGGGTCCTCCACAGCCTATCCATTTATCAGGGAAATGGTCATCCAAATAGTCTTTGGCTACATGACTAAAATGAGGCGAAGCGCTGTCATGCATAAACCACATATGACATCGGACACCAAGAGGAACTTCAGCTAGTAAATCGCTTAAATCATTCCTTAAAAAAATTGGAATAGGACTCTCCTGTTAATCTTCCAGGCAAAATGAAAGGACCGATTAAGTTGTCGGCAATAAGTCCTGCTCATACATTGATACTAAATTGTTGTTGATGCCTTGACTGGATGATGGCATGTGGATTCTCTTCGGCCCAGTGATGAGCGTTGTGAAAATTGATCATGCCATTTCTTGTGAAGGCAGCCTCATCAGAAAACAACACAGAGGATAGAAAAAGAGGATTGTGAGCACACTGTTGAAGGAACTAAGTACAAAAAGCCTCTTGTGGTGGGAAATCAGCTTCAGTAAGGCCTTGTACTCTCTGAATGTAATATGGATAAAGCTATTGTTCCCGTAAAATTCTCCACACAGTTGTGTATCTTACACCTTCTGCTGCTATCTTTCTGGTGCTGACACCAGGATGTTCCTCCACGCGATTCAGGACCCGCTCCTCCAACTCAACAGTTCTGGTGCTGATTGGTCTACCACCATCTGAAACAAGCTTTTTGAATGATCCTGTATCACCAAGATGCTCATCTATTCTCTGAAAGGTCTTCTTATCTGGCAGATGGCAATTTGGAAAACTTTCCGCATACAGACGTCTTGCTGCAGCCACATTACACTTGGCAAGTCCATACACGAGATGCATGTCTGCCATTTCTGTTTGAATAAGCCTCCATTCTCACTTCAAATGCACACTATCACTGACTAGCACAAAAACTTAAGGTTTTTTTTTTTTTTTTTCACTGGACTGCACTTATTCATGGTAAGCAGTTATAAACAGGGGTGCAGAGTTATTAAAATTTTAATACGAGTCCGAGTGCAGAGCCATGAAGTAAGATGAGTGAGAAATGAAAACGAGAGTGAGTCAGATTATTTATCATACAGCATTTTCCATAAGAAAAACTAAAAAAAATACTCACGCAGGAGAAAAATAGAAATCCTTTATTCAAAATTGGCATAGGGCCTACAAAAATGAGATCCTCATAAAAATACATTTTTTACCTTTACTCTACCAAATTAGAAGTTATCTTTCAGCTTAAACAATGAAAAAAGACTGACTGATGTTCCTCATAGAAAACTGGTAGTATTTTATTAGTGTTTAACCTAGACCTGCAAAGAAAGGAATTGAAATAATATGATAGTTACTGAATTCGGAAATTTAGTAGGCCCTATATATATATATATAAAGTTTTGAAATTGGGGGCCAGGAACCGGTTGACTCCCGCTGGCAAACTATCAGGTCATCCCATAAGTAATGTCGTTTTTTACGATAGATTAAAGTTTAAACTAGTCCTACTCGGTTTATGCATAAATTTTCCGAAGGTTATATAGCTAAGAGGAGATCTATCGTGTTTCGCTACATACTTCACAGACCTTGACCAGTGAAGACATGTGTTTTGCTTTATGTGAACCCCTCATAAACATGAGGGTATCAGAAGAGCATATCAGGCATATAATGCTTTACGAGTTCAAAACAGGGAATAGTGCTACTGAAGCAACGCGAAACATTCAGGAAGTTTATGGCAATGATATTCTGCATGTGAGGAAATGTCAAAGATGGTTTCAAAAGTTTAGGAATGGTGACTGCCGTTTGACAGATGCAGCATGCTCTGGACACCCTGCTGAGTTTGATGATGACCTGCTGTTAGCCGCACTTGAAGAAGACTGTTCAACAACTGTCGAAGAATTGGCCCAGAAACTCAATTCATCCCCGTCCACCATCCATCGACATTTGCAACAACTCAGGAAAGTGCCTAAGTTAGGAAAATGGGTGCCACATGAATTGTCGGTCGACAATCTGAGGGGGCAGGTAAACATTAGCACAGCTCTTCATTCCCGTGAACTCCAAGGTCCATTTTTGCACCGTTTAGTGACTGGTGATGAAAAGTGGATACTGTACCAGAATGTTAAGCGCCGTCGATAGTGGGTTTGTGCCGGAGAACCAGCACCACCACAGCCAAAACCAAATCTTCACCCTTGGAAGGTGTTGCTTAGTGTTTGGTGGGATAAAGGTGGTGTAATACACTTTGAAACCTTACCACACAACCAAACAATCACCGCTCAAGTCTACTATCAACAACTGGATCGATTGAACACTGCACTAAAAGAAGAGAGACCTTTGGTTAATTGGAAAGGAATCGTGTTCCACCACAACAACGCACGTCCTCATACCACTCGGATCACTTCTGCAAAAATTGAGGAGCTTGGGTGGGAAAAACTTCCACATCCTCCAGATTATCATCTCTTCAGGAGTCTGCAAAACTATCTTGATGAGAAACAGTATACTTCTTTAGATGACCTGCACACCAGTCTTTGTACGTTTTTTGCCTCAAAACCGCCTGAATTTTATAAACATGGCATTGAAAAGCTTGTCAGACGTTGGCAGAGTGTCAATGATTCCGATGGAAAATATATACTAGATTAAAAACTTGCAGTTGAGTTTTTTTTTGTCCTTCAAATTCCGATCTAAAAAACAACATTACTTATGGGATGACCTGATAAATGCAAACTAAAATATGATCAATTCAATATTTTACCTAACACAAAAATTTATAATAGTTTACCATTCATAGCCTAAGCCTGGCAACTATTGGCCTATTGGTACTTTTGAGTTCATGAGTTAAAATTGAATTTTCCGTTTATAAAGTGAATTAAATTACAGTATAGCTAAATTTAACTGGAAAGTAAGCTTACGATGATTTCCTATCTGAATTACATAAAAAACATGAAAACTTACCATAACATCTGTTTAAATTAGCTTTCAAAATCTGGAAATAAGAAACAAGCAGCTTAAACTTGTTCATTACAAATAATAGCACACCACAGAAAACACTATATTGAGTTGCCAAATATCATTAAAATATAACTTCAGGCATTAATGCAAGATGGTAAGAGTACCGACAGGACTTTACAACGCTTTTTCACATATGCGGGATTCTTAAGACCTACACATCAGTCAGTTACTTTAGAAAGTTAGATGTTAGATCGTACAAATAAGTATAAGTAAAGAAAATTTAGGCCTTCTCAGACTCGCACTATTTCGAACAGCGAGCAAGTCCGCACCCCTGGTTACAAGTACAAACAGTGAAACACCGTGATGCACCTCTGTCTGACTGATAGCTCTACACTCAACGATATTGAAACATGTCATAGAGTGTACAAAACATTACAAATCAGCAAGGCCATACATGAAGTCTCGTACACACTCACAAACATTGTCAGCAAGCAGTGTTTGTAAACAGCTTGCAGAAAGAATTGCTGGAACACAAAATGGGCTGCAACTCGGAAACAAAGCGATTTTGGGCATATATTTATATAGACTTTTTTCATTGTTTTCAGGTCCTGAATCCATCCTGAAAGTGCGTCCCACATGTTATGAAACACCCTGTATATACATATATCATTACTGAATTTGGTGTAAAGCAGTGAAACTTTGCCTCTATCTATTACTTAATAGAGTAACAGATTCAGATATGCTGAAAAAAAACTATAGTTGGAATAACATGCATGAGCATGTGTGGTTTTTGTACTGAACAAAAACTACCCCACTAGGATTCACACTCAGGCACTACTGTTTGAAAAAACTATATAGGACTATGATTGATTACTTTCAACCTGGCAATCCATTGAAAATTTCCAGCAGATTTAATACCTGGAATTGATGGCAAAAGCCTGTTTTTTTTCATCGAAAAGTTGTGTGTATGTGTGGGTCTTCAAAAGACCTTGTTAAGTAGTTTTTTAGTTAAATTATTAAATGTATTTGCCTTCAGTACTTAGCGCAGCCCAATGGTAAAAAGAAAAAACAACTATAGGCATGCATCTTTTGTTTGTTATTAAGTCAGTGTCTGGTTGTAGGTTGTGGTTGCTTATGTTTTCTTGTTGGAGTTGTCAGTTAGGTTACGTTTGCAAGTTCAGTTAACACAGACAACTCACTGTGCCTAATTGTTTCACTGTGATAGGCCTATCCTATTGTTTTGTTAATTTTTTCATTCTGACCTTGTAGAAAGATTAACACACCTTCCTAGCCAAGATTAACACTTCCAACTAGGTTAGCTCTGAATTAAAATTCTTTCTTGCTTGTTTCTCCTTTGTTTACATTAGCAGAAAGAAAATCACCAGCTGTATAATTCACATATTTTCATTACTTTTCTTCTCAAAATAGTTTCCATGAGTCAGCATGGAAAATTTTTGGTATGTAAAAATACATTCTTGCTTCTTGTTAATGTCAGCCCAATGCCTACATTTTCTTTTGTTCTACCTATGGTAATTTTCTCCATTCCCAATGGGCTTTATTCCAAAACTCAAGGCAATTTGTAGTCATTCAATACAATAAATTAATATTATGTATTAAATTATGACATCAAGGTACTACATATGGTACCATATTGTAGGCATGTTTAGGCCATGTTGTAAACTGTAATGTAAACTATATGACGTGTGTGTATAGTTTTTCCATAAATGACTAGCAGTAAAGAGTGCTACCATCACACTACAATGAAACAAAAATTAACCCTTCATATATTTAAATGACTGAGGAAACGCTTAACATACAAAAACCACTCGTGTTCATACCTGTTATTCCATCTACAGGACCCAGTTCCACATACCAAAATTACCTACAAATAAAGAGTAATGTGCTTCAATAATAAAACCACCATTAGCCAATTTTAAGGAGGGTACCAAAATGCTTACCAAATCCACTTGGGTCTGAGTTGCCATTATGATAACCTTTGAATTTTGGATTGTTCTCAGTGCCCCAATTGCTGAAATAAAAAATAAGGTTAACCTAAAAATTCTGAACTGGATTTGCACTGGAACTCTTTTCCTGGGGCAAGTGTACTACTTTCGAGAGGAATCACAATAAAGAGATGATTTCTTTCAAACATAAAAAGTATTCACTTCAGATAATTTCATATATTAACTAAAAATATATGATGCATGTTACACTATCTTAAATTTTTGTTTTAGTCATTCAAATTTACTTCCTTTATCCCCATTAGGCTACATGTAAGTTCTGAGTATGGTAAGCTTATATACTGTGGATTGTTACTGTAGATTTACAAGTTTACTTTTATTAGTATTCTGAGTGTTTTTTCTAGGGTTTATGAAATAATAATCTAAATTTTATTTCTATGAAAACAAAAACAGTTCACAGTAATGTAAATTACACGCGAGATGATGATGATGATGATGATGATGATGATGATAGTAATAATACAGGCATAAGAAGTTTAAATTATAAAAAATTACATCCGATTTATTTTTAAATAATTTGTAAAATCTTTCAGAAAGATAAAAGATATAGAATGGTTGATGAAATATTGATCAGAATTTACTTAGGTAAAACTTTATGACAACAATGATGTAAAACCTAACAGTTTTTCTAAACCTTTGGTCAGCTCTCAAAAACAGAGCAAACATCCCATGTTTTTAATGATGACAGATAAATAATGCTAAAAACAGTGGCAAATTCAGATCTACAACTACAGTATGGTACCACAAACATTTTGAAATGTTCAATATAAATAATACCCTAAAGATTAACAAGCCTGGTTAGTCAAAGCCCACATATCATTTCTGTAATGGCCTAGTTAGTCTCATAATATGACATTACTTACACATACACCTATTAAGTTTCAGCAGACCTGAAATTTGTTAAATGACAAAGATCACCAAGCCAATATCAGTATGTAATAAAAATTACAGATTGGTTCAACATGCCACATGGTAAACATACCATAGGTTAGGCCAACGTAATACTATATTAATATTGCTATAGTATTAATATTATATACTATGGTATTTTTACTTCTGGCAATTTTACCCACAATCACTTTATCATATCATATGAATATACAGGGTGGGCGGAAAGTAGCTCCCTATTTTGGATTGGTAAAAAAATACGTATATTATCCATTTATTTCAGAAGAAATAATATGAAAAGGTAGGCATACATGGTAGGTTTTCTCTGAAATTCAATGTGGGCTCCAACTCTTTCCACCAGCTTCTGGAGCCGCCCAGGAATGGCGTCCACTGACTTTAGCAGGAACTCCGGCGGGATGGAGGACATGACTTCCCGAATTCGGTCCTCCAGTTCTTCCAATGTCCTCGGTTTGGTGCGGTAGACTTCTTCCTTTACCCACCCCCAAAGAAAGAAGTCGCACGGTGTCAAGTCGGGGCTCCTGGCTGGCCATTGATGTGGACCACGACGACCCATCCAACGCCCAGGGAAGTGGGCATCCAGCCACTCACGGAAAACAAGAGCGAAGTGCGGAGACCCGCCATCTTGCATAAATATCAGATCGTCGATGTTCTCCCATGTGCTGACAACCGGCCAGACCTCGTTTCGCAACATAGCAAGGTACCGCTCAGCATTCATGGTGTTGCGCAGAAGGAACGGGCCCACAACCTGATCTGAGGTCATACCACACCACACCGTTACACTGAACCGATTCTGCCATTTTTCAGCGGTAACCGTGCGACTTCTTTCTTTCGGGGTGGGTAAAGGAAGAAGTCTACCGCACCAAACCGAGGACATTGGAAGAACTGGAGGACCGAATTCGGGAAGTCATGTCCTCCATCCCGCCGGAGTTCCTGCTAAAGTCAGTGGACGCCATTCCTGGGCGGCTCCAGAAGCTGGTGGAAAGAGTTGGAGCCCACATTGAATTTTAGAGAAAACCTACCATGTATGCCTACCTTTTCATATTATTTTTTCTGAAATAAATGGATAATATACGTATTTTTTTACCAATCCAAAATAGGGAGCTACTTTCCGCCCACCCTGTATACTCCACCACTCTAAAGTTTGGAAGTACTAGATCTTGTACCAAATCAATCTATGGATTCATATTGTATCTAGAACACTTAGTATTTTAATATGGTGAAGTTGATTTTTGCTTTGGAGTAAATATAAAAATGGCCTTTAGAAAAGATTTAAATTACCTTAAAATGGACATTATACAGGGCGTACATAAAGTCAGGATCTATTTTTGTGAAATAATTATTTTTTTCTATTTTTCTTTTCAGAAGCCTTTAGAATGAATACAGAAGAGCGTGTGGCAATAGTAATTTGGCGAATCGAGGGAAAGAAATACAATGACATCAGAGAGAAGTTTAGAAGGAGATTTCATAAGCCGGGGCCAATAGACAAGACAATACGAAAATTGGTGAACAAATTTAAACGAACGGGATCTGTAAATGATGAAGCAAGATCAGGATGACCGTGTATGTCAGATCTTACCATGAATGCAGTACGCGGAATTATCACTGAGGAGCCATGTACGTCCATTCGTGCTGCATCACACAGACTCAGCCTCCCAACGTCATCTGTGCACAAAATTCTGAACTTTAATTTGAAGAAGAAAAGCTATCATTTGCAGGTTTTACATGATTTACATGAGGAAGATTTCCCTCGATGAAGTGGTGTGTGTGCTGATCTCGTAGAACAAATCTGGAGTGATAATTTAATAGACAACATTCTCTTTAGTGATGAAGCCAGTTTCAATACGCGTGGAAAAGTAAATCGCCATAACTGTCGAATTTGGGCAGATGAAAGACCGAATGATTTTGTCCAAAATTGGGAAAGAGACTCACCTAAAGTTAATGTCTGGATGGGTTTAACAAAATCTAAGGTTTATGGTCCTTTTTTCTTTGCTGAAGCTACAGTTACGGGGCTTATTTATCTGGACATGTTGCAGCAATTCCTTGAACCTCAGCTGATTGGGGATAGGATTGTTAGTACCGTCGTCTATCAACTTGATGGTGCTCCTTATCACTATGCCAAAATTGTTCAGGATTATCTAAATGGACATTTTCCAAATCGCTGGATTGGACGCAGAAGCAACAGACCTTGGCCAGCGAGATCACCAGATTTAACCCCTTTAGATTTCTTTGCATGGGGCTTTATCAAATCGCACGTCTATCAGACAAAGATTACGAGTCTTGAAAACTTATGTACACGTATACGAACTCCTGCAGATAACATAACCCCGCAAATGCTCCAGAATGTGTTTAGAAATGCTGCGGAACGATTTGAGCTGTGCAGGGATACTGATGGGCGTCACGTCGAATCCTACTCTTAATTATTTAATAAATGTTACCACTTTATCATTTTATGATTGAATTCCATATAATTTCCAAGTGCTTCACAAAAATAGATCCTGACTTTATGTACACCCTGTATAGAGGGGTCCATTTGGATTGTGTATTCGTGACCAAGTCGCCGAGATCGTCATGTTTCAAGAGGACTATAGCCTCCAAGATCATATCATGGATGGTAATAAAAAAGGTACAATTAAGCATAACAAGGAGCACAAAGTAACATTGACAAAATGAATTACAAATCATAAATGGAAGACAACTGAATCAAAACTTGTCCAGAGCTTAATTAACAATAGTCTGCAATGACTACAGTACCATGCATTATTGTAGTCAAAATAACTAGAAGAGAACTAAACAAATATTATTTGGTGCTGTCAACTTCCAGTCATGCTCACTTCACAGCGTGACAATACAATGCTGTTTTATCACACTGTTTCAGTGTTACCTTCTGCTCAATATTGTGCTTATTTAGTGCAATTTACTTTTTTGCCATTGCACCAAGAAGGGCAATGGCAAAACCCCTGCACACTATTTTTCATGAAACATGGACAATCTCAGCAACTGAGGTACCAGCCAACCTGAGCCCCTCTAATGTCCATTTTAGTGTCATTTACATCTTTTCTAAGGGCCATTTTCATATTTACTCTGAAAGGAAAGCAAAAATCAACTTCACCATATTGAAATATTAAATGCTAGATATAATACAGATCCATAGATTAATTTGATAGATTTAATGTCTTATCATAAAGTGCGAAACATGAACAAGACAGGCAGTGATGGGCACTGTTACATTAAATTGGGTGGCATTACCTTACTCGTTACATGTCAAAAATGTACTCAGCATTACCATACTGATACATTGTTACTTTTGAAAATCCTTAAAGCGTTACCATTACTCAATACATGTAACGATGTTAGAAGTAACTAGTTACATTTGATATTTGTTATGTGCCTTCACATGTATTTTGAAACTACAGATAAACTTACAAATGGCAGCCATACCACATAAATTCTAATAGCTACTATTATTGACTATATAAATGTTGTTCTCTTAAGAATGATATATTGTACAATAATTTGCACCCCCCAATGTTTTTTAGAAAGATGAAGAGACCTAAAAAACAAAATTTAGTTGTTGCCACTAACACGGAATAGTGAATTGGGTCATTCCACGTCAAGTGGACCACCTCACCATGTCAAATTTTGTTCTAACTTTGCTCACAGATTCCTTTAACCCTTAAAGGAAGTTCTGCAAAGTGTTAGTTCCATATCTCTTGTGGTTCTGTCACTAGGGCTACTTTGTCCATCACATTGAGCGCCAAATTATTTGTGCCATTTTTAGCTTGTCAGCATTCCACAGTAACAAATCCTTCTGCTCTGAAAATTTGCTCCTAGGGTCAAAATTTACTGTAGATTTCAAAACTCACATTACTAGAGCTCTAGGAAGTATAGATTTTCCATAAAATATCCCCAAAGTAGGCTTCAAACTACATTTTGATTTCTGGGAAGCCACTTTTAGAAAATTATAGCTCTGGATCTACTTGACTCTGTGAGCTTTTGTTAGAAACCAAGAAAGTACTGCCCATATGCTACAAAATGTTTCAATCCAGATCTTCCTACCTGTTCTAATTGCCGAGTTAGAAGGCATAAAAAATGGCCAAAATTAATTTATGTGACAAAAACGTCTCATCTTTAAAGCTCAAAATGATTATGTGGGACAGCTTGTACCATACTCTAACAAAAACCAATGAAAAGAGCATGTCCTGAAATACTAGGGCCTAGTTTTTTATTTTGGTGTCTTGCTTTTTTGTTCCGTGTGATTTTTCTAGCATTATAATTTCATTGGCACAATGTTTTATTTTTCTTTTGTTCTTATTACCGATTATATAGTGCAGGACTAGGCGCTATATTTTTATTTATGTTCAACAACATGTAATACATGACTATTATTGTTTTCAGATCAAAACTGAAAATGGCAGAATCATCAGATACTAGTAGTGTTCATGTGGGAGAACCCATGGAAACAAAGAAAACTGGAAGCTTGTACTATTGGAAATAAAGAGGGAACAGAGTGTCACCTGAAAACATATTCCAGAAAATGTGGTTTGAAACTGTTCACAGAGCTGACAGTTCAGGAAAGCTAACTACTTTTTCTTCGAACAGGAATAGAAGTAGTCCAATTTAAGGAAGATGCATGCATATGCTTGCACCATAAACAGCTTCTTTTGACCAGATATGAGAGTCTGCAGAAGCACTGTTGCAACCCATTTGAATATCATAAATCAACATTACCCAAAAAATCACTTCGGGCAATTGACATTGCAACAGCTCAACTGTTGAAGGAAGAGACTGGCAAAAGACATCAAACCTGGACAGAAACTTTGTCCTGATTGCAGGAAACAGAGGGCTGAAATACAAAGAATCAGTTCAACATCATCAAGTGAATCATTTGATCCACCAGAAGCACAAAAGCAGAAACTAGACACCAGCTGTTCAGCACTTGACATTTCCCATGTAAAGCGACCAAAAAATGAGTGAGAGAGATTTACCAGGATATGTCAAAAGAAAGACAAGCACAAGAAGCTATTGGTCAGAAAATGGCAGCTCTTACAGGGATTGAGGTGGGTGAAACGGAAGCTAGCACAAGTCAGCAGAGATGCATAAATTGTGAAGATTATGAAATACTGTTGGAAGAATTGAAAAGCCAAATGGAATTATCAGACAAAGAAAGGAAACTGCAGATTCTAACTCTGGAGCCTAACAGCTGGTCTATACAACAAACAGCAGAAGAATTTGGAGTTTCTCTTCGAATGGTTAAAACAGCCAGGAAGTTGAAAGCAGTCAGGTATTCTTGTAATACCAGGAAAAAAGAAAGGAAAAACACTGCCTGAGGTAGTAGTAGTAAAAGTTCAAAAGTTTTATGAAGATGATGAATTCATCTGGATGTGCCCAGGAAAGAAAGATTGGGTGTCTGTCAGGATTGATGGAAAAAAGCTTCAAAAACAAAAAAGACCTGCTCAGCAATTTGAAAGAAATGTACATTGCTTACAAAGATCAAAATGGCCCTGAAATTGGCTTCTCTAAGTTCTGTGAACTTCGACCAAAGTGGTGTGAGAGAGTTGGTGTAGCAGGGATACACAGTGTTTGTGTATGTACAATTCATCAAAATATGAAACTGATGTTGGCTGGAGCTGGAACACCAGCACTAGAAGATCACCTTTCAGCTATTTTTACAGAACAAGCAGAAATGGATCCACAAGAAATGATTGAATATAAACAATATAAACAACATAAACACCTTGATTATGAAACAGTTGTCAGTAGAGGATTTTATCATAGAACTGACTTCAAAAATTATCTTCCTTTGTGGTCATCATTACGTTTCAAATCACAAAAGTGCTCACCTGAAGTCCCTAAAGGAGGAAATAAAACTTGAAGCAGCAATAATCTTAATGGATTTTGCAGAGAACTATTCCTTTGTGGTACAAGATGCAGCGTAAGGTTTTCACTGGGACAACAGCCAAGCAACACTGCATCCTTTTGTAATGTATCACAAAGTTTCAGATGAAATTAGAAGTGAATGTTTTTGTGTCATCAGTGACTGTCTGAAGCATGATACTGTTGCAGTACATGTCTTTCTGAAGAAGTTGATTGGATTTCTGAAAGAAAATTTTGAAGTAATCAAGCACATTCATTACTTCAGTGATGGTGATGCAGGCCAGTACAAAAACTACAAAAATTTCATGAACCTTTGTTGGCACAGCAAAGATTTTGGTGGGATAACAGCAGAATGGAACTTTTTTGCTACCAGCCATGGAAAATCAGCAGGTGATGGTGTAGGGGGCACTGTGAAAAGATTGGCAGCTCATGCCAGCTTGCAAAGACCAGTAACTGGTCAGATTCTCACACCTACCAATCTCACTGAATTACATTCTTTTTTGTTTCAACTGATAAAATAGAAGCAGAGAGAGAAGCACAGGAAATAAGATTTAATCATGGGCATACAGTAGCTGGAACTCTAGAAAATCATCATTTTGTTCCAGTAAATGATAAACAGATTCAAGTTAGCTGAGTTTCAAGATCTACATGTTATTTGTGGCCAATGTTGGAATATACAATGACATTGATCAACGACAGTTGAAATTGCAACCAGGCCAATATGTGGCATGCATTTATGATGATTTGTGGTGGCTTGGAAACATTTGTGAAGTCTGTGAGGAAGAAAAAGATGCATTAATTACATTTATGCACCCTCATGGGCCAGCACGACAGTTTCAGTGGTCATGACTCCAGATTTGAAAAAATTTACTGGAGCACATCTCTGAATTTACTTTTTTTTCCCTTACACCACTAGATAGGTTAATGATAGTAAACTCTTGAATTGACGACATACCAATTACAAATTGTTTTAGCTAAACATGATACAATAATGTACAGTTTATAACTCACCTTAAGTTTATTTATTCATTGCAGCAGCAACAGTGGACGATGTTAGACCTTGCATGTAGCCTATAGTCATGGATTATGGTTTGTACATCATCTGAATAAGAGGTACCATCCAAAAAATTAAGTGCCTGATTATTGTTGTGCGGAACTGTGTCAAAATGCTTTCGGAACCGACAGAATATGGTAACTTCTAGTGACAATGGTGGTTCTATTTTCAGATCATTGAAGACTTGTGTAAGGATTACCTCGCCAACGTAATGCCAACAAGCTGACCACAGTAAAGCTCGACCTATGTCCTGTTGCAGACTAACATATGCAGCACTCACATGACCAGTGTTACTAGCTGTTGTGTCAAAAGTCATGTTCACTACTGAGTCAACACAATTCCATGATCGGAGAAGCTCTATGGTGAGATTAGCAATGATTTGACCAGCTGGCTAATCTGTATTTGGCTTGTAGGAAGGCACACCAAGAAGTGTGATGTCATAGGAATTGCCAACTGCTACGGTGAGCCTCTCTTCAGCTTCAGTTTGGTATGACAGAGTTGACATCAGTTTAGAATCCCAGTGAAGAGACAGGAACTGTGGTGGAACCCAGGACTCTGACCGATGATGCAAGCTCTTCACCAACCTTACATCTTGCTCTGTCAGCAGTAGAATATGAGTGTGAAACTTTTTTGTGTCACCTCCTGATTCCTCAATGATGGCTTTGGTAAATGCTGCCTGTTGGCCAGTGTGATCTTCATGCATGTAGATGGAAACCATCCTATGGGATATGAGTATGTCATGACTTATAAAAGCAGTTGTTCCTGAGCGAGTTGCTTGGCGAGATTTTCGTGTTTTTGGTTTGTAATCCTCTATATCGCCCTCTTCATCCTCAACATCACTGTTGCTTTCCTCACTGTTCTCAATCTGAACTTTGCTTGTAGATGCTTGGGCTTCTTTATGAGCTTTAAGCTGTCATTCTGCTTACATCATTTCCTTTTCCTGCTTTCTTTGGACTTTTGATGCGAGCTTCTTGTCATGGCTTCCAAATGATGCGACTCTGTCTGACTTCATTGACCGCAAGAACTCCAGATCTTCAGGATCTTTTATGAGTTGCGCAGCATTCCTTGGCCACAACTGAAATGTTTCTTGTAACTCCTTTTCGATCCTCTTAAGCTCACAACTGCACCAGGCGAAGAACGCCGATCCATTGGAAGTTCCCTAAGTTTTGCATTTTTTGCAGATAGTGCTATAATTTTTTCAACAGCTTTCCTCTCAGTAATCATGGCAATATTGCCTTTCTGATAAAATGGAATAATTTTTTGCAGGACAAATTTAGCATTGTTCCATTTTGTATGGTTAAACGGTAAACCTTCTTGCTGATGAAACATGTACCATCGCAACACTTGCTCACATGTTGGCAGCCTAGATCCTGTTATCTCTGCATCTGAATCGCTGATTCTAGCACCAAGACCATAAATGGCAGCAGTTTGACGAGTTTTAACAGCATATTTATCATTTGTGCTATCTGAACTGGCCATAATGCACAACAGGTATAAAGAGAACACAAAAAAATTCTGTAAAGAGAGAACACAAAAAAATTCTGTAAAGAGAGAGCACAAAAAAATTCTGTAAAGAGAGAACACAAAATTCATTAACAAACACTTGCACATAAACATTTAACATAAACACACAAAAATCACATTTATCATAAATACTTGCATATCAGATTATACATTGCAGTTCCTTTTAGAATATTCTATAACTTTCCACCACTTCCTAGAGGTATCTATCACTTTATAGAAGTTTCTATCACTTTTTAGAAGTATATATGACCTTTAGAAATATCACTTACATGTTCTTGGGCTGATTTTTGTAGTGAACAGAATTTTTAAACTTCTACTATTTGGATCTCAAATCACAGAATGACTGTGGGGTTGGTGTGCATATAGGAAGTCTGTGTGGACCCCATAAATGGCATTCAAATCCAAAAATAATTCACATAGTAGGTTTTCTTAACCATTGGAACATTTCTAACTTAGGGACAAAGTGAAACTATGTCATTGGTGATTTTGATGCACCCTACTATAGGGCCAGAGCGATTTCATGCGCGCAGTCTGTTGTGAAGCATCAACATGATGACTACAAAGAATTTTCTGATCTTTGTTTGCTCTACTTGGCTAGGACAAGTAGAGAGTTTTCATTTCGACATCCTGGTGCTGTACACAAGGCTAGGTGGATGGCCAAGCTTCTCTACTCCATTAAGATGGTGCTGCTGGGAGAGCAGATCAGCTCTCTTCCCTCTGGAACCATTACCACGGAAGCACAATGACCCAAACTGCATGAGTTTGTGAACTTTGTTTGCTTGCTGTACAGCTGGTGGTGGATCACCTGTTCGAGCAGGGTCGAGACTCCATGGAATGACCTCTGTCTTTACCAAGACATCCTCAGATATGAAAAACTCAGCCCCAGCATATCATCTAGTGCGATGAAAGCTCTCAAGCATCACCTATGGTTCCTGACTGCTGAGATGGTACCTCTTGCGCTCTTTAATGATGCAGTCCCTGAAGCTGAACACCACTATCTGGCTGAGAGACTTATAGCAGTAAAGCCAGCACAAGATCAGGCATCTTTACCACAACATCGATTTGGCATGGGATTTGGGAAACCCAAATTTCCAAACTCCATTTCCAGCACGACAAAGCTTGGTGACTTAATCAACGAAGATTCATGGTACATTTTCTCTGTTCTGGAACTTGACAGTTCTTTCCTGACTCATAATATCGAAAATTGGCCAGAATTAGCTTCCTTTCAAATGTCCAGAGAACACATCTCGGCAGTTAACGTCGTAAATGATTGTGCTGAGTGTGGGGTGAAGCTAAGTTCTGATTTCCTCATGGCTGCCAGATCAGAACAACATTACCAAAATGTCCTACAAGTTGTTGAATCCGACAGAAAGAAGCTTCCTAATCTTCGAAAGAGGAAAACTAGAGACTAAACTAATTGTTCATGTTCATTTACAGTTCTTGAACATTTTTTAATAAAGTAGTGTTCTTTTGACTTTGACTTGCTTGTATCACCAATAATGTATAGTATCAATAATGTAATGTATAAACCAGAATGTAATGTAGAAATCAATGTAATGTATCCCTGTTTTGGTTATTTAATACATTTTAACTGGTTCTGATACTTTTGCAAACACGGAAACTGGGATATAAAATATTTAATTTTTGGACAATTTAACTCCAATACTAAATATTGCATCAATGATGTGGACCCCCTAGATGACCACATAAATCTTTGAAATTTGGCCATATGTGCTATTTCAGGCATTGGAACAGAGTAATCATAGGGACAGATTGGAATAAAACTTTTTGAAAAATCATGGGAAATTTGATGCACCCTAATGTAGGCATTTGTTGTGAATTTACCGCCATGTACGCTTGGCCACTGATCAATGGCTTTCTGTGTGATCATTACAGCAGATCTAGTGCCTGGAGCTGGACCCTCCTTCACAATTCTGCACAGCTTAGTCAAATGAGATGGCTTAATGGATCCTTTGTGTTCAACACTGTAACCAAGAATGGAGAATGTCCCTTCAGTTGGTGCTTCACTCCAGGCAGTTGATCCATCTTTATCAAAATGCTTTAATCTCTCTGTGATTCCTTTCCACAGCTGTTCTATATATTCTGTCAGCCAATTTATCACTGAGTCTTTTGTAAAACTACTTTCAGATCTGGTTCTGGATGGTCTAGCAACTTCAGCAACCTCAGCAACCTGGTAGTAATCAGAACGTTTCTTGATGTATTTGTAAACTTCATTTAGGATGTAATCCTCAGCTGTTAGTTCCTTTTGCTGCCCTGTGGTATCGTGCTTAAATTCAGAAACTACATCATTTGCATTTCCTCCATTAGCTAATTTGGAAATTGTTTCCATCACTCTTAACATAACAGTTTTCCCTCCTCCTTTATAAAATATATTTTCTACAAATTCTGCACTAACTGTGGTTTTTTGAGCTACTTGCAACATAATCTTTGTTACATAGGAAATCAATACATAGAACTTGGCACTAATTTCTTTCTCTTGTGGATGATCAAAAAACACACAATTTTCCACAAATTTGTCAAATTGATCAAATTCGTAATTAACCATGCGAGTATCAGATTTGAGTTTTGGTCTCTTAAAACCAATGATATTGTCAAGAACCATATTGGTATAGTCAAGGCCTGATCTCAGATTTAAAGAGTGATTCTGAATAAAGTCTAAAAGCTCACTTAGTTTACAAATTTTCTTCAATGCATCAACGTGGGCTCTGTTCACAAGATGCATTAAGTCCCATCGAAATTTGAAATTTTCTCCAAACAACTTTTTCATTTCATTTTTAAATGGCTCGTTGTCCTTACAAAAAGCCCCATCTCCAACCATTCCAGATACCTTGGATTTAATTGCTTCTTCAGATAGTTTCAAGTGATTAGGAGACTTCAACACATCAAAAATTTCATTGGCCAAATAAACTCCTGATTTGCTGCGGACTAAATTTATCCCAGCAAGTTTTACAGTCTTATCTTCTTCACTCATAACTAATACAACTAGCATGCTTAATCCCAAAATTGTTCCAATGTCAACTGTTATTGTTACTGAAGTTTGTTCTAAGAACCACTTTACAGTTTGTTCTTTAAGTTGATTATCTAATAGCTCACAAATTGTCTCGCAAGCATGTGTGCTATGATTCAAATTTCCAACCTCACAACCTGACCTATGTAATACAGCTAGAAGTACTAGATATAGAGCCCATGCAGTGTTTGTTTTCATTATGTAGTATAAGATGTTGCCACATAAGTCTTCTATGCGTTTAGTAGTGTTCCGAGAAGATGTTTTCATCACTTCATAAACAGCAGCTCTTTGATGATGCTGAAGTTTAATTAAATGTCTCTTCAGGTGGGTTTTCAGATTTCTAAACCATCTCTCTTGATTTTCTCCTTGTTTGCATACATAGGTTAAATCTTTAACATTGAAGTAACCTTTTATGTTAGAATGTTTGTCTGAAGCACATGCTTTGGGGTCTGTGCAAGCTATGCAATATAATGTAAACATTTTATCATCAGAAGCATCATCAATATCTTCTTGATTATCATCATCTTCATCCTCAACAGCTATATCTACATCAGGCATATTAGTGTCACTATTTGCAATGTTTTCCATTATATCACTTGGTACTGAAAATGAATCATCAGCATGCCCTAGATCCTTCTTTTCCACCAATTTGAATGTAGATTTGATCAAATCATTGTTCAGGATTTCTTGTATTGATTTACACTTGCTTAAATGGGCTATGGAAATGTCAAATTTGTTGCTTTTTGCTTTATTAGATTTGGATGCAACACTTGAACTTGAAGGCATATTTTGACTCTTCTCTTTATTAACCACAACAGCTTGGTGAGTTTCTTTTGTTAGGCACAAAATTGCATTCAATGTCTTCTGGATTTGGGAATTTTCAAATTCCTCTAAAGCAGTTTTGTTAGTCTGATGCGCAGATTCCTCACTTACCTTTTGTTTCTTAGGTGGAAGAGAAGCACTTTCTTCAGTCTGTGAAACATCTAGTGAAAAAGTTTCATTTTCTAGATTAGCAGTTGATGAAGTTGGTTCATTTTTCTGAGGTCTAGCACTAGCACATTTTGTGAACAAACTAAATGACTGCTTTGCCGTATCTCTTTGCTGCACTTCATCCTGGTATTTCTTTACTGCAATATCTAAGCTGTGGGCAGAGATGGGCACGATCTTGATCTTGAAGATCAAGATCGTGATCTGATCTTGATCATCACTTTTATTATGGTGATCTTGATCTTGATCTAAGATCACTTTATTTCTTGTGATCTTGATCATCACTTTAGACTTCAAGATCACTTTTAATTCAGATTCTTAAGTATGCCACTATGCGAATGTCATTTGTTTTTTGTCCAAGCGACATCTGGTGGCAACTTTGTTCAACACTGACTGTTTATGTTTTCTGTTAGTTGGGTGACTTGCATCATGCGTGGGCTCATGGAAGGTGTAGTTGCTGTGGAATTTAGGCTTGTAAAAAGTGTAATTTACTGTGCAATTATGTTAAAAGTGTTCTATTAATATATTATTATATATAGGCATAAAATATAGCCTATAGGTCCGTATTCATAATAAATTAATTCTAAACATATTTTATTTACAGATTGAATTTTTTAATAATGAGTGCAATTTTACAACTTCAACAGGCTCCCAAGGGAACCAAATATTCTAGGTTGTCACCAGAACAGTATTCAATATATTTAGATAATGTTGGTAATAAGGATCAATCTGTGCTATTGAACGGAAAATATTTTCAAATTGTCGAAAAAACTGGAAACAGTATCAAAGTTATTTGTAGGCAGTGTACAAAGAAAACTACAATTCTGTCTGCTGGCCTCGACTCAACAAGCAATCTTCTGAGGCACCTCAGGGTTAGTACTACTTAGTAACTAAGTAGTAAGTAGCAACATTAACATAATGGTTCAAGTCATATTTTAAGTGACTGGTGCCATACAAGACTAATGCTACATTTACATAGACGTCCATTTGAATATATTGTGCACTTCAGATATTAATAGATTATGGACTAGTAACTACATTAAAAACTGCCGATATCCAACTATAATAAAACGCCAGGTGTATCTGTCTTTCTCTCTGTCTGATCCATGTCTGTAATTTCTCCTATTTAGTTACTGAAGGACGAAATTCAGCTTTCAATTTAACATAGGATAAAAATGCACTGATCATGGTGAAAATAATTTTAGTTAAAGATAACAAAATTTTAGAATCTTGTTAAGTATTAATTTCAACTAGAAGTTTGATACTCTGATAAATATTATACAGGGTGTTCAAGAAGTCTCTCCCCATGATAATAATTTATTTTCTTGTGCAGAAACTACATTCGGATCTTTTGGGTGAATATGAATCGGAGAAGAAATCTCGCAAGCGTCCAGCTAAAGAAGAAGATGCCAGTGGCAGCAATGCTGGCCCTGCCAAAATTGCCAAGCAGTCAACACTAAGCATGTTCCACATTTCCAAGCAAAAACCAGGACCACCAATATGCAAGGATATCCTTGAAAAGAAGATTCTCTCGCTTGTGGCTAATGGGCTCCTACCATTGAGCCTAGTTGAACTACATGAATTTAAGGATCTTCTTTCATGTTAGTATAACTCAAATATTTTGCTATTTTTTCCATAGCTAATATCTGATTAAAATAATTAATCATATTATGAACATTAGACTATCGCTAGCCTAGCTAAATATTTTGATATTTTTTCCATAGCTAATCTATTGTATTTGTTTTAATTTTTAAATATTTTTTTCAGACATCAACCCGGCTGTTCAGGTGCCATCTAGACGCACCCTGGCTAGATCTCTTGCAACAACAACCAGTACAATGAAGGAAGACGTACAAGCAAAACTGGCAGCAGTTGACCATGTGTGTGTTACATGCGACATATGGTCAACTAATCACCGCAGTTTCATGGGAGTCACTGCGCATTGGGTATGCTATTGATTTAGTATATTATTTTTATATAATTGATAAATTGACCATTGGTGATAGACTGATAGTCTGATAGACTTATAGTATAATCTTTTCAATTATTCGACATGTGTTCCTCATTCATTAATTTGGTGAGTCTTCATTTTGCTGTGATTCACAGTAATTTCACACTAATTCACTGATTCTGTCATCTGTCATTGTGTCTGATTCACAGCAAAATGTGGAAGAGTCCATATTCACAGGCTGTGAATATGGACTCTTCCACATTTTGCTCTTATGGGATGGGTCACTGATGTGGTGGTATGGTAGGCGACTCATCGCTGAATTGCCTCCTTTATATCACATAGTTCTTCTCTTCAATGTTTGGTGGTACAGTTTAGCTGGTGCGTGTCTAACCAATATTATTAAATTAAGCTTAAAAAAATGTTCATACAAACATTGATTTTATATTCTTACATTACAGATCAATGATGACTTGTCGCGAGGATCAGCTGCACTGGCATGCCGAAGATTTCGTGGAACACACAGCTTTGATAAAATTGCTGGAATATTGGACAGGATCAACTCGGAGCATGGTTTATCTTATAGAAAAGTTGTATCTACAGTCACTGACAATGCATCGAACATGGTGAAATGCTTTAAAGAGTTCGGTGTTCGTGTTCAGAATCGTACTGACGACATTGATGAAGATGATGCAGATGAAGATGATGATGAAAAAGATTCAGATGAAGAGGTTATCATCAGCAACTTTCCTGAACATTCAGGAGAGCATGGAGAGAGTCAGTGAAACTATCATCCCATATTCGATGTGCCTCCCACACATTGAACTTGGTAGCAACAACTGATGCAGATAAAGGACTGAATTCACCTGGACTAAAGATGATAAAGCATTCTGCAATGGGAAAATGTTCGGCGCTGTGGAATGCTGCTGGTAAACCCAAGTCAGCAGAAAAAATACAGGAAATAACTGGCGTCCAATTTAGGTACCCATGCGTCACCCGATGGAACTCAATGTACGACTCATTAAGCCAAATATAAACATAAGAATGACGTGAATGTAGCTCTTGAAGAACTGAATCTACCCATCCTCAAAGACAATGAATTGGAATTTATTTCAGAATATTTGTCTGTTCTAAAACCAATTGCAGCAGCCCTCAACAAATTACAGGCAGAGAAAGAATGCTACTACGGTTGTCTTCTTCCAACAGTCCTAGTGACTCAAGATGCCCTCGCAAGATTGGAGCCTATCCAACCAAACGACCTGCGCTTGAGACACTGCATGCCATTACTGGCAGCAGTCGTCTCTGGCTTCAATGCCAGATTTGGTCATTTTTTGTCATTGAGCCCCGAGGTAACTGATGCCGTTTTGGCCTCAGTATCTCATCCGTATTTCAAACTTAGATGGATATCATTGTTGCAAGGGCCTAATTTCGGTGATCATGAAGCAATCAAGTCTCAAGTAAAAGACAAGCTGCAAATGGCTGTAAGAAATTATAATTCTGACAGCAGTGGTAATAGTTCGGTGAACTCAGACTCATCATCTGAAGACGATTTCTTCAGAACTATGGATGGCTCATTCTCTGCTCCTAACAACAAGGAAGACTTGGAAGTCCTCAATTATTTGCAGGACACCAGTAAGGCACTCGACTGTTTAGATAGGTATCCTGCTATAAAGAAGATCTTCAAGAGGTATAACACCACACTACCTTCCTCTGCACCAGTGGAACGGTTGTTTTCGTTTGCTGGCATGGTTCATAGCCCCAAACGAAGTCGTCTCTCGGATGGTAACTTTGAACAATTGGTTTTGCTGAAAGCAAATGTTTACAACGGTTGAACATTAAATTAACACTCTTAACTTGCGGTTTTTACCCTTATATTGTCAGTAATTGCGTACTGCAGTAAAACTGTAAAATTAAATTCTATGTAAAAAATGTTTACTTATATATGCTGACCATTCATTGATATGGGTTATGGACCTGGTGAAATGAGAATTGAGAAAAATAGAACTAAAAACTATATGTAGGTCATTTAATAGTTTTTCTTTGCTGATAAGTTATGATAATACTAAGTTTTAAGTTTACCACCTGAAAAACTGAAAGGGGAATCGTCAATCCCCGTGGTTTAGATCAGGTGACATGGGTAGGATGCGATGCTTGTATTGCCTCAGCCCTCAGGGGAGTATTAGGAGTGATACTTTTCAGGAGTGATTAACAAAATAATTTGTTTTTGTTTACTCTACAAGAGTACAACTTTTTTCAATTCATATAAAAGTGATCTTAAAAAGTGATCTTGAAAAGTGATCTTCAAGATCACGATCTTGATCTTGATCTGGATCTTCAAGATCACATTTTTCTGGTGATCTGATCTTGATCTTCAAGATCACATTTTTCTGGTGATCTGATCTTGATCTTCAAGATCACCAAAGTTGGTGATCTTGCCCATCTCTGGCTGTGGGCCCAAACTCTGGGACCTCTTGTATTGTAACAAATATTTTTTTGGAATTAAAATGTTCCTCCCAGTTTTGCTTCTTTGAATATTTGTTCTTGCATTGACCACAAAAGTAACCCCTTTTAACACCCTCACTTTTCTCTCCAACTTCATCAATATTAGGATCCATTATTGATTATTGACTACCTGAAAAAATACAAAATAAGTAAAAGTTAGTAAATATAGTATGGTAAAAGTGAGTAAAAGTAAGTAAATATAGTACAATGAAAGTAAGTAAAAGTAAGTGCTTTAAACTTAGTAAAAGTAAGGAAGAGTAAGTAAAAGTAGGTAAGTTAAAGTAAGTAAAAGTAAGTTTAAACTTAACTAAACTTTTCAATTCTAGAGTCATGGTGGATTACTTAAAACCGCACAAGTAATTATCTGGCCAATTTATCAAACCTGGCCGAGATCAATGGAACATAGTCCAATCCTGATAATTTTATATTAAAAAAATATACGTGTTAATAAAATTTTAATTATCAAAACATTGAAGCTTAACAAAAAATAAAAATAATTGTTAAATATGGAATTACCAACTAAACTTAAAATAACTAAATTTGTAATTTAAAAAAATTGGTTTGTACAAGAACGTATATGCAAAAAAATTGCATAACGTCTAGTGGATGAACAAAACCCAAACCCAAATTTACTTTTTCTCATGGTCAAATTTACTGGAGCAATGCTCCCAAGATCCCAGGAATCTGGAGTCATGTCAGTGGTCATCTAGAAAAGACACTTGTTGGATTCCAGAGCAGCATATCTTGACAAATATTCCTGCTCCTACACCGAGTACCATAGGAAGAGGGTACATGCTGCCAGGGAATACCTTGTCTACTATAGAAAATTTGTTTGAAAGCTTTGAAAAGGAGTTGCACAGTTCTGGATCCAGTTAGAAAGTCAAGGAAAGATGCGTTGGTGGGTGGGTGGGACCTGTGGCTGGACCCGCATGGCTATCAGGCGTGGCCCATTGGCAATGGGGTTGCCAATTTCTCGAAAAACTGAAACAGACTCCTTTGTATTAATAAATTATCTTTATCTTTAATAGTTATCAATTAGAGAAATTGGCAGTGGCTTAGCCACCATGGACCAATGCAGGAGTGCAAATAAATTAACAAATATGATGCTGGAAACATCACACAGAACAAAATTTCAAAGCTCTACTAGACCTACAAAAAAGCCAGACACCAAAATAAAAAAACTAGGCCCTAGTATGTCAGGACATGCTCTTTTTGTTGGTTTTTGTTAGAGTATGGTACAAGCTGTCCCACATGATCATTTTGAGCTTTAAAAATGGGACATTTTTGTCACAAATTAATTTTGGCCATTTATGATGCCTTATATCTCAGCAACTAGAACAGGTAGGAAGATCCAGATTGAAACACTTTGTAGCATATGGACAGTACTTTCTTGGTTTCTAACAAAAGCTCACAGAGCCAAGTAGATCCAGAGCTATAATTTTCTAAAAGTGGCTTCCCAGGAATCAAAATGTAATTTGAAGCCTACTTTGGGGATATTTTATGGAAAATCTATACTTCCTAGAGCTCTAGTAATGTAAGTTTTGAAATCTACAGTAAATATTGACCCTAGGAGCAAATTTTCAGAGCAGAAGGATTTGTTACTGTGGAATGCTGACTAGTTAAAAATGGCACAAATAATTTGGCACTCAATGTGACGGACAAAGTAGCCCATGCTCTTGGAGCCCTAGTGACAGAACCACAAGAGATATGGAACTAAAACATTGCAGAACTTTCTTTAAGGCTTAAAGGAATCTGTGAGCAAAGTTAGAACAAAATCTGACATGGTGAGGTGGGGACCACAGGTCCACTTGACGTGGAATGACCCAATTGCATTTAATAGTCCTCATGAATGGAATGGCAATGTTATCAAATTCAAATATCAAGCAACAAGTAACGAAAAAAATCCATTACATTGATAAAAAATTTGCAAAGCATTACCATTACATTGATACATTTGAAAATCTTTCAGGTGTTACCATTACTTATTACTTTTGTAACATTCATTACATAATGTCATTACATGTAACACATTACTGCACATCTCTGCCAACAGGCACTTCCAAACTTTTGAGTAGTATACAGTAATCCCTTGTTTTACATGGTTTTATTAAACGCAATTTTGCATCTACGTAGGTAAGCCACGCCATACCTAAAATGCTAAATTTGAACAGATAAATATTGTGCGCCAGTTCATCATCATTATTTTTGGTTAGTAAAATGTTATTTCTTTTATATTATGTATTATTATAATATATATTATTTACAAACTGTATTTATAGCTTAATACTTGTTAATAAGAATAAATCAGGCTATATATAGGCCCATGTAACTTGTAAATGGATGTACTGGGGTAAATTGAATGTACATATATCGTGTCTCATACTGTATATGCAGTTTTTTGTTATATGCGGGTCACGCAAGCATGGAACCCCCACATAAAACAAGGGATTACTGTATATGCTTATTGTATAGTATATCATTAACAAAGTCATAAGTTTTGTGTAAGCCAAGAAGAAATCTGGACACAAATGTAATTATACTATCTTCCCCCTTTACTTACTGGGTTAATTCTAAGGTTGCCTTTCGAGAGAAGCACCACTTAATTCTCTCTGCTTTATCCTTTGGAATATCATCAGCATTCTCAAATCCCATGAAGTAGAGAGAGAATTTCATCTCAGGAAAATCCATTTTATTCAAGAGCTTCATCCCAATTACACGTGAATAAAAATCTAAAGAAGTCTTAGGATCACAAATTCGAAACATGGTTTGTTGAAACATAAAGTCCTGAAAAGTACAAAATTTTCATCATGGTAAATTATGAAAGAAGCTCAAAGAATAAAAGTTAGGTTAAGACAGCAAGAATAGAATTTATTTTGTTGTAAAAGCCTGAAAAATGTACTGACACAGTATTTTATTCTAAAATCAGGGTTGGCACCCAAAAACCCACTGGAATTTTCAGTGGGTTTTTGGGTTTTTGTTCAGAGATGTTTATTTTAAAATAATTGAAATTTTTCTCATTGCTACATTGTTCAATTGTAGCTAATTAGAATGATTTGGCATATTGATTATTTCAAGTAAGCTGACTTATAAAACAATTCTTAAATTATGCAATGTGTAAATAAAGATTATGAAAAATTGAAAATTTATTAAAAAGGATTTGCACCCATTGTGAACACTATGGGCAATTATTGGATCATTTGACACATTGCTCCAACCATCTTGAATTAAAGTTACAGTAGAATTAACTAAGTCTTTTTTTCATTGAATCCAGTACCTACTTCATTATTCACTTTGATTAGCGAGTCAGCAGATAATTTTTTTCTGCTTGGAGGACAATAGCCTGGTCTTAAATTTTGGACCCATTTAATAAATTCTTTATTCTCTACAACTACAAATGGAATATTTGCTGAAAAGAAAAACTGGTCATTTGCAAATCTAGTTGTTCTTTTTGATCTACAGTTGTTCTAACCACATATGGCATTATCTGACCTTGTGTTTTCTTGGCTGGAGTAGAATGAAAAATTGGTATGGAAGATTCAGAAGCAGTTGAAGTGAATGAAGTCTGACTACTGAGAGTTGTAGTGTCATCATGAACCAGGCTTTCATATGATTTGCTTGAAGAGGGTCTACTCTCAAAACTGCCATGTCTATGTGTAGGAGGAAGAGTTGGTGATGTAGCTGTATTTGTAAGCTCATCCGCTTCATCATCACGAGCCTGTACCCATTTTTTATTGCATCAATCTAAATGATGTTTCACTCATTCTATTTTTTTCAAAAATACATATCTGCAGTATTTGCACCAAACTCTATTTGGTTGGTCACTCAATATTTCTACTTCATCCCATTCAGCAGCTTTAAGTCTGCCACCAGTATGTGCGGGTCTAACTTTCCCTAGATGATGTTTCACACACTCAATTTTTTTAGTGATACTTTCTTTGCAATAATTGCATAGTACTCTAGTAGGCTGATCACTTAATAAAGTCACCTCGTCCCATTCACTAGCTTTAGATCTTCCACTTCTATAATTCTTTGGCATCTTAAAAATTTAAATTTGAGTTAGGTCTAAATAAAGCTGAAATCTGCTGTTAAGAAATAAAGGAAAGATCTAAAATTAAAATGGAGAAAATTCTAATATGTCATTATTATCTCTCATATCTGAACTTTCTGTGAAATAAAGGTGTCTTTTTAATATATATTGTAGATTAGATAAATAAATTAATAAAATAATAGATATATTAGGCACTACATAATTATCAAACTTTCTAAAAAATTTCAACCCATCAAAAACCCAAAAACCCATAAAAAAAACAGCTGGGTTGGGTTTTTGCCAACCCTGTCTAAAATTGTTGTATAACCTTAAATGATAAAATATGGTTGTCATCCAAGAAAGCATTTTAAAGATGGGTCATTAAATTAAAAGTTAGTGGCTGATTTCAATTAAATTAAAAGTTAGTGGCTGATTTCAATTAAATTAAAAGTTAGTGGCTGATTTCAATTAAATTAAAAGTTAGTGGCTGATTTCAATTAAATTAAAAGTTAGTGGCTGATTTCAATTAAATTAAAAGTTAGTGGCTGATTTCAATTAAATTAAAAGTTAGTGGCTGATTTCAATTAAATTAAAAGTTAGTGGCTGATTTCAATTAAATTAAAAGTTAGTGGCTGATTTCAATTAAATTAAAAGTTAGTGGCTGATTTCAATTAAATTAAAAGTTAGTGGCTGATTTCAATTAAATTAAAAGTTAGTGGCTGATTTCAATTAAATTAAAAGTTAGTGGCTGATTTCAATTAAATTAAAAGTTAGTGGCTGATTTCAATTAAATTAAAAGTTAGTGGCTGATTTCAATTAAATTAAAAGTTAGTGGCTGATTTCAATTAAATTAAAAGTTAGTGGCTGATTTCAATTAAATTAAAAAGAGGCAGCTCCTGTACAGTAAATTCTGTAGCTATCCTTATAGAAAATTTTAAAATCAGCCCAATTCCATAATACATTTCTTCTCAGGCCAAAGGCTTATCTTTAACAACTGCATATACAGTTCTCCCCTGATTTACAAATGAGCTATGTTCCTAAAATTCATAAATCAAACCCTATTTTCCCATTACTCCAATTATAAAAGTTAAGATAAGTTCCTACGAACAAAAATCACTTCCCCAGAATGTCTTAAAATGCTACAAAAACATGTTTTTGCCCACAGCATTTGCTGTAAACAATGTTTTTAGATCTTTACAATAATAAATGCAGGTAAGGTGGTAGTGAGGGTCATGGAAGTACAACAAAATGATGATAATGATGAATAACAATTCTGTGCATTTTCTCCCTAGGATTAAGTACAGGTAAACCTTGATTTATGATGGGGTTGCATTCCTGAAAACCCCATCACAAATCAAAATATCGTAAATTGAGTTCATTATAACATGGGGTTCAATGGGATACATTCCCAGCCAGTCCCAAACACACGAGTATCACTGAAAAAAAAATTCCTACACTCATAACATCAATAGAAAACAATTAAACAACACTCAACACATCATTAAGAACAAGCCTGGTCATCATCACATGTCCCCTTCAAGGCTAAGGGGACTCTTGTAGGTGGAGTGGAGACGTCACACTGACTCCCACACAGCCTCTGGGGAGTCTGAAGTCGAGGGTTGTGTGAGAGATGTGTTCCCTCTTCCGAGCATCAGCAAGTTTGGCCAACCAATGGCCATCATTAATGTGAATTTTTTTTACCATAAATAGGGAGATGGTCTTAATTCATCACCATCATTAACATAAAATATTGTAAATCAAGGTTTACCTGTATACTGTAGAATAACGAGTGTACAGTATTACTGTACTGTAATGACTAATGTTGCTTCCAACCATTAATGACAGACCACTCACAACAGTAAAGACAAAATATTTTGTCTTTACTGTAGTGAATATGGTTCAGTAATGAAGGTCTTAAATACATTTAAAACATTTTATATGGGTTAATTTTATTTTTTAGTAATATTTACTACTTTCTTTGAAATGATCTTATGTTGTTTCGTGCGTTGGTCTCTCTTTACACAGAAGTCAAGCTGGTGGCCCCGCCTCTAGGTCTGGTCTGGTGGAGGAGTGAGTTGCTTTCTTGCGCTCTCCACTGTACATAGCCAGGCATGCCCAGCTCATCTGGTACTGTCCTGAGCCAGGCATCCAGTCTTTTCTTGAAGACTTCAACTTTGACCCCCGTTACGTTTCTGAGGTCCTTAGAAGCTGGTTGAAAAGTCTTGGCCCCCTGACAACCAAGCTATTTTCCTTCAGGGTTGAGGAGGTTCCTTGTCGGGCCTTTAATTTGGGAACACTACACATTCTGCCTTTCCTATTTTCCAGGGTTGTTTGAATGGTAATTGGGTTTAGTTTGAGGCTTGGTACCAGTTTGTCGATCATTTTCCATATGTAGATTATGATGTACCTCTCTCTTCTTCTTTCCAGTGAGTAGATTTAGTTTACGTAGTCTTTCCCAGTAGTTGAGTTCTTTGCAGCTATCAATCTTGGCTGTGAAATGCCTTTGCGTTTCTTCTAGTTTATTAGTTTCTTCCTTTTTATATGGGGATGTCAAAACTGAGCCGTATTCAAGTTTTGGTATAATCAGTGTTTTTAGCAGGGGAATCGTTACTGTCCTGTCCCTTCTCTTGAACATTATTAGTACCTGTCTGGCGACTCTTTTTGCTTTATTTATCACTATCTGGTTTTGTGTTTCGAATTTTGCATCATCTGTCATTATTATCCCAAGATCAATCGCTTTCATGCTTCTCTGAATTTTCTGTCTATCTGGAGCATAATATGCAGTCTAAGTTCTTCTTTTCTACCATATCTCAAGAGCTGAAATTTCTCGGCGTTGAATGACATGTTGTTGTCTTCTGACCATTTGTATATTTTGTTTGTGTCCCTCTGCAAGGCCTCCACGTCATGTACATCGCTGATTTTTCTGCTGATCTTTGTATCATCTGCAAAGGATGTTACTATACTGTTGCTGTTTACTCCGCTGTCTATGTCTGTTAGCATGATAATGAACAAGAGTGGGGCCAGTACTGTCCCTTGTGGTACTGAGCTGCGTACTTCCGATTCTGATGATGATATACCTTGAATTTTGACGACCTGCAGACGATCTCTAAGGAAGTTGTAGATCCATTTTCCCACTTTGCCTGTTATTCCCATATATTTAATTTTATGTGCTATTATACCATAGTCACATTTATCAAAAGCTTTAGCAAAATCTGTGTATATAACATCTTAGTTGTCATTGCCTTCCAATGCATCTAGGATATTGTTGTAGTGTTCTATTAGTTGTGATAGGCATGATCTACCTGATTGGAATCCATGCTGATTTTCATTGAATCTCTCCTGTGTCTCCAGAAAATCATAAATTTTCTCTCTAGCAATTCTTTCAAATACTTTGGTGAGGTGGGACGTCAATGACACTGGTCTATAGTTCTTTGCTTGAGATCTGTCTTGAGATCTGTCCCCCTCCTTTATATATAGGGACAATGTTTGCTCTTTTCAAGATGCTCGGTATTTCCCCAGTGTCTAGGGATCTTCTCCATATCCAGTATAAAGGTGTAGCTATTTCATTTTTACAGTTTTTAATCAATAATGCATTCCAATTGTCCGGACCTGCAGCTGAATGTGGTTTCTTTTGTCCTATAGCTCTCGCTACATCTTCTGGCATAAAATCAGTCTGTTATATACTCTCCTTGCAATTCCTCTTCAAAGAATGCATTTATGTTAGGTATTGCTTTGTCACTTTTTGGGGTACTGAAAACTGATTCATAGTGAGCTCTCAATGTATCAGATATTTCTTTTGGATCGTCAGTTAGTTCATTATTTCCCATCCTTAAGGGCCCAATAGCAGTGCACATTTTTGTTTTCCTTTTTGCATAGCTATAGAAGTATTTTAGATTTTCCTTTATTGCTTCTACCACCTTTTCCTCTTCCCTCTCTGTATGGTCCTTAATCAGGGCTTGTATTTCCCTATCGATACCCTCCAGTTTTTCTTTTATTGCTTTCCTGTCATTGTCTTTCTTTTGCGGAATAGTCCTCTCTTTTGCGGAATAGTCCTCTCTTTTGCGGAATAGTCCTCTCTTTTGCGGAATAGTCCTCTCTTTTGCGGAATAGTCCTCTCTTTTGCGGAATAGTCCTCTCTTTTGCGGAATAGTCCTCTCTTTTGCGGAATAGTCCTCTCTTTTGCGGAATAGTCCTCTCTTTTGCGGAATAGTCTTCTCTTTTGCGGAATAGTCTTCTCTTTTGCGGAATAGTCTTCTCTTTTGCGGAATAGTCTTCTCTTTTGCGGAATAGTCTTCTCTTTTGCGGAATAGTCTTCTCTTTTGCGGAATAGTCTTCTCTTTTGCGGAATAGTCTTCTCTTTTGCGGAATAGTCTTCTCTTTTGCGGAATAGTCTTCTCTTTTGCGGAATAGTCTTCTCTTTTGCGGAATAGTCTTCTCTTTTGCGGAATAGTCTTCTCTTTTGCGGAATAGTCTTCTCTTTTGCGGAATAGTCTTCTCTTTTGCGGAATAGTCTTCTCTTTGCGGAATAGTCTTCTCTTTTGCGGAATAGTCTTCTCTTTTGCGGAATAGTCTTCTCTTTTGCGGAATAGTCTTCTCTTTTGCGGAATAGTCTTCTCTTTTGCGGAATAGTCTTCTCTTTTGCGGAATAGTCTTCTCTTTTGCGGAATAGTCTTCTCTTTTGCGGAATAGTCTTCTCTTTTGCGGAATAGTCTTCTCTTTTGCGGAATAGTCTTCTCTTTTGCGGAATAGTCTTCTCTTTTGCCTCTCTAGCCAGCTCCTCTTTCCTTTTGGCTGTGATTTCGGAGCATATTTTTCTAAAATTCTCAGTGTTTTTTCTTCCAAGGTTGTTAGCATTTCTCCAGTCGTTTTATTCTCGAAAATTGTTCTCCATTCTATTTGGGCCATGTGTGATCCGATTGCTTCCCAATTTATAATCTTTGAGTTTAAGTTAAAGGCCCCAAATTTACTTCTTTCCACAATATGTGTATTGTCTTTTAATGCTGTCGTCATACTTGTTGATATCTCAATTAAGTTGTGGTCTGAGATAATGGTTGGGGTTATTTTTATATCAGCAATCAAGTTCATGTTATTCGTGAATATCAGATCCAGGCAGTTATTTTTTCTGGTATTTTCTGTTATCTTCTGTGTCAGCATAAACTCATTTGTGAGAGCCATCAACATTTTTGCTTGCTCCTGGTCTTCTCTTGTGCCCCCCTTGTCCTGGTGAATATATATATTCCTATCCACCTTTTTGTATTTTATAAATCGGAAGTTAAAGTCTCCGCATATCATTATGCTACCAAAAATATTGCAGTCACCTTCAGATATCTGCTGATGCTACAAAAAATTCTGAATTTAACCAACAATTTTGTTTGTAACTTCAAATTTTTCATTCATAAATTAAGCCTTTGGACAAAATTTTTTTGTTCATTACTTCGAAAATTCATACAGCAAGCATTTGTAAATTAGGGGAGGAGTGTATTCAACTTTACTTTTTTATTCACAAAAGCTTAAGCTACAAATTCAGTAATGGGTAGATCAGCTACAGAGGTCTCAGAATGCAAAGAACCACCTCATTTAGTTTTATATAATTAATTTTTAAAATAAAAAAAATGCTATTACACCTTCAGCTACACCAAATAACTTCCTTTGAATAAGTTGTACTGTAGGAGGTTAGTACTACTGTAATCTTGTAGAGTATATCATTAACTCTAATAAATTTTGTTCTTTTATATAGTAACATTAACTTGGGTTACCATACAAGCTTTTTACCACTTGGAAAATCCTAGCAGGGTAAAAGCTAAGTACAGAACTCACCTTGGTTGAAGGATCTGTTTCACTCAAACAAGCACTAGCTTCATCATTTGAAAGGCCTTTTACTTCAGACATATTGTTGTAACTTCAATAATCAAGTTTGATATCAGCACTTTAAAAATCTGCACAAAGGAAACTTACTGAAATTATTCTCTTTACAAAGCTACTGGTAACCTAGCCTAAATGGGCTTATCAGCCTGGTTAGACCAGGGATTAGCAATCTGTGGCTCTTTAAGGACTTTTGCATAACTCCTGACACTAACTTTAATTATGAAGAGAAAAAATGATTTTAGATAAATAATAAAGGTCTAAAAACCCAACAATGGACAACTGTTATCTAAATAACAAATGAGATGTGGTTTTCATAACATTTGATAATTCCCCCTTCAATATGTGTGCTGCATTGCAGGATACAAGTACCGTACCATACTATATCCATGTTTTGAGGTAATATGTTGCTAATTGTATCCATGTTTTGGGATGATTGGGCTAATAAAATCTTTTGGTTTGAACCAGGGCTGTGGAGTCGGTGATAAAATTTGCCGACTCCAACTCCAAAAATTTTAACATTCCAACTCCAACTCCAGAAATCTGACTTGTATAATTACGACTCCAATGGAATGTTAAGGCCAAATTGATTACGATTAGCTTTATTAGGCCAATGGAGATTCATAAACAAGGCATTTTGTCACCACTACATGACTCATCAGGTTACTTAGTGGCTGTAACTATGCCTTAATGGCTTTTTTTCTCTTTATTCAAAAATTACAATAAATCCCAAAATACAAACTGATTGAAACTTAAACAAAATAAGATTATTATTGGTTTAGCAAATTAATAAGATGTTTTTGTATTATTATAAACATCCGTAACAAAATATACTAATCTAAACTGAATTTGTTCTTAAAAAAAGGATCGCTTCCATTAAATCTTCTTTCAGTGATGCTTATCAAAATTATCAAATTGAAATCTAAAAATCTGAAAAAGATTTAGGGTTGCTAGTACAAAATTTTTAAATTTCCTTATTATTAATTATGTTAATTAATTATAATCCTTATTAATTATAAGCAACTATATTTATATATTATACAGGGTGTCCCAGAATTAACTATCTATTTCAATGAAATCGGACAAATTTTTTAAAAACACACTTTTATTTGTTTATCATGTTTAATATGTGTTAAAAATATATAAATTTCTAAATTTTTTTCATAATTTTATTTTCATAATTTTTTCAGTTTTATTTTTAGAATGGCAAAGAGACTCTCCAAAAGTTAACGTGTGGCTTGGAATGACCAAATCCAAAATTTATGGCCCATTCTTCTTTGCGGAAGCAACTGTAACAGGTACCGTCTACCTTGATATGTTTCAGCAGTTTCTCGAACCACAGCTTCTTGATAATATTGTGTTTCAACAAGATGGAGCACCATGTCATTATGCTCTAATTGTTCGAGAATACCTCAACAGATGCCTTCCGAATCGGTGGATTGGACGTGGAGGACCTCGACCTTGGCCTCCGCGTTCTCCGGATTTGACACCCCTCGATTTCTGTGCATGGGGTTTCATAAAAACAAAGGTTTATCGCCAAAAGATCAATAGTTTAGCTGAACTTAAAGAACGCATCCAGTTGGCAGTGCGGGAGATAACACCTGAAATGCTTCAAAATGTGTTTCGCAGCGCTAAGGATAGATTTGAAATTTGCAGAGATACAGACGGTGCACATGTTGAAACTTCTCAATAAAGTTTTGACTTATGATTTATAAATCTACAGTATTTGTTTTTGTATCATAATTTAGTAATAAACACAAAATTATGTCAGTTTTTATTAAATTTGTCCTATTTCATTGAAATAGATAGTTAATTCTGGGACACCCTGTACATTTTTAACACATATTAAACATGATAAACATAAATAAGTGTTTTTAAAAAATTTGTCCAATTTCATTGAAATAGATAGTTAATTCTGGGACACCCTGTATATTATTTATATATTATATTATATATTAAAACTAAGTTAAATCTATTTTATTCATAAAATTGAGCTAGGCCTAGGCCTAGGCTGCTATGGTTATAATTGAAGGATTTGCACCGACTCCGACTCCATCCAACTATGCACTTCTGACTCCGACTCCACAGCCCTGGTTTGAACAAGAAATTGAAGCTTGCAGCATTTGTCATTAGTGCTGTGAAGGTCAACACACATTTCAAGAAAGAAAAAAAATTGGAATTAAATGCCAAATAAAAGTGGGATTGGAATGGCTTCAAAAAAGAGAAAAATTGAGAATTTCAAAATGAATCCTTTGCATTCACCTCAAGTTTGGCTAGGCTTCCTTTATGTCTCATTTGCAATGAGAAAATTACGAACAACAGAAAATCCAACTTCAAGAGGCATTTTCTCAAAAAAAGTTTGCAGATAATACAATAGTAGTTGCTCCAGTTACAAATATAGAAAATTCTTAGAAATTGCAAAAGGATCTTGATAGATTAGTTCCTTGGGCCAGTAAATGGCAGATGAGTCATTCCAGCTCAACTGGTACAGATTTCAGAAAGTTGGTCGGGTGACCATCTCCAATTTTCTTCAAATTTTCAGGGTTGATTCATACACCATTCAATAGCTTAAATCTAAAATTTTAGCTTCCTCAGTCAAAAACGTTTAATTTTATGGTCGCTTAAATGGCCCCCACCTTCAAAAAAAATGCCCATGTTGGGCTTGATCGGCCAACACCTTCATTTTGAGAGGCCTTGAAAAGTGTCTTCTAATAGGAGTAGAAGCTTCAAATTTGTCATGCCAATACTACTTCTGGTGGGCTTTTCAATTTTGCAAGCTAAAAGGCTGTGGAACAAACAGTTTCTGAGTTACAAGGGCTTAAACATGGCTCCATTTTGAAGTTTGCATCAATTCCTCCCACTTTTATGACTCTACCATTTTCAAAAGTTTTAGTTCTACATCAATCACAGCTGTTTTAATACTCCTAATAGATTCTATGGGTTGTAAATTTATGAGTGAAATAAAAAAATAACCAAAAAAGGATTTATTTTTATTTTTAAAAATTTCCAAAAGTTGATATTTTCACAAAATTTGCAAAATTAACATCAACTTTGGGGCTTAATATAAAGGTGTCCGAAATTAGTCGGAGTTGATACTTCTAGTAAAGAAAGATACATATGTGTACAAAAACATATATTAAGGAATAGATCTCAACTCAACTCCTTCATATAGTTTTGGCTATTCAAAGAAAAGTACTTTTTGTGAAAAATTCTGAATTTTTTTCAAAATTTTGAAATGTTTAAATTTCTTTTTACAACATTGAATTGTAATTTTACTTCCATTTTATTACTTGGTAAGTTAATTCACAAATGTTAAATTATCTAAAGTTTTACTCATAAAAAAGACTATATATACCTAGATTATTACTACATTCGCAGTTAACACAACAGATGGACCAGCTTGTAGGCTCAATACTTGGATCTACCTAAGTAAATCATGTAGAACCCTGTTCTACTGCTCTTTAAGCACTTTCTAGTAATTTAAATTATGCAGTTAGTCCAGATAAACTAGCAGTAACCACCATTTTCAGTACAAAACCTTAAATTTAAGTAGCTTTGTTGTATTACTTCCCTTAACCTGTTAACGGACACTAACGTAAATGTACGGCGAACGAATTCCGTCCTTTGAGGCCTGCAACGTAAATGTACGCTTGCTGATATAGTTGCTGCAAATAAATGTTTTGCGCCGTTTATGTACGCTCTTTCATATTTTGATGCGAAAAGTGACTAGTTGGCAACTCTTCCTTGTGCTTTCCTGCATTGCCCGATAATTTGCGCGATATAAGACAATGATAAAGCGAGTCCAATTAGTGTGCGTGAATGCCCCAAGTTCCAAATTATGTTAAATATTCATCTTTACTAAGTTTATTATTTCCCTGGGTCTACAGATACGCCAATGAATATTTTACCCAGTAAAAAATAGTTATTCCTGAGGTGCCAAATGGCTTTTAAAGCATTATATCTCATGTTGCTGAGGAGAAATAAATCCATAAGTAAAACATGCATTGTGACCCGCCAGCATCTCATGCGGTACTCAAAGACAGATAACATGAGAGATGCCGGCGGGGCACACGGCAGCCAATGTGTTAAGGTGCGTAAATATATATATATATATTTATTTTTTTCGTAAATATGTTTATTTAGTTATAATTTACTTACAAATAAATTTTCATTACAATTTAGCCACGTAAACGAAAGTTATGAGTCAAAAAACGGAAAGCATTGCGCGCACACTTTTTACTGCAAAAAAAGGTGTCGGTGGTAGTTAGGTGTCGGTGGTAGTTAGGTGTCGGTGGTAGTTAGGTGTCGGTGGTAGTTAGGTGTCGGTGGTAGTTAGGTGTCGGTGGTAGTTAGGTGTCGGTGGTAGTTAGGTGTCGGTGGTAGTTAGGTGTCGGTGGTAGTTAGGTGTCGGTGGTAGTTAGGTGTCGGTGGTAGTTAGGTGTCGGTGGTAGTTAGGTGTCGGTGGTAGTTAGGTGTCGGTGGTAGTTAGGTGTCGGTGGTAGTTAGGTGTCGGTGGTAGTTAGGTGTCGGTGGTAGTTAGGTGTCGGTGGTAGTTAGGTGTCGGTGGTAGTTAGGTGTCGGTGGTAGTTAGGTGTCGGTGGTAGTTAGGTGTCGGTGGTAGTTAGGTGTCGGTGGTAGTTAGGTGTCGGTGGTAGTTAGGTGTCGGTGGTAGTTAGGTGTCGGTGGTAGTTAGGTGTCGGTGGTAGTTAGGTGTCGGTGGTAGTTAGGTGTCGGTGGTAGTTAGGTGTCGGTGGTAGTTAGGTGTCGGTGGTAGTTAGGTGTCGGTGGTAGTTAGGTGTCGGTGGTAGTTAGGTGTCGGTGGTAGTTAGGTGTCGGTGGTAGTTAGGTGTCGGTGGTAGTTAGGTGTCGGTGGTAGTTAGGTGTCGGTGGTAGTTAGGTGTCGGTGGTAGTTAGGTGTCGGTGGTAGTTAGGTGTCGGTGGTAGTTAGGTGTCGGTGGTAGTTAGGTGTCGGTGGTAGTTAGGTGTCGGTGGTAGTTAGGTGTCGGTGGTAGTTAGGTGTCGGTGGTAGTTAGGTGTCGGTGGTAGTTAGGTGTCGGTGGTAGTTAGGTGTCGGTGGTAGTTAGGTGTCGGTGGTAGTTAGGTGTCGGTGGTAGTTAGGTGTCGGTGGTAGTTAGGTGTCGGTGGTAGTTAGGTGTCGGTGGTAGTTAGGTGTCGGTGGTAGTTAGGTGTCGGTGGTAGTTAGGTGTCGGTGGTAGTTAGGTGTCGGTGGTAGTTAGGTGTCGGTGGTAGTTAGGTGTCGGTGGTAGTTAGGTGTCGGTGGTAGTTAGGTGTCGGTGGTAGTTAGGTGTCGGTGGTAGTTAGGTGTCGGTGGTAGTTAGGTGTCGGTGGTAGTTAGGTGTCGGTGGTAGTTAGGTGTCGGTGGTAGTTAGGTGTCGGTGGTAGTTAGGTGTCGGTGGTAGTTAGGTGTCGGTGGTAGTTAGGTGTCGGTGGTAGTTAGGTGTCGGTGGTAGTTAGGTGTCGGTGGTAGTTAGGTGTCGGTGGTAGTTAGGTGTCGGTGGTAGTTAGGTGTCGGTGGTAGTTAGGTGTCGGTGGTAGTTAGGTGTCGGTGGTAGTTAGGTGTCGGTGGTAGTTAGGTGTCGGTGGTAGTTAGGTGTCGGTGGTAGTTAGGTGTCGGTGGTAGTTAGGTGTCGGTGGTAGTTAGGTGTCGGTGGTAGTTAGGTGTCGGTGGTAGTTAGGTGTCGGTGGTAGTTAGGTGTCGGTGGTAGTTAGGTGTCGGTGGTAGTTAGGTGTCGGTGGTAGTTAGGTGTCGGTGGTAGTTAGGTGTCGGTGGTAGTTAGGTGTCGGTGGTAGTTTTTTATCAGAATTACATTTTCCTGGTGTAGTTTTCTCTGCTTTGCTGGAATTTGACACACATTTCTTTTGCAAATGAGTAGACACACTCCATATTTTGGAATGGAAAAAAAATAGTTTCTATTCATTTGCACAAGAAATGGGTATCAGATTCGAACAAAGCAGAGAAAACTCCACTAGAAAAATGTAATTTTTATAAAAAATGTAACCCCTGTGTCCAGCCAAATATTTACCAGATATATTTCCTGTTTTGGCTATAATGTACTTTTTTCATAAAATATTTTTCCTGATTGGACTATTTTTTTGCTACTATGTGACTTAATTTGTTTGTCATTTTCTGTTCTGGCTATTTTTTTTTTCTAATTGGATTTAGTTTGGTGGTGTTTGTGATAGAATTAAGACATGCCATTCTTGTGATTTTGACTGAGAACTTGATTCTTCATGTGCCCTAGATGAAGACAAAGCATTGGATGTTTTCATCAATTACAGTGTTATTCTCTCATCCTTAACTTGCCCAAAATGTGACAGAGAGTGCCTAATACGAAAAGAGCAGAAGATAGTTAGGTCAACTGTACGCCTTAAATGATTGGTTATGTTAAGTTGTGATATTTTCATTAGTTTAAACAAAAATGACGAGAGCAAACTTTTCTAGTTAATTCTGAGGTATTTCGCATGTTTCCTGTGGTAATGCGTCATTTACGAGATCTCGTAACATGAACATATCCTATATGTTTGTTACAATATCTCAAAAACTATGCACTTGCACAGGAAACCAATGGCAGATTCGTGCAAAGCACCTCAAAATTTACCAGAAAAGTTTGCTCTCATTATAAAACCAGGAGGAGTAAAATCAAATATTTACCAATTTTATTATTGTATTTGGACAATAAAGAGCCAGTAGATATAGTATACTTAGATTTTGCAAAGGCATTTGATACTGTTCCTCATGCAAGATTGTTGGTAAAAGTTAGAGCCCATGGTATAAGAGGTCATATAGCTGACTGGATAGAAGAATGGCTAAGAAACAGAAAACATAGTTCATCTAAATGGAAATAAGTCTACTTGGAGACCCGTATTGAGCGGAGTCCCACAGGGGTCTGTGCTGGGACTAGTGATGGGACGATTAATTGGAATCAGAATCGAGAATCGGAAGAATCGAGCATTTTTCAGGAATCGGAATCAGAATCGAGAGAATTGTACCATGATTTCCGATTCTTAAAACGATTCTAACTTTTAAATTGAACCAGTTTTGCAATGTAAACTTTAAAATTTAAATGAAAGAGGATAACAAATTTTATTTTTATTGTATTGTAGCTATACATTAAAACATGTATATGCATGATGTGTAATCAAGAAGATTAAAATGAATTGTTACAACTTACAGTTGATTTTTATTTTTAAACCAATCTATTATAATTTATAATTTATATTACCATACTCATAATGTAAATAGTTAATCTTACCAGAGTAAAATATGACAATTTCCAGAAAAACAAGTATAGAATTATTTTTAAAAATATTGAGAATCGGAATCGGAATCGAGAATCATATCGGAATCGAGACTTTTTAGTGGTATCGGAATCGTTAAAAATTTTGGTATCATCCCATCACTAGCTGGGACCTCTGCTTTTTCTTGTCTATATAAATGATCTAGAGAAAGGCCTATCATGTAAAACCTCAAAATTTGCTGATGATACAAAATTAGGCCATAATGTTAAGTCAGTAGCAGGAGCAATGACAATACAAAAAGACAGAGTAACAGACTGGGCAGATAAGTGGGAGATGAGATTTAATGTTGATAAGTGCAAGGTTATGCATATTGGGCCAAAAAATCCAGAATTTGAATACAATATGAATGGAATTTGGATTAAAAATGATGATAGAGAGAAAGACTTGGGTGTCACTATGACTAATGAACTTAAACCCTCAATCACTGTACGGAAATCAGAAATAAAGCAAATGCTAGACTCAATCTCATGCACACACACATTGAATACAAATCACCCAATATTATAAAGCAACTATACATTTCATATGTGAGACCCCTACTTGAATATTGTATTCAATTTAATAGTCCTTATTTGATACAAGATATTGAAAAACTGGAAAAATTACCGAAACGAGCAACAAGAATGATCCAATCTCTAAGACTGGCGTATCTAAACATGTTCTCATTAAAAAGGAGGTGGTTAAGGGGTGATATGATAGAGGTGTATAAAATGATAAAAGGGTTGGATAAGATAGATTTTGAGTCTCTCTTCATTAAAGATCACAATAACCAGACTAGTGGTCATAGTATGAAATTAATTAAGCCAAGATGTAGAACAAAGAAAACATAGTTTTACAAACAGAGTAATTAAGTTTTGGAATAGTCTGACAGAAGTGGTGATTTCAGATTCACTTGATTCTTTCAAAAGAAGGTTGGATAGTTTGATGTCTGCAAGGGACATCTGGTGATAGTGTTTAAGCCCATTTTTACTGCATGAATGGTACTAGTTTATTTCATATATATATTATGTGCATTTAGGTGATAAATCCCACAGCTCAACACAAGTGTTGTGGGATATAGGGAGGCAGCATCTTGGGTTAGGGGATACTCTCTGTCCTTACACACCTCATTTAAAGAGATTCCTCTGCTGAGCAGTGCCGCCCATAGTACTGTGAGGTATTGAAAAACTTGTGATCTTCACTTGCCCCACAAACACCTTGAAATGGGAGACCCAAAATGGGTGCACACACATTTCTACATTACTGTACAGTCTTTACAGCCACACCTACACTTTTCCTCCTAAGTATATATATTGTAATGTATATGGTTGTAAATTGTGACTTGGTCCTCAATTGGTATGGACCATGACTTATTTTTGGTTGGCAAGGTACTGGTATTGATGGGTACCATAATGAAATTGATAGGGATGTGCCGGATACCACTATCCGGCAGGATATCCAGCCGGATAGATGTCAGTATCCGGCCAGATAGCCAGATATTTATGATAGTCTTTTTTGTAATGGGAATACCATCTGGGCCCGCCCCTTTCCAATCTTAGCTTGCATAGCCTTTAGCTAGCAAAAGTTGAATATAGTTGTACAAAAATCTAAAATTAAAATAATTGATAAATAAGCATGTACCACTACTAGTATGTAACTATATTAACACTGCTAAAAAGGGAAAATGTTTGGTCCAGCTAAAAGTGTGACGCATAGCTAAGATCCTAGCTTCCCTTACTTTTTAATTTTTATTTTTTATTTTTATATATATTGCAAATTACAATATGAAAAAATATGAATTAGCAAAACCTTTTATTAAGATTTGAGATATAAAAATAAAACATATAGCCTAATCAAATATACCAGTAAGGTAAGTGAAATTATTAAAATAGCAAAACCTTAAAAAGTAAAAACTCACATTAAACAATAAAAATTAATACTATGTTCAAGACACTAGATTCACAAGTTTAAATCAAATTTTCGTCCATTGTGATGGATAAAAAGAAGCATCTCCCCTCGCTTTGGTAGCAAAGTACTTCTTTTTTCTTCAAAAATATTTCCGTATTCAGAAAACATTCTTTCTGAGAAAACTGAAGATGCTGGTGTCACTAGCCATTTTAGAGCAATTTTCTCGAGAGATGGAAAGGATTCTTCATTTTTCCAAATTTCAAGTGGAGATAGTCATCTGTCTGATATGGGTTTTTTTGCATATTGCTCAATTTCCTCTGCTATTTCTGCGAATGAAGCCATCTTGCGGCTTTTTTAAAACTTTTTCTCACCAGGTATCTTTTCTAAATTTTCTTGTGTTAGTTCCCTGAAACAAGCAGAGTGGATCATCATCAAACTTTGCCTTTTTTCTTCCTGTTGAGGAGGAAGAAGAATTAGAATCATCACTGCTGTGAGCCTGTTCTTCAAAATATTTCTCTCTAATTTTCTCTAGGTTGTTTATTTCATTTATTTCATTTATTTCTTCAATTAACCATGTCTTAATATTTTCCTTTTGTTGATCTTTGAAAAACAAAAATTTAAATCATGGATCAATGACAGTTGCTAGAGCATACTTCCGATTTGTTAAGACATTTAGACACTCTTTTTTCATTGCTTTCATTGGCAAAAAATTGTGACCACAATGACTTCAGCAATTCATCTTTTGTAGTTTGGACTCCTTGATCATCCTGGCCAATTTTTGAAAAAAACCTTTCAAGCGCGCACATGTTTGGGATAACAGTAGAGAGTAAACTATATTCTGTACTCATTTCTTGGGTGAGTTTAAAAAATGGCTGTAAAAGCTTTAAAAGATTTTCAATCAAGTGCCACTCATTAGATGAAATAACAAGTAATTCACTATGATCAGCAAGGTATATTTGAACTGATTTTTTCAACTTAACCATACGTTCTAGCATCAAATAAGATGAGTTCCAGCGCGTTAAAACATCTTGTACCAATAGAAGAGGAACATGACCCTGTTGTGTTTGGAGAGCTTTAAATTCAGAAGTAGCCAGTTGGGAGTGGTTAAAATGTGTCACTAAACATCGACACTTTGCCAAAAGATCTTTTATAGATCGTTGAGCCATTAATGCATCATTCACCACTAGCTGTAGCAAATGATTGAACAGTGAACAGAAGGTATTTCCGCAAGGTCACATCCCAAAGCTATGTTAGAAGCTCCATCTCTGACCAATATATTACGCCTTGATCTGTCAATATTCCATGATTGCCACATAGATTGCAATTTGTCCACTATATTAATTCCTGTATGCGATCCTGAAAAATGAGCTGAATGCAATACTGCATTACAATAAGTGTAGTCATTCATGACCCAATGACCTGACAAGGAAATGAATGATTCATTTGAAGAAGAGCAGGTCCAAATATCGGAAGTGAAGCTAATGTATTTCCCTTCTTTCAATTTATTCATAACAATTTCTTTGAGTTCTTCATAGATTTTGGGTATGACTTTTTCTGAAAAATATGTTCGATTTGGTAGCAAATACCTTGGCTGTACGTGGGCCATCAGTCCTATAAAGCCATCTTGTTCAACTAAACTAAAAGGATGGTTGTCCAATGCCATCATTAATCCTATCTTTTTATGTAAAGCTTGAGCTTTTGAGTCATTTATATCCCATATTTTCTTAAAGGAAAAACTTTCTTCTAACGTGAGTTGCTTTTCCATAGCAACTAATTTTTTCTCCTTCAGAGCCATTGAGGTGGTCGCTATAGGTTGATTTTGATTTTCAGATGATTTGTTAAGTTGAGACACTTCTTTATATTCTTTTGAATGCAGCATCTTTGCATGATTGTGCAAAGGTTTTGTGCTATAGCATCTAGCACCCAATTTCTCTGATCCCCTTTTAATCTGTTTGGAACATAGGGAGCAAATAGCTATCGTTGGATTAGTCTCATGTATTGTAAATATTTTCCAAATAAAACTAGCCATTTTAGGGGGTAAATAATGTTAAAATATTGCTGTAAGCCTGTAACTAATACTAACTAGCTATATGATTTAGGCAATGAAACGGTAAATGTACACTGTACAGTATTACACCCGTCTCCCTTTTGAGGTGAAATTTATATTTTTCCTATAGTTTTTGATGTGTTTTGAACGAATCTGACCTTCAAAACCGTCGGAAATGACTCATTTTTGAGATAACCCCCCTCCCCCCGGCTGGCAATCGAAAACGAGTCATTTCCGATGGTTTTGAAGGTCAAATTCGTTCAAAACACATCAAAAACCATAGGAAAAACAAATTTCACCTTCAAAATTGACCTAACCTATCCTAACCTAAATCACCTATAGTCTTGTAGGCAGCCCAGGAATCACTATAAATCACAGAGCCAGGCCTAATGTACTTCTGAATGAGTGGAATGAGTGTTCCATTCCAGTACGAAAGTAATTCAAATTCGAAATGGATGGAGCGCAGTGATTGGGCAGACATGTAATGAACACACAAACGAACGTACGAACACACACTAGATACACACAAAAAAAATGTTTATATCTCGAAAACGAAGCATTTGCGACGGAGACGCTATAGAAGGAAAGTGTCTTAGAATTAAAAAAATCTACTTAATGAACATATAATAATTGCTGGATGTTAGACGGGTGTAATAGTAGAATAATACCAATGAAACAATCCTGAAAAGGATAAAATATAGGTAACTAGTAAAGTTATTGAAAGATAGCTATAATTTATATCAAATAGTGATTAAAATTTGATAGTATAGTCAATTAGTCAAGTAATAGCTAAATAATAATATATAAAAAATTATGAATTATTTGAATGATATTATCCGGTATCCGGCCGGATATCCAGCCGGATATTTTTTTTGATTATCCGGCTATCCAGTATCCGGCCGGATAGTAAAAAATACTATCCGGCACACCCCTAGAAATTGACTAGATTCTTTGGCTCTGATATATTTGCATGTCAGTTATAAATAGATATAGAGTGTAACATATTTGTGGATAGTAGCCTATTATGACTTTGATCCTCTGGATCCAGAGATTCTATCTTAGTTTTAAATTGATAATTAATTAGTTTTGTGAAAATTGGTTATTGCCAATGTACAGGCAGTTTTTACATAGTGGAGCCACCTCGATGGGCCAAAGTGGCCCCTAGTGTGCCCACTATAAAAATTTCTTATGTTCTTATTATTAAAAAATGTAGCTCATGATTTGGATTACCTCGATAGGCCCAAGAGACTTCATGTTTTCAAAATGAAATGTAATGTAAAGGCCTCACTTTAATGAATAAAACTCCACATAAAATACAGGCCTGGGTTAATATTTGGCTGGACACAGGGGCTAACGAGAAATGAGAGGTTGTGTTTCACTAGCACTATTTTTCATGCTCTTTACGATGGTACTAATTTTTTGTGGAAATGCAAGATTATAGAAAAAATTACGTTACATTTTTATAGTGAATATTTCCTATTTTGGCTATAATATACTTTTTTCATAAAATATTTTTCCTAATTGGGCTATTTTTTCACTACTCTGCGACTTAGTTGGTTGGTTTCTGTTCTGTCTTTTTTTTTTCCTAATTGCATTGTTTGATTGTGTTTGTGACTGAATTATGACGTGCTGTTTGTGTGGTTTCTGACTTTGAGAACTTGATTCATCATGTGCCCTACATGAAGAGAAAGCAGTGGATGTTTTTATCAATTACGGCATTATTCTCTCATCCTTAACTTGCCTGAAATGTGACGGTGTGTGCCTAATACGAGAAGATCAGAAGATATTTAGGTGAAATAACCAATATTAATCAGTTAGGCCAACTGAGTGCCCAGTTAGGCCAACTGAATGTCCTTGATGATTGGTTAGGTTAAGTAATGATACTTTCGTTAGTTTAAACAAAAATGACATGGCCTGAGGTTGAAATAAAAAAATACATTTTTCTAGTGTATTTTGGTGTGCTCTGTGGTTAGGTTAGTTAATTTAGTTAGGTTAGCTAGTTTTTTATCAGAATTACATTTTCCTGGTGTAGTTTTCTCTGCTTTGTTGGAATTTGACACACATTTCTTGTGCAAATGAGTAGAAACACACTGTATTTTGGAATGGAAAAAAAAAAAGTTTCTATTCATTTGCACAAGAAATGGGTATCAGATTCGAACAAAGCAGAGAAAACTACACTAGAAAAATGTAATTTTGATAAAAAATGTAGCCCCTGTGTCCAGCCAAATATTTACCCGGGCCTGTCCTAGATTCGGGGTTGAAACCGATTTCATAAATAAAACTGGGTCAACTTAACCCAACCAGTAACCTTCACAAGTTGCGGTAAGGAGCAGCCAATTTGAGCATAGGTATTAATTTACATAGATAAAAACTTGCTGTGTTTAACAGGCCTACCAATAAGGCTTTTAACTAGGACCTAGGTTGTTAGAGCCTAGTTAGTAAGATTATAATTATTACGAATATAATAATAGTAATTAATAATTGATAGTTCTTAAGCAGAACTAACCTTAATCGGGCTGTCTTCGATGTTAGCTGTAGCCTCTCAAAGTCTTGACAAAATCTAATTTGGTCTTCGTCAAACAAATTATAAAATAATCAGATACAACACTAATAGTGCAGTAGCTTAGACCCTGATTTTTGAAGTAAGTGGACATTCTGGACAAAAGCACCAAACTTGGCTCAAATGTTGTTCAGGACCTTAGCTACCAATTTTTCCCCGGAACCAAGACGCACAACCCTCCTATTGTGAGGAGTAATTGCAAATAAATAGTCCCTAAACCTACATATTTCGATGCCAGGATTGCTATAAAATAATCAGAATTACCCTTAAATGTTTATTTAATGTAAAATATTTAATAATATAACTATATAATATGTGCTTTTCTGTTTTGCAGGTGATTTGTGAACATGGATTGGAGCAAATGCATGGTTTGTCAAGAGAGCAAAGGTGAGACTCTTAAATGTCCACTCAATGCTGTGAGTGGTAAAAAAACTGAAGCATATGCAACATTTATGGAGAATGTCAACGCATTCAAGAATCTTGGAAGACTACCAGTTCCCAGTGCTGGGCACTTGCGCAAACACTTGCGCAAAACGCAAATTGCGCAATTGCGCAAGTGTGATTTCGGTGGCGCATTTGCGTTTGCACCAATTCTTGCGCAAACTTGCGCATTTGCGTTTGCGCAAGTACTTGCGCAAACGCAAACTTGTGCGCAAACGTGAAAAAAAAACAAATATTAAAAATAGTGGATTTAGCTCATAAACACGTGACTCAGGTAGCCCTGTTCAAAAATCAACTTTTTCTTATTTTCATAGGTTTCTGTATTTTTTCCCATGCTTTTTGACCTGAAAAGGCCGAAAATTACAACCATTTTGACCTAGGTTGTTGGGAAGCATTGCCGCATGGAGCTTTAAGTTTTCTGCCTTGAAATCGGCCAAAAGCACCAGTTCCGGGGTCCCTTGAATCATGTTTTGCACTATAACCTTTTATCTAAACAAGATAGAGCAACAAAATAGGCACCAAATTAAAGTGTTTTTAATCCTCTTTCTAACTTATACAATTATGATAGTCTTGGAACAAGAAATGGCACATTGGTACATACAAAGATTTCAGAAATATCACAAAATTCGTTTTCTCACACTCAAGGCAGACAAGGCGCCTTATTCATGACACAAATTTGAGATTAACATTTTGTCACAAGTCTAATCGATCAAGAAGTGAAAGCATTACATGATGATTAATTTCATAATGACATTTACACAGTCAGTTGTTGAGAGTTTGTTTCTTGAAGCTGTCAAAGCGGCGTCTGTTGAACTCCACAGCTTGAAGGAGATAGTCCCTTTGCTTGGCATCTGTTGTTATAACATTTGCAAAGTCGCTCATCATCTTGACACCACGTTCAGCAATGTCATTCACCGCTTTCAGATTCTTAACATAGTCCAACGCTTTTCTGTAGTCCTCATTCTGTGGCCAAGACGTGACAGGTTCCAGAAGCCACTCGGATCCAATGTTCAGTGTGTCCAGCAGGAAATGTGATTCTAGGCCAATGAGATCAACCAGGGTGGTCTTAGCTGTGACTCTCTGGAATAGAGGCTTTCCTGTTCTGAAGCTGTCTGGCTTCTCAGTGGCATGTAACTGGGCAGCAATGTCGTGCTTCAATGTGTCACTCAATCTACTGCTGAACAGGGCAAGGGCAAATGGCAGATGACATCACATTCCATGACCTTCCTTGGAAACGTCAGTCACACTAGTCACAGTGTCTTGATGGTGAGAACATCCAGGACGAGGCTGATGGTAATCCATGTCCTCTGTGTTAGCGTCGTTGTCAGTTGAGTCACCCCAGGTAATGTCATCCACATGAACAACTGCCTCTTGTTCTGCTGCAGCTGTAAAATAATACAACATGTTAAGACAGTAATTGTTAAGTACATGCTAAATATCGCAATGGAGTAAAACTTAAAACTTTTTGTGACGTTCAAAGTAATTAGTTTTACCTTGTTCTTGTCTATGCTGCAGTCTTTCATTCCTCGCTGCTTGCTGCAGGGATCTTGTCTCAAAAATCTTGTCATGACCAGACATATGACCTTTCCTCTCAGTCTTTTGGTCTTCGTAGAACCTGATATCCTCATCTTTCTTCTCTCTGGATAACAGTCTGTTGTTCTGTATTTCCTGGATTGCATCTGGAGCTCCTATATCGAACAGGCTGTCTAATTCCAGCACAAATGCTCCTCTTTTTCCTCCAGGGTTACTTGCTCTTCCTTTGCTTTTCACCAGAGCACGATGTTTCTCATGTAGTTTCATGAAGAGCTTCATTGCGTTGTACTTGGTCATTGTCTTGATCCTAGCCATCTGCCAGAATGGGATGATAGATTCAACTGTTTCATATGCAAGGTCTTGAACCATGGGCCTCCCTGCATTTTCCGGTAAATTCTGAAGATTAAGGAAATACTAGAACGCCTGTCTGTTGGTGGGAAGCTGGGAACCACTGATAAAAGCTGAAGGGTATCCAACCAGGAAAGTTTCAGTGAGAGATCTGGTAGATGGCCCAGTTGACACCTGCCTGTGGAGGTTCTGAGATATCAACTGTGCGCCCACGGAGCTCCCTCAGCTCCTTGCTTAATGCCATTGTGAAGTTGTAACTTGTAGATGGTTTTCTAGATTCTGATTGAGTTTCTGTTGTTTCCTGAAAAATGATAGATAATATATATTATTATTATTATTATTATTAATTATTATTTATTTATTATTATTATTATTATTATTATTATTATTTATTAATTTTATGCTCTTTCATTTGATACCTAATTTGTTGCTCTATCTTGTTTAGATCAAAAGTTAAAGTGCAAAACATAATTCAAGGGACCCCGGAATTGGCGCTTTGGCCGATTTCAAGGCAGAAAATTTAAAGCTCCATGCGGCAATGCTTCCCAACATCCTAGGTCAAAATAGTTGTGATTTCCGGCTTTTTCAGGTCAAAAAGCATGGGAAAATGTACAGAAACCTATGAAAATAAGAAAAGATTGATTTTTGAACAGGCCTAAGTCGTGACTGCCAGACAGGTGGCGCCGCCAGACAGCAGTGAGCACTCAGTATACCAACAACGCTAGTGAAACACGTTTGTTTGATTAGTTGATTTTAATTTTATTTCAGAGTTCAAACTACTAACTACTCTAGTAACTTCTAGAAACTTCATAAGTCATAACTACTGTCTATAACTAGTGAACCATGGACAGCCTCAGACACCAGTCTCTGTCCAGCCCCACCTCTGCCCCCAGCCCGGCCGGCAGCGTGACCAGCCATGGCTCAGAGCCTCACCAGGAGGAAGAGGTCGCCATAGAGACCACAGGCAGCAATGGTGAAGAGGAGGATGAGGAGGATGACTTTTTCAAGATGATAGATTTAGAATATGTAGATTATAAATTAGTAAATATTTAATTTCAAATAATTATTATTTTTAAAATTTTTACTGTATAACTCTGTAGGTTTGGATTGTCATGTCCACATGAGAGAAATATGAAATATAAAATAAATATTAATTAAAATATTTTTGCGTTTGCGTTTGCGTAAGCGCAAGCGCAAGTTTCAAGAAGTTTGCGCATTTGCGCTTGCGCAAGGTATGGGTTTGGGTTTGCGCATTTGCGCTTGCGCAAGTGAATTTTCGTTTGCGCTGCCCAGCACTGCCAGTTCCTCTTCTTTTCAATGAAGAGGTGACTGTTGAAGATCTGGTTCAGAATAAAGCTGTGTGGCACAAGTCATGCCATGTTAAATTTAGTAAAGAAAAGCTTGAAAGGGCTACAAAAAAGAGAGAAAGGGCGGATGAAGGTGAAACCAGTTCATCTACGGGGAAGCGGGTTCAGCGGCATCCTATGGACAAAGCAACTTGTGTGTTTTGTCAACAAACACATGGGCATCTTCACGAATTCAGTACATTTGGCGCTGACGTCAATTTACGAATGATGGCTACAGAACTCAGTGACACAGAACTAATGTCTAGAATAGGAGGTGGTGATCTCATGGCCATTGAAGCCAAGTATCATCTGCAATGCTTGACATTTTATCGGAACCGTTACCGCTCACTTTTGAGACAAAAACAGAGCAAGGAAGAAGGCTATGAAGAAAACTTGATGAAAGCAAAGGCAATAGTTGAGGTCGTTAATCATGTAGAAAATTGCGTGGAAGAAGGAATCTTTCAAATGAAGTTTTCTGTGCTATTTGATCTGTATCAAAAAGACTTCGGGACTTAGGTATTAATAAGGAAATGAACAGAGGACGATTCAGAGAGAAGATTCTGGAGTATTTCCCATATGCCCAGGAAGTGAGTGATGGCAAGAACAAAATCTTAGTTTTTCAGCAGGGAATTCAGGAAATGCTCAGAGAGACAAATAGACAGAATTTTGAAGGAGATACTATGATTCTTGCAAAAGCTGCTAGAATCATACGCAAGGAAATCGTCAACTTTACTGGATTCAAGTTTGCAGGTGCCTTTCCATCTGGTTGTCAACAGGAATCGGTACCTACAACCTTGAAAACCCTTATATCTATGATCACAAATGGTGCTGACGTGAAGGACCAAACACCAGAAGACTCCCCTGCAACTCTCACTGTCTCGCAACTTATCCTTTTTAATTTTAGGAACAAGCATACATCATCATCTAAGGTTCGCCATTCTTTGGAAAGAGAACCACCATTGCCTCTGTATCTTGGTCTGAAAATTCATACTGAAATTCGGTCAAAATCATTAATTACACAACTATATGAATTGGGTCTCAGTGTGAGTTATGACCGAATTCTTCAAGTCGAAAGCCAACTTGCAACAGCAGTGTGCCAGAACTTCAAGACCAAAGGAGTGGTTGTACCAGCTCAGTTTCGTCATGGACCATTTATTGTTGGGGCACTTGACAATCTGGATTACAACCCATCTAGTACAACTGCCGTTGGATCATTTCATGGTACAGAGATTAGTCTGTTTCAGTTCCCAACTGTCTCAAACTGTGGAACCAAACAAGGTGATCTTGTGCTACCTTCTCTAGGTTCAAAGGACTTGGAGTTACTCATGTCCTACTCAATTGTACCAGCTGTTGCAATGGACAAAACCAAGGTAGAAGTCCTGAAGTTGTCTAATGTGTCTGACCCTATTGAGGGACACTACCATGAAGCATGTTTCCAGGAAAAGGAGTGGATGAAAGAAGCGTTCAGGATCTTGGAGAAAGACACGATAGGGAAGGGTGATGTTATATCATGGTCAGCATACCACGCTACAAGGCAAGAACAAGATGAAGATCAAATGAAAACCCTTTCCTACCTCCTTCCCTTGAAAAGGCCGCTACTCCAGCGATGATCAAGCATGGAATGAATGTTGTTCGGTCTGCTACTGAATTCCTTAACCCCGGGCAAATACCAGTTGTTGCATTCGATGCACCCCTATATGCCCTTGGTAAATTCATTCAGTGGAAGTGGCCAGACACCCACGGAGAAGACAAGGTCATCGTCATGTTTGGAGGTCTACATACAGAGATGGCCATGTGGAGAACGTATGGAGATTATCTAGAGGGATCTGGGTGGGCAAATGCCTTGACACAAGCAGGCATTGCTTCGGCAGGAACTGTTGACTCATTTCTTAAAGCCTCTCATCTTACAAGAACCAGACATGTGTAAGAGTCCAGTTTTATTTATTTAGACCTTTACAAGTTTACGTAGATAGTTAACTAAATGCCAGGGTCACCAGCGCCCAAGTACTAGATTGGCATCCGGCACTGCGGCGCAAAGTTAATTTTAATAAAAGAAGGGAAGGACTGATTATTAAATCAATATGAATTTTTATATTTTATTGACAACAATTAATAAGTATATGCAAAGGGGATTTTTACCCGTAACAACTTTGATGGACTTATAATGGCGAGATTAAATAATGGCCCGTTTGGCTAATATATAACAGTCTGCAAATAATACTGATTGTAATAAGGAATATGCAATACAAATAATAGTAATAATAGTAGTAATAATAGTAGTAATAATAACAATAATAACAAAGATAATAATAACAAAGATAATAATAACAAAGATAATATCAATAATAACTAAAAGATAATAATAAAGATAATAATAACAACAAAGATAATAGCCACAATGACAACCTTGTCTGCAAAGAGACAGACAAGAATACTGTAAGTAATATTTTGGAGAAAAAGAGTAATAAAAAATGGCAATAATTAATAATTAAAATACATATAGGTTATATAGGCCCCAGTAACCTGTGGATGATAAATTACAGTTAATTCTGGTTATGGGATTGTGTTAAGTTGAATGGGAAAACTAAAGGAAATATGTAGGCTACAAATAATTAGTAGGCCATCTGCTAAGAAAATAACATGAAACATAATAGGCTTATAAAGTAAAATATACTAAGAAAATTTAATAGGCAGGCCTTTGCCTCTTCAACATATTGAGCTGAGGTTAATCTAAAACAAAAACTATGGTAGGCCTCAGTTAGGCTAGTTACAATTTGGCTTTAGCCTAGACCTAACTTAGCCTAAGTAATTTATTATATGAATCTTACATTACTATTTGTAGTATGAATCTTAGTACTAATTGCAAATGGTATAAGGCGTTAGTATCTGCAGTATGCGGTATTGCATACAGATATGAAATAGTAAAGAATAATTATAATAAATACAAAACATACCAAAAAGGAACTTTGCTTGCTGGCGGGGTGATTTCGAATAATGTTTTTTTTGGCGTCCTTTGTGTTGTCGTTGCACACAAGTTTGTTTTTACTTAATAATTTTACCAACCAGCCAAAATAATCCTTAAAAGCCCATTCATGTCTAGTCACACCACACTGAATTCTTAAGAATTAAATTTGATCACTGGACATATTTAACTTGTATTTATTTATTTATTTATTTATTTTAGATTTAAATATTTCACTCATGCCAATTTGTGGCAGTTTTCACTAATAAAGAATACTCTTGTGGTGCAAGGCACTACAAGTACTGCCCCCCAAAAACATGGTTGTCAGGGGTAAAAAAAAACACTTAAATGTCAAAACGCACTGGCTTACGAATGACTCTTCCAGAACGAGTCGTTGTTTGCTTTTGGATGGCAATATCCTGCAGCACTGGTTCTGAAGGCATGGATGGTGCTACAGGTGCAGTAGGGACATTGGGGGAAGGGGATTCTTGGTGCCTGTGCGATGGAGCCACTGGCTGGTTCAAAGACAGTTGGTTGCGATAATGAAGGAGAATTGGAAGAGGGATGATAGATTGTTGTACCCTCGGATGAGGTGGTGGTACATAGGATTTAGGAAGGGTAGATTGCTGTACCTGTATATGAGATGAAGGTACAGAAGATTGAGGAGGGATAGGTTGCTGTACCTGTATTTGAGGTGGAGGTACAGAAGATTGAGGGAGGATAGGATCTTTTGTTGGAGAAAAATCAAGGTATGCTGGTTTCAAGCGGTCCACAGAAACAGTTTCACGCTTGCCCACCTTGTCAATGATGAAAGTTTTGGGTTTACGGTCTAGCACAAGGAAGGGACCATCATAGGGGCAGTGAAGAGGGTAGCGGTGAGCATCATGTCTCAAGAAAATGTGTGCAAGTTTGTAAATCAGGGGAAACGAAGGTAGTTTGTGAAGTGGAAGTTCTAGGTGCTGTGGGACGAATTTGCTTCATAACAGAGCGTAATGTCTTAACATACGAAGCAGGATCACATGCGGGGTTAATGGGTGTAGGTGTGAAAAATTCTCCGGGTAACCGGAGTGTGGTACCGTAAACTAATTCTGCTGCAGAGCATGCAAGATCAGTCTTCAGAGCAGTACGAATTCCGAGTAGGATTAGGGGTAGCCTGTCCACCCATGTAGTAGATGGATCAGTGGCTCGCAAGGAACTTTTAAGTTGACGATGGAAGCGTTCTATCACCCCATTGGATTGCGGGTGATAGCTTGTTGTTCTGATGCGCTCAGTCCCAAGAAGGAGCATGAGTTCCTTCCATAAGGCCGATTCAAACTGGGCACCTCTGTCTGTGCAAATGGTTGCAGGTATTCCAAAACGGGAAACCCAACATGAAACAAAGGCGTGAGCTACTGCAGAAGCAGTACAAGAAGTCAAAGGAACAGCTTCTGGCCATCTTGTGAACCTATCAATGACAGTGAGAAGATAGGTATAACCTCGAGAAGAATAGAGGGGGCCGACTATGTCTAGGTGTATGGCCTCAAAACGAGCCTTTGGCAAAGGAAAGGTACCAATTTCTGACTTTGTGTGTCGGTGAACTTTGGCACGCTGACATTGAAGGCAAGATCGAGTCCAATTGCGGATATCTTTGTGCATACTTGGCCATACAAACCTAGCTGCAATTAATTTTTGGGTGGCCTTAATTCCCGGGTGAGAAAGGGAATGGAGTTTAGCAAAAACAGCTCTTCGCAGCCCTTGTGGGACCAACGGTCGAATATGCTCAGTCGAGACGTCACATAAAATTAGTAAGTCTGACTTGGGTTCAACTGGTAAAGAGCGGACTTGCAATGAAGTGGGTGAATTAATAAGAGTTTGGAGGTCTGTATCCGTGGACTGAGCCTTAGCCATCTCTGAAAGGTTGATGTGAGAGTGTCCAGGGTCAGAAATTGCTGAGATGCGAGACAGCGCATCCGGCACAACATTCAAAGAACCTGAAATGTGTCGAATGTCTGAAGTAAATTGAAGAATAAAATCAAGGTATCTTCGCTCATTAGGAGCATGAGAGTCTGATTGAGAATGGAGAGCAAATATTAACGGACGATGATCCGTAAAAATGCTAAAGTCACGTCCTTCCAGGAATGACCTGAAATGACGGATGGAGAGGTATATCGCCAGCAACTCTCGACCGAAAGTGCTGTACCTCATTTGTGAAGGTGAGAGCTTGCGTGAAAAGAATGCGAGAGGTTCCCAAACGCCTGAAACAAGCTGCTGGAGCACTCCTGACACGGCAACGTCAGAGGCATCAGTGGCTAAGTTCAGAGGAGCGTCTGGTTGAGGGTGAACAAGGCATGTAGCTCGTGCTATAGCCTCTTTTGCTTGTGAAAAAGCGTTGGTAGCTTCGGGGTTCCACAGAACTGCAGTGGATCTGCCCCTTTTTGATTGGCGAAGAAGAGAGGTTATGGGTGCAAGAATGTTTGCACACTGAGGAATGAAGCGATGGTAGAAGTTTACCATCCCTAAAAAGCGGCGAAGTTGCTTTTGAGTTTGCGGTTGTGGGAAAGACCTTATGACAGATACTTTATTTTCGAGAGGAGAAATGCCCTTCGAAGTAACTTTGTGTCCTAAGAAGGTGAGTTCATCTACAGCAAAGACACATTTTTCAGGGTTTAGCAATACACCATATTCTGCCAACCGAGAAAAAACTAAGCGTAAATGTTGAATATGTTCTGAGGGAGAAGAACTTGCGATGAGAATGTCATCGACATATGTGAAAGTGAAGGAGAGACCTCTCAACACTTCATCAATGAAGCGTTGAAAAGTTTGGGCTGCATTACGCAGTCCGTATGGCATTTTTGTCATTTCAAATAACCCAAAAGGGGTTGTTATAGCAGTTTTATGTACATCATCAGGGTGTACAGGAATTTGATGAAAGGCTCGCACCAAGTCAAGGCGTGAAAATACTGTGGTGCCATGGAGAGCAGAAGTAAAATCGTGTAAGTGAGGAAGGGGATAGCGATCTGGAATCGTGTTGTCATTCAAAGCACGATAATCTCCACATGGACGCCAGTCTCCAGGTGTAGGTTTTGGGACCATGTGTAAAGCAGAGGCATACGGGCTACTTGAAGGCCGTATAATACCGAGTTCAAGCATGTGTTCAAACTCTCGTCTCACAATTGCAAGACGATCTGGAGCTAAGCGACGTGGGCGGGTGAAAACAGGTGAGCCTACCGTATCAATACGGTGGACAACAGAGTGTTTAATAGGGGTATCCTTAGAACAGGGTTGAGTAAGGAAGAAAATTCATTTAGGAGCTGCTCTATAGCAGGTGAGCACTGTGGCAGAGAACTTGCCAATAATGAAGAGGGGTGCACGGTAGGAGAACCAATTACTGAAAGATGTGTGACATTATCAATTAATTGTGCTCTACGAACATCAACTAATAAATCATTAGCAGAAAGAAAATCAGAGCCTAACATTGGAGTATATACATCCGCGACAAGAAATATCCAGCGGAAAACACGTCTAAGTCCAAGAGAAACTGAAATAGAACGATGTCCATAAGTGTGAATAGATGAAGAATTAGCTGCACGTAAAATGAAAGGAGAAGGTCCGTTTGCACGGTCTGCGGCTGTTGCAGGAATAACACTGTATTGAGCTCCAGTGTCAATAAGGAATGCATAGCCTGAAAGTGGATCATGCAAGGTGAATGTTGGACCAGGTGGTGCAGTAGTTGTGAATCATTAAATTTTTGTGGAAGAAGGTTAGTATTGCTGTGGGAAGGAGTTTGTGTTGTATTTGGAGAATTAGTTGGGGGTATTAAATTAGCTGTGGTTGAATAAGTAGGTTGCGATTCTTTAACTTTACTTGCGTACGTAGGTGTTGGTTTGACAGTGTTAAATGAGGTAGTGGTAGGGTTAGTTGAAGTAAGGATAGGAGGAGAGGCTTGAGAGGCTGTAGCGTCAGACGCCTGTGACACCAGCCTGGTTAGTTTAAAGGAGGGTTAGGAGTCCATGGGCAAGGTGTGAGACAGCGCGTTGCACGATCTTTAAACTTTTCATGATACCAGCAAGGAGGGGTATGAACAGTAGACTGTGGTAAGGAAATAGGTTGAGAATGGGGCTGAGTAGTGGGGATTGAGGATTGAGGATGAGGTAAGGCTAATAGATTTGGATTAGGAGCAACCAACTGACCTGTTTGCGGTGGCTGTGGTTGTAGGAGAACGAGGCGTTGTCCAGGTTCATATTGGGAGGCTCTAATTGGACCAGAGGGTCGTCCTTGTCTTGAAGAACTTCTCTCTCGTTCCCTGTTGTTAGCTAGCTCTATTCGGAGAGCTTTAAATTCTTCTTTAAGTGTTCGTAGAATTTCATTGGATACTTTAAGACCTTGTGCAGCCGGACTCAGATTGTCGTCCTGCGTGGCACAGATTTGGGGGTGATGGGTGTGGTTATCTACTTGGCCAAGGTGGATTTCAATCATCATCTTATCAGCTGTTTTGGCCATTGTGAGGAGGTCTGTATCATCTGGCATACAACGGAGCATTGGCCGTAGGGCAGTAGGGAGACCATTGAGGAAGCGGCGTCGCATTAAGGGTGAGTTTTTATCGTCTTCATTGGTCTGTCCAGCCAGGTCTTGCAGATGTCTCAGGAAGGCTGTTGGCGTTTGATCCCCAAGAACTTGGTCCTTGAGTAGAGCATTGAGTCGCTCTTCTTCTGATTGGCCGAGTCTCCTGACTAACTCGCTGAGGAGGCTCTCAAAAGCTTGGTCAGACGGAGGCAATAGAGTTACATCCCGCACTACTTTGTATACTTGTGTAGGCAGGAGGTTCTTTGTGACAAGGAACTTGGTTCGTGGGTCCGTAACTCCTTTTATCTCAAATAATCCCGCAGTTGACTCACAAAGATTCCAGGCTCTTCAGCGGTGAATTGTGGAGTGGTAGGCTGATACATTGTGAGAAAGTCCGTTATAGGTGGTGAATTTGGAGTACCACCATTGGATGACCCTAGGTTGTTATTGGTCATTGTGGCTATTATTTGTTACAAGGTACTAAAAAAAATTTAAAATGTGTCACAAACTGACAAGATTTCAACAAATGTTGTTGAATGTAAATAATGGCTTCAGGTAAGCTTGGTTGAGTATGAGACTCAATTAGAGTTATGAATGCCAATAACAAAAAGTTACGTAAAAATTTTTTTTTTTTTTTTTTTTTTTTATGATGTAGCCCAATATTAGCAGAAAAATAGTCTGCGTATAGGCTATTTGCAAGATAAGTAAAAAATTTTTTTATGATGTAGCCCAATATTAGCAGAAAAATAGTCTGCGTATAGGCTGTTTGCAAAATAAGTAAATTTGCATAAAAAAATTTAGAAAATGCTGAATTTATAAAAAGGCAAAATAAAAGGAATATATTTTGCAATAGAATACACTTCCAGTACAGGTGAGTGCTTTGTACTAGTGAATTTAATAAAATTATAGATGCAGACTGAATATATTGACAAAAATTGAGAAAAAACTTAGAAATTTTTTTTTTGCATAAATTACGGTGTTTGGTCACTCCAGGAGGTTACCAATTGTAAGAGTCCGGTTTTTTTTTTAGACCTTTACAAGTTTACGTAGATAATTAACTATATGCCAGGGTCACCAGCGCCCAAGTACTAGATTGGCATCCGGCACTGCGGCGCAAAGTTAATTTTAATAAAAGAAGGGAAGGACTGATTATTAAATCAATATGAATTTTTATATTTTATTGACAACAATTAATGAGTATATGCAAAGGGGATTTTTACCCGTAACAACTTTGATGGACTTATAATGGCGAGATTAAATAATGGCCCGTTTGGCTAATATATAACAGTCTGCAAATAATACTGATTATAATAATGAATATGCAATACAAATAATATAATAATAGTAGTAATAATATATAATAATAACTAATAACAAAGATAATAATAACAAGATAATAATAACAAAGTAATAATAATAACTAAAAGATAATAATAAAGATAATAATAACAAAGATAATAGCCACAATGACAACCTTGTCTGCAAAGAGACAGACAAGAATACTGTAAGTAATATTTGGAGAAAAAGATAATAAAAATGGCAATAATTAATAATTAAAATACATATAGGTTATATAGGCCCCAGTAACCTGTGGATGATAAATTACAGTTAATTCTGGTTATGGGATTGTGTTAAGTTGAATGGGAAACTAAAGGAAATATGTAGGCTACAAATGATTAGTAGGCCATCTGCTAAGAAAATAACTGAAACATAATAGGCTTATAAAGTAAAATATACTAAGAAATTTAATAGGCAGGCCTTTGCCTCTTCAACATATTGAGCTGAGGTTAATCTAAAACAAAGACTATGGTAGGCCTCAGTTAGGCTAGTTACAATTTGGCTTTAGCCTAGACCTAACTTAGCCTAAGTAATTTATTATATGAATCTTACATTACTATTTGTAGTATGAATCTTAGTACTAATTGCAAACGGTATAAGGCGTTAGTATCTGCAGTATGCGGTATTGCATACAGATATGAAATAGTAAAGAATAAATTATATAAATACAAAACATACCAAAAGGAACTTTGCTTGCTGGCGGGGTGATTTCGAATAATTTTTTTTGGCGTCCTTTGTGTTGTCGTTGCACACAAGTTTGTTTTTACTTAAATTTTACCAACCAGCCAAAATAATCCTTAAAAGCCCATTCATGTCTAGTCACACCACACTGAATTCTTAAGAATTAAATTTGATCATTGGACATATTTAACTTGTATTTATTTATTTATTTATTTATTTTAGATTTAAATATTTCACTCATGCCAATTTGTGGCAGTTTTCACTAATAAAGAATACTCTTGTGGTGCAAGGCACTACACATGCTCACCAGGTAACAGCTTTGACATTCGCAAAGCTGCAGCATGAAGCCTTTATGGAAACTGTTGGTCCCTATGATGACAAGACAAAGGAAGAGTGGAAGAAGAAGATGATTCAGGTCAGTCCAACATTCCAATACTGGGAGACAATTCTTCAGATGGAGATAGACGGCCTCATATTCATACGATCACATCGTGCAGGAGACTTTCCATTGTATGTAGAAAGCTTGAAGAAAGTAGTTCCCTGGTTCTTTGCTCTTGACCACCAGAATTACGCACGTTGGCTTCCACTCCACATCCGGGACATGAAGAATCTCCCTCAGCCAGTTATGAATGAGTTTTCACGAAATGGACACTGGGTAGTACACAAGACCAAGAAGAGATTCTCAGCCATGCCTTTAGACCAAGCGCATGAACAAAACAATGAGAAAGTCAAAGGTTCAGGAGGCGCGGTGGGTCTGACTGAGAATCCAGTGGCATTCAAGAAGTGGATGGTAGCAGGGCGCAGAACAAGCCAGATTGATTACTGAATATGAAGACGAAAACCTTCCAGAAACTGAAGACAAAACTTCCACCACGAAGAAGGACTATCTACACAGAGAAGATTCAAGGATCATGTTTCTAATCTCGTTGAAGTCTTCCGTGATATGGGAAATCCATTTTGTGATAATGGGAATGAGTTACTGGCCTTAGACACAAGGAATGTCATGGATGAATCTGTGGTCCATACAGTGAGAACTATAAAGGATTTGGGTAAGGAGCAATATAGCCGATACTACAAAGAAGTTGTTACAGATTGTACAAGGTCAATTCATACACCGATCAAGAAGAACTCGCTTGCCCTCTTCAGATGTCCTCGGCCGAAATCTCAGGTACGGAATGTTGGGGGAATCCAACTACTGAAGAACGATGTTGCTCTATTCTCTCATCTGTATATTGTTATGCAACATCGGCATAGTGACATGGATGCATTCTTCCAACACGAGAATCACCCCTTTCCTTCTTCCCTATCTGATGGTGGGAAATTGCGGTTTGGGAAAAAGTCTGACCTACTGAAAATCATTACATTTGAAAACAAGGACAACCCTCCAGATCCTTTTGATGTGAAACTTCTTGATGAAGCTGCCATCGTCCATTTGCTGTCTACTGCAGGTGTTACCAACTTTGAAGAGTATGCAGATCGTGTATTCGTCCCTTATCTCATCAAACAGTTAGAAACTTGCCAGCGAATTGCCATCGTCTGGGATACCTACACTGCAAGCACCTTAAAAGAGACTACCAGAGAAAAACGGGGAAAAGGAATCAGAAGAAAGGTTGAAGGAAAAACCAAATTACCCCTAAATTGGCATGACTTCCTTCGAGACTCTAGAAACAAGCAAGAACTGTTCGCTTTCCTATCAGACAAGGTTGCTGCAATGGAAGTTCCTAACAACAAAGAAGTTGTTATTACATCAGGACCTGAAGTCATCATCAATGGGGCCGACCGCACAATGCCAAGATGCGACCATGATGAGGCAGACACTAGACTGTTCATTCATCTTCAAGATGCAATAAAGGAAGGGCACATTAACTGCATGATCAGAACTGTAGACACGGATGTTATTGTCATTCTAATAGGAAAATTCCATCACTTGACGTCCATAAGATCTGAAGTAAATATTTGGGTTGGTTTTGGCACTGGGAAAAACTTCACTTACCATCATATTAACACAATCTGTGCCTCTTTGGGTGAAGAGAGATGCACATCCCTACCACTGTTTCACTGCTTCACGGGATGTGATACAACATCATCCTTTTACGGAAGGGGCAAGAATACGGCATGGGCAGCATGGCACCATTACCCTGAGGTAACACAAGCATTCACATTCATGGCACGAAATCCATTTGCAGATGTTGACGCCGAAACTCCCCACTTCAAGCTTCTTGAACGGTACACAGTTGTCCTCTATGACAACACCAGTGACATTGAACGTGTAGATGAGGCAAGAAAGGTCATGTTCTGTCAGAAGGGAAAAGCTATGGAGACTATCCCACCAACTCAGGATGCTCTTCTCCAACACACCAGGAGGGTCACATACCAGGGAGGAATATGGTCGACCTGTGAGAGAAGTGAACAGAATCTTCCAACTCCTGAAGGATGGGGATGGACCTTTAGCGAAGAGTCCCAGTCATGGACACCAGTTTGGACCACAAGACCAGTAGCATCTAAAGCTTGCAGCGAATTGGTCAAATGCGGCTGCAAGAGCAAGAGTGGATGTGGCACCAGGTGTGCTTGCAAGAAGGCCAGGTGGAAGTGTACAGAACTGTGTAGCTGCAACTGTGCAGTTTAACATATAGCGTCGAGCGGGGTGAGTTGGGACAGTTCGGGATAAGGGGTGAGTTGGGACAGTAGGCATTGCAATGCTAAATGCCAAGATATTTCCATTTTATGGTGCCCATTTAATAGCCCTGCCCTTACTCTACAAATGTTGTTAATACAAGTTTTCTATAGAACCACGAATAATGCATGAAAATTGTGCAAATATGAAAGGGTAGCATTTTGACCTTTGTAGAATTTCATTTTTTAAAATGCACATATTTTGCCAATTTTCCTCTCCCACATTCAGTTATAGAGCTAAAGGTCTACTTTTTGGTGGGTGAAATCTTCAATTGTTATAGTTTCGTTGATTTTTCTTAAACATGGTTTTCTTGAACATGGTTTTTGTGTTAAAATATTCACGATTTTCACTGTATATGTTGTACGAAGTGTGATTTCTGCAGTAAACATACTTCTGATCAGCTTAAAAGTTGTTTTATTGATCTGATCATGCCAAAAAACATATAGTTTGATGCCAAACATGCCAAGGGAATTCTCTATTGAAACTTATATCAGAAATTCCATTTTGTCTATGGCGGCCATCTTGAAATCCAATATGGCGGCCAAGTAATGGTCTCTGAAGGTGGTTCCGGGGATATTTTTAATTGTTGGTCCAAAATATACAAGTAGGGAAAGTTTGGTGCTTTTGTCCGGATTGTCCACTTCAACTTGTTTAGCTGCCCTACTATAAATAGGTGAGAATATTTTGAATATTTTGCTCAGCAACCAAACGTTGCTTGGAAATATCTAAGAAATGATTAAGTTCTAATTGATGCAGACTAAGATATAAAATTTGTGATCCGTACGATGCTTGTATTGTACTAATAATTTAACAGTTATTTCATACCCTAACCATTCTTTAGAAAAGTTGATTGATTGATTGATTGTTTGAAGTTTTATATGGAGGAGCTCAGCCAATAAGGCTATTTACATCCTCCAAGACCAAAACACCTTGTTCTAGGAGAACTTCCACTGTTTCTACATCAAGTGCTGGGTCTATTACACTGGGCAACACGTATTTTATTGAATGATATCTGACACTTGATTCTAGGTAATTTGGGTGCGCTGAATACGAATTTCAACTCGGTTTGGCTCTATCAGGTCCTGATTCTTGTCGACAGCCTATGTGCCATTTTCCAGATTTTTCAAATTAGGACTAAAAAATTAAGTCATGTGTTAAATTTTTTTTTCAAGTTTCATGAATACAAGCAGTTCAAACTACAGTAAAATTACATTATAACGATAGAAATGACTTAAAATAAAAAAACAAACAGATATGAAGCTTTCACTGTGGCAAAAATTTTCTTTTGTAAGACTTTCTAGCGTATTTGCTTGTTGATGGCAGGTCTCTTTTCAAGCACCAGCAGTAATCAGCCATCATGTGGGAATCCCAGCGGCCTTGGTACCGTTCCTCCATAATTTTGATATCTTGGTGGAATCTCTCCCCTTGTTCGTCACTTACATCACCTAAATTACTTGGAAATTGGTCAAGATGGCTATTCAAAAAATGCATTTTTATGCTCATATTGCAACCTAACTCTTTGTAGTCCCTTAAAAGTTTTTTTACGATTTCTTCGTAGTTATCTGCCCTATAATTGCCTAAAAAGTTTTCTATCAAGTCCACGAATGAGAACCAGCAATTTTTTTCCCGTTCATTCATGACATTAGGAAAATTGCTGTCTTTAATCATTGTTCTTATTTGTGGACCGTCGAAAATTCCCGCCTTGATTTTTTCATAACTTAAACTTGGAAATTTTGAAGTTATGTATTTGAAACACACGCCGTTCGTATCTAAAGCTTTTACATATTGTTTAATGAGGCCTAGTTTTATATGCAGAGGAGGAAATATGATTTTATCTCTGCTCACTAAAGGTGGATTAATTACGTTTTTTTCTCCGACAGTAAGTGATGTTCGTGCTGGCCAGATTTGTTTGAAATAATGTTCTTCCTTGGCTCTGCTGTCCCATAAGCAAAGGAAGCAGGGATATTTAGTATACCCTCCTTGTTGTCCTAGCAGAAAATTAACCATTTTTAAGTCAACACATATGATCCACTCGTGCTCCCTATATTTGATAAGATTTAAAACCTTTTCTATATGTTCATACTTTTCTTTTAATTTTGTTGAGTGCCCAATCGGTATCGAGCCGTATAGATTGCCATTATGCAACAACACACACTTAAGACTTCTTTTCGAACTGTCTAAAAACAAGCGCCAATCATTTGCATCGTAAGACTCAACCCCCATCTTCTTTAACAAACCAACTATGTCGCAGCAATATACTAAACTATCCTCTGTTCTAAAATATTTAACAAGTTCTTCTTCTCTTTTTCTGTAAAATGAAATGTATGTGTTTGAAGTAAGCAAGTTTTCTCTTTAAGTCTTGAAGCTAAAATTTCCGCAGCCTTTTTTGGCAAATTTAGATCCCTTACAAGATCATTCAACTCGGCCTGGTTAAACTTTTGCGGATCGTTTTGACTTTCAAATACGCTGGGGTCAAAATCGGTGTCTGACTCCTCAAAGTGCATAACAATATTTTCAGGAACATCTTCAACTAATTCTTGAGTTGGCAGACCCTTAAATTTTGGAATGGGGATCTCATTTGAATGTAGCACAGGTCGTATCGCGGTGTCGAAATTTGGGTACTCGATACAATGTTTATTTTTCTTAGTGAACCCCGAAGTCTTGACAAAGCAAAGGTAGCAATCGGTCTCGTGGTTAGTAGGCTCTCGCCACACCTGATATGGAAAAAAAATTGTAAAGCGTTAACAAAAGCGACGAGAGACTTGTTTTTATGAATTTTATCAAAAGTTATCACCCAAACATTTAACATTTCTATGTGTTTCAACCTTATGCAATATTTGAGATTCTTATAAACATTTTCTGTAAATTTTTGTTTATGTACCTAAGTTACAATTACATTTAGGTAAGTTACAGTATACTAGTGATTAAATTACGTAGTTTTATGAAATCATAAACTTACCATCGGAACTCCAAAAGGTATTTTTGAATCCGAACCCTTCGTCCAATGTCGCAGTCTTTCAATGCATATAGTGCAGGCTTTATGTGGAGCCCACGATTTATCTTGGTCCCCCAGTTTTATGCCAAAATAAGCTAAGTAAGCTCTTTTTACGAAGTCAGTATATTTGCTCGTTGATGTGGAAGTGTAAAATTTCCACATATATAACAGAAGGAATCAGGGTTGTTTTTGCATTTGAACTTTCTAGTGCTTGATGACATATTGCTTGATTGTTCTGCCAATTTGTAAAGGTATTTAAAGCCCTTAATTCATATAAATTTAAGAAAATCTGAAATATAAACACAAAAATTAGTTTAAATAGGTACTTATTATGAAATAGGTACTTACAATCTATGAAATAAACTAGAAACACGGATGAGTAGGTACAATATAAATTACGTCTAATTAAATCAACTATATTAAATCACGATGACAAAATTACTCACTAAATCATATGCCAATTCAAAATTATGTTAATGCCCAAACTTAATTAACTAACTCAACTGACTGACTGACTGATTGAATTGACTGATTAACTCTGGAAACGAGTCGCTTTTATATATTTTAGTTGTCCCTCTAGAATACTCTACAGAGAACAGGAACGCTCGAGAAAATTTTAGAATTCTATGATATTTTTAGCTTAATTTACTAATATTAAAATGGGTTAAAAATGACAAAATTAAAAATATTTTTAGGGTGTTACATATAAAAATATACATAATACAACAATACCATAACAATAGGTACAAATACCTAGATAAAAACCTAGTTGCATAATGTGTAACTGCAAAAAGACTTAGCGAGTATTGAGAAAAAAACCTTTTTATGAATACGACGAAAGAGGAGGGGTGTTGAGCAAAATCAGGACCTGATAGAGCAAAACCGAGTAAAAATTCGTGCTCAGCGCACCCAAATTACCTAGAACTAACTGTCAAATCTAATTCAATAGACAAAAAGTTGAAATTTGTTCCCCAGTGTTATTATTGGGATGAGACAGCAATAGAGAAAGCACACCATTACCCTCTTCAGTTCTGGGGCCAATTCCAGAACACTCAGAAAGGGATGAACATGAGGCCTGTTAGTTCTATGAAAAATGGAACTGAAAAATGGAACTGAAAAATGGAACCAAGTACTAAGTCAACAGTAACAGCCAGATGGAGTAACTAGGAGGTAACTGATTAATAAACCTGTAGGAATGAAAATTGGTATACAATGCAAGATTTAAAACTCTTTCAACCGCCCAAATGCCACTACAAACTTGAATACTTGGTCCATAGTGAAGTGTATCAATGGGGGAGAAAAACTATCCCCACCTAATAGGACTGATAAAGTAAAGTCCCTGACACCATATTGCAAAAGAGAGAATCTTAATTTTTTCCTTTGCCTAGTATAACATGGACAAAAAAGAAAGAAATGGGACAGTGTCTCTGGTAAATTACAACTAACACATAATGGGGAGAAGGCTAGTCCAATCCGGTGTAAGTAAGCCTGAAGGCCTACATGGCCAGAACGGAATTTAAATATTATAGAAGCTTTATAGTGGGAAGAAGGTACAGGCCAATTTCTTGTGCCCCAGGAAGGCTTAAACATTCCATAGAGTGTTGAGTGCCGTAATCTCTCCCATTGGGTTTTGTAATCATTTTGCACTGCCACTTTAGCTACTGCAAAACCCTCACCTGGGTGGAAATATAGCGAAGTTATAGCAGGGAGGGAATGAGCAGCCCTGGCCAGTGTATCAACCATCTCATTACCTGTAATTCCAACATGGCTCGGAACCCACTGGAAGGAAACCAGAATACCTTTTAGAAAAGTTCTTAGCAACGGCTGGTTGCTAAGCAAGCGAGTTTTTTACAGAGGTGGAGCTTACTTTACTCTGATCATAAGTTATTCATTTACTCCTGAGCCAAGTTGTTCTAGAATTTCTACTACTCACCTTGGTAACAAAAGTCTGTAATCTGTCAAAATAATCATGTGAATGAAGTGACATTTCTTTTACTGGGACCACAGACCAGTAACATACAGAAGAAAGGCCCGTAGCCAGCTTTTCCCAGCGGGGCGGGGGGGGGGGCGCTCGAATTATATGGTAATTGTAATGAGTCTTTACTAATTATTGCTTTCTGTGGAACAAGTCTTTACTAATTATTGTTTTATGTGTTTCAGATCTATGCTATGTTTATGTTGAATAAAGCCTCAAATTGGCCTTTACTTTATCTTTAGCCCGCTAACAAACGCGGCACCACAATTTATTCAACATTTCAATCAGCCATTCAGTCGGCCTTTCAGATACAGCAAGCAAATATTCATCCAGTAATCTTACTATATCATGGAGAAGGTGATTCGCCCGGATAAATTTATTACTTCTCCGAATTCTCCCCAAGCTGGGAAACTATGGAAATTATGGTCGCGCGGATTCAAATATTTCTTGAGTACTATCGCCGAACACAACCCCAATAAATTGGAGGTTCTATTCATACATATCGGCCCCGATGTCGCTGATATCATTCAAGACTGCTCTACTTATGAGGATGCCATGGCAGCCTTAGAGGCCACCTACGTCAAGAAGCCGAACGAGGTATGCGCTCGCCACCTGTTGTCCACCCGTCACCAAAAGCCCGAGGAAACCCTCGATGAGTACTTGCAAATTCTTCAACAACTAGCCAATGACTGCAACTTCAAATCGGTTTCCACCGACGAAAACAGGAGTTCATCTGTGAGAGACGCTTTCATCCGAGGAATTAGAGATAGCGCCATCCGTACCCGCTTACTCGAAAATGACACACTCTCACTGGCAAAGGCTATCGTCCAGGCTCGAACATTAGATCAGGCCCAGAAAAACTCAGAATCGTACCTCACTCATTACGGTGCTGTTGCAGCCACTGGCTCTCGCCACGAACCGTCGCCGACTACTGACTCTGCCCGGCCTGCCTGCGTCCAAGAAGACGATCTCCCAAACTCTTCAGCCGCTACGAATTTCGACAACAAAGCCGCTCTGTGCTTCTTCTGCGGGTCTCGACGCCACCCACGAAGCAGGTGTCCAACAAAGGATTCTATCTGTGCGAAATGTGAAAAGACCGGCCACTGGGCCAAAGTCTGCCGCTCAAGTACTTCCTCGGCACGTCAAAAACAGGATAAAACCACAGCGTCTCATTCAGCCGCAACATTAGCGACCATTAGTACCACTCTATCGTGTAGCTCTTCCATGCCTACCAACTCAACAGTCGATATCCTCGTCAACGGCCGTTCGTGTCTCGCCTTGTTGGATACTTGCAGCTCAGACAACTTCATTCGTGAGGATCTAGCCAAACACTTAGAGCTGCCCATTCTTCCGCACCCGGGCGTCGTATCAATGGCTTCGCCTAATCTATCCGCAGCCATCTCAGGTCGATGTACAGTGAAGGTTACGATGGGAGACCGCGACTACGAAAAGCTCGAACTATCCGTCTTGTCGGATCTGTGCGCTGACATAATACTCGGTACCCCATTCTTAATCAGACACAAGGAATTGAACATCAATTTCGGAGGTCCGGAGCCAGCACTCCATATATGCGGCCTTACCCGATCAAGAATTTCAGCCCCACCACTATTCGGCAACTTAACTGCCGATTGTCGTCCCATCGCCACGAAGTCCAGACGATTTTGCTCTGAGGACAAAATTTTCATTGGGAAAGAAATCGAAAAGCTACTCAGGGATGAGATAATTGAACCCAGTAACTCACCCTGGCGTGCTCAAGTAGTCATCACATCTACCGAAACAAAAAAAAAACGCATGGTAATCGATTTCTCTCAAACCGTCAACCGATTTACCATGCTAGATGCATATCCACTTCCGCGAATCGATGATATAGCCAACAAAGTCTCACAACACAAATACTACAGCGTAATTGATCTGCCAAGCGCATACTACCAGGTAGAAATCGATCCGTCTGAACGACCTTTCACAGCATTCGAGGCTGACGGAAATCTATACCAATTCAGAAGGATCCCTATGGGAGTAACTAACGGAGCCGCGGCCTTCCAGCGCGTCATGAACGAATTCATATCCTCGAACAACTTATCATCAACATACGCCTACCTCGACGATCTCACCATCTGCGGAACCACTTGGGAAGATCACGATGAGAACCTTCGACATTTCTGGGAAGCCGCTAAACGAGTAAATCTGAGTCTAAACAAGGAAAAATGCAAGCTTTCGATGACATCAGTGCACCTGCTCGGATATTCTATCTCTCATGGCGTATTGCGGCCCGATCCCGAACGCCTCCGGCCACTACAAGAACTTCAAACTCCTCGCAACAAGTCGTCTCTACAACGCGTAATCGGACTATTCGCATACTATGCTAAATGGATTCAGAACTATTCCCTCAAGATCAAACCTCTGCTCAACGTTTCATCATTCCCATTAACTCGCGAGGAAGTATCAACGATCCAAACACTCAAAGATGATATCTCGAAAGCTGTCGTCGGTTCAATCGATGAAGAACTGCCGTTCACTGTGGAGACGGACGCTTCCTCTTCAGCAATCGGAGCCACCCTCACCCAGAACGGCCGCCCGGTGGCGTTCTTTTCTCGCGCTCTGAATAACACAGAACGTCGCCATCACATCGTTGAAAAGGAGGCATACGCTGTAATCGAATCCATTCGCAAGTGGAAGCACTTCTTAGCTTATCGACACTTTACTGTCGTCACCGACCAGCGGAGCGTATCTTTCATGTTCGATGGAAAAGCTACTGGTCGTATTAAGAACGATAAGATTCTCCGTTGGCGTGTAGAACTAGCCGGCTACTCATTCACAATGAAATACAGACCGGGCCTCGAGAACCGAGCCGCAGACGCATTGTCGCGATCCTTTTGCGCTGCTACTCCAAGAATATCCCTCGCCCAGCTGCATGTTAATCTGATACACCCAGGAGTCCGCCGAATGACTCATTTTGTGAGAGCTAGGAACCTACCATTCTCAGTGGATGACATAAAACGAGTTACGTCGGAATGCCAAACATGCGCTAAATGTAAGCCACAGTACTATAAACCAGAAGTTAGTCACTTAATACGGGCCATGTCCCCGTTTGACCGACTTAACATCGACTTTAAAGGCCCGCTTCCGAGCGCAACTTCGCGACCTTACATCCTAACAGTAATCGACGAGTATTCACGCTTTCCTTTTGCCTTCCCGTGCCGTCATACGAACACGTCAACCGTTATCGCCCGTCTCACCGAGTTATTTTCTACCTTCGGAACTCCCTCTTACATCCACACAGATCGAGGGACATCGTTTATGTCTTCGGAACTAAAACTGTTCCTAACTAAACATGGTATCGCGACTAGTCGCACAACGCCGTATCACCCCCAAGGAAACGGGCAATGCGAACGTTACAATGGAATCATCATGAACACCATCAAACTAGCCATAGAAGATCGCGGGTTGCCGATGTCGCAATGGGAGTCCGTCCTACCAGACGCGCTGCACTCGATTAGATCGCTGCTGTGTACGGCCACGAACGAAACTCCTCACGAGCGTCTATTCACGCACCCGCGGCGTACTTCTACCGGTTCTGCACTACCGACGTGGCTGTCTTCTCCGGGAACTGTACTCCTTCGCCAATTCATTCGCCGATCCAAGAACGACCCCCTCGTCGAGGAAGTTGAGTTAATTGAGGCAAACCCCAACTACGCGTTTATACGGCATCCGAATGGGAGAGAAGATACCGTATCCATCAGGGACCTGGCACCGGCGGGACGTAGCAATACGGATGACACGAATCACTATGAACCCCCCGTACCCAGTCCGCCAATCAATTCCACCCCGCTAGCGGACGACTCAGAACCCGCTGAGATCCGCCGACACACGGTCCCAACAGCTCCCGTCGAAGCGACTCCAGTCGAAGTCGAGAGAGGCCCACCTGTGTCAGTAACCTCCGAGACGAGTCCCCCTCTGAGAAGAAGCACTCGAATCAGATACCCAGCTCAACGCCTAAACTTGTAGACTCTTCTTTCTTCCAAAATATCTTGAACTTGTCGTTTTGTTTCTTACCGTGCAATGTATCACGAATTATAAAAGAAGAGAGGAATGTAATGAGTCTTTACTAATTATTGTTTTCTGTGTAACAAGTCTTTACTAATTATTGTTTTCTGTGTAACAAGTCTTTACTAATTATTGTTTTCTGTGTTTCAGATCTATGCTATGTTTATGTTGAATAAAGCCTCAAATTGGCCTTTACTTTATCTTTAGCCCGCTAACAAACGCGGCACCACAGTAATGTAGCAAAAGTGGAGTGCGAAGGACGGAAGGTACAGAGAAGGAAACCAGGGAACAATATGCCGCACACAAAGATCGTCAGGGCTTGGAGGGTGTCTGAACACTTTTCCTGCAATATCCTGTTTTCGCGTCCCAAATTATTTATGGAAAACTGATACGTGTGGGTAGTTGGGAGGTAACGAAAATGGTCCACTGAGTAGGTACGTAGTTAATCTAACAATTATTAAACTCTTTTTATGTCAATAACTGGGTGGATGAAACCAATTGGTTGCTCACCAGAGTTTTTTCTCCACATTAGTATTTATATATACTGTGTGATAGAGCGTGCTCGGTAATAGACATACATTACCGATCAACCAACCGAAAAAACCAAGGGGACGCTGGTGGAAAAAGCCGCGGGAAGAAGGGAGAAGAAAGAACGGGGGAGCAAGACGGAACAGGGAGAGGAAGAGGCTAAAAAACGGAAAAAGATCCCCACCAGCAAGTACGCTCTCAAAAATTGAGCAAAGAGAAGAGGGACTGTCTAATAACACTCAGTAAGTGATCAGTTGTGTGTTTGAACCCAGTTTGGGGACATAATATAAGCTAGGTCAGTAAACTTAGGCCTACATTGTGGTCTAAGATCTAGTATCAACTCATAGCTTAACAAAGGCTGAGGTGAATTACCCTAACCTAATTTGGTGAGGAATCCTACTGTAGACCTCAATTTACTCTGCCCGCTCTGGACCACTTCCGGAATCTCTAAGCTGACCCCTATAAGGCTAGGCTTAATCTACTCTATAGTTAGACTGGAGATATTAGGGGTAGGTTAAGGGGACCAATTCATACATAGCATTTTTCACATTATTCAACCAACTAAATATAAACGAATAGCGTCCCAAATTATTTAACAGCATTAGCTTTGTTTTGATGAATCATTTTTGTTGATTTCTTATGAGAAAACATGGCTGGAATGCCCATTTAGGTCAACTGTACTCCCTTGACGATTGTTTAGGTTAAGTCGTGATATATTTGTTAGTTTAAACGAAAATATCACGACTTAACCTAACCAATCGTCAAGGGCGTACAGTCGACCTAATCGGGCCTTCAATAATTTTCGCATAGGTTTCGATTAATTTTAAACAACTTTTACCAGAAATGTGAGCATTTATTTTTAATACATAGACAAGTATCGTATATCATACGGGATACTGCCTGAATTAGATCTTATTTTATGTATGATATCACACACACTTTCGTCATACGTGAAGTAATTACACACAAATATCTCCAGCAGTATTTACTTTTGACTATTAATAATAAGCTAAAGAAAATTTATTCCTAGGTTGGAAATATATAAAAAAGCAGACTTAAAATAAAAGAAATTCTTAAATTCTTTTGTTAAAAAACTTGGTTAATACAATATTCGATTTAGCCCTGCGGGAGCCTTCAACCATATGTGTATCATATAAATAATCAGTTTTTTTATACTGATTCCAAATATAACAGCCGTTTCTTGTGCAAATTCTTAGTTTTTCAGTTATTTACTCTCAAAGGTAGCACTATTTTCAATTGCGCGATGTGTTCACCAGTACTCTTGCATGTAGAAATCCCTGACGTCATCTGTGTCTGCCGTGACGTAACATGTTCAGCACATGCGCAGATGATAGGAACTATTTCGCAGCAGCACATGCGTTGATTTCAAATTTCTTGTGCGCCACCGTTACGTACTGGATCAACGCAGTGTTGCCAAGTACAGGGAAATTTCCCTGTTTTAGGAAATTAATCACCAAATAACACCAATATTCCCTGAATAGGGAAATTTTGAGAAGTGAATATAAATATTTATATATCCAGAAACACAAATTTTCACTGTATTAATTGAAAAATATGTAACCATAGTTGTAGATATATTTTCGGTCTGGACATAGGTTAGGTTGGTTATATTATGAGAATAGGTTTTTCTGGTGTATTTTGGTGTGAGTTGTTAGAATCTAACCTTTATTTGTTGTGAAAATGAGAATTTTTTTTTTACTTTTTCAAAATTTGTTCATTTGCACAAGAAATGAAGGTCAGATTTGAATAAAACACACCAAAATACACCAGAAAAACCTATTCTCATATCGAATAATTACCAAAAAACTTAAATATCACCAACATCTGTCATTCAAAGAGAAAATATTTCTTCCAGGGGGGTCTCGATTGAGCCCCCCTAGCTACTACGGGCTTGGAAGATTGTCCACTTTCGTGATTGAAATCAACGCCGCTGAGCTGTTACTATCCGCCATCTCGAAAACATGAGACCAGCAACGTTTTACACACACATACACGTGCACAACTCCGCATAAGCGAGGTACAAACTTTTCAAAATCCATATACAGTATCTATATGGAAAACTGATGTGTGGGTAGTTGGGAGGTAACGAAAATGGTTCATTGAATAGGTAGGTAGTTAATCTAACAATTATTAAATTCCTTTTATGTCAATAACTGGGTGGATGAAACCAATTGGTTGCTCACCAGAGTTATTCTCCGCACTAGTATTTATATACTGTGTGACAAGAGCGTGCTCGGTAATAGATATACATTACCGATCAACCAACCGAAAAAAACTAAAAGGACGCTGGTGGAAAAAGCCCCGCGAAAAAGGGACAAGGGAGAACGAAAACTAGGAACGGGGCGAGAAGACGGAACGGGAGAAGGGAGAAGAAAAAACAACGGAAAAAAAGATCCCCACCAGCAAGTACGCTCTCAACAATTAAACAAAAAGGAAGAGGGACTCTCTAATAACACTCAGTAAGTGATCAGTTGTGTTTTTTAGCCCAGTTAATTAAGGGACATACATTAAGCTGGGTCAGACAAATTAGGCCTACATTGTGGTCTAAGACCTAGCATCAACTCATAGCTTAACAAAGGTGAAGGTAGATTGCCCTAACCTAATTTGGTGAGGAATCCTACTGTGGACCTCAGTAGTATAGCCGCAAAAGGTTAGAGTGCAGGAATGTTGCAATTTATTACACAATGTTGCAAAAGGGGTGGGGTATGCTACATGTTGCAAAAGGGGGCTATGCAACATGCTGCAAAGGGGTTGTGGTGTTGCAAAGGGGGGTGGGGGGATGCTGCAGGTGCAACAAGGAAACTTGGAGGCGGCGTTATCCCCCAAGAGAAAGAAGGAGGAGAGGCGTTCACCTGGCAGGAGCCAAGTGCATATTAAGACTTCAGCCGAGTAGGCGTTGTCTTATAGGCTCCTAATCAGCCAGTTGGCTTAGAAGGAGCCAAGGGGGGAGGGGTACACCTGAAGGGGTAGAGAAGAGAGAGTGAGAGAGAGAGAGAGAGAGAGAGAGAGAGAGAGTATCGGCCTTTGTTGCCGATTGCAAGGGCATGCAACTTGGAGGCGGAGTTCTCCCCCAAGCTATTTTCCCCAAAGGGTTATACCTAACCTAAGAGGCCTCTAAGGGGTTTTCCCAAAGGGCCAGAAAGAGAAAGGACCAGAGGTCCTTGCTCGGCTGGGAGCCGAGCTTGTATGACTCCGTCGTCAGCCTCTCGCTCTTTTATAGACCTCTAATCCGGCTGAGTTGCCAGATAGCGCCATGTATTTAATAGAAGGCTGAGTTGCCAGTTTGTGCTATATATTTTTCTAATCGAAGACTGAGTTGCCAGATAGCAATATTTATTAAATTAAACCATATATTAATCAAAATACCACAATATATTTATATGATGGTAGTTAATCAATACAGAATTTCTTTTAATTGTTGGAATTAAGAAGATTCATCTGTTTATTAAATAAATAATTTAAACACACGCTCTTTACACAATAAATCACTTAATTCCTATTTTATTATAAATATCACAATTAAGGCACGAATAACAGTGGGAAAAACGAAAGGAAAAGAAACCTTACGAAGAAAGTTGAAATAAACGATAATTCAAAACACACGGTCATCCCCCCTCCTCCCTCATTCCCCCAAACTTCTCACCCCATCTGTGCTTGTATATATAATAATCGAATGAACAACTCGTGCACACAAACACGCACACACACACGCGCACACACACACACACGCCTCTGTACATATCATGTGAATGAAAATCAGAAAAAAATCAATTATTATAAGAAATTAATTATTCAATATAAGAAATTAATCATTAAACGCTGTTTTTTTCCTTTCACGAGGAAAGGATTTCCGAGAATCTGGTCAACTCGAAACACACGGTCGTCCCCCCCTCCTCCCCCCCAAGCTTCTCACCCCATCTGTGCTTGTATATATAATAAACGAATGAACAAATCGTGCACACACATACACACCCACGAGGAAACGATTCCCGACTCGAATCACACCTGTTTGCCCAGAGGCCTTTTTTGACCGCAATTTGACCTTTGTTCCAGTCTACTCGGGATAAACCTCGCTTCACTCCAATTCTTAATTTTGCTGTTGTCTACAATGAAACACATTCTCGAAGCGAAGAAAATGTTTTATATTTTTTTTTACGCGTAATTTGTATGGTGTCATATTCTTAGATAACATCTTATTGAAAGATATACACACAATTATATTAAATAATAATCAGCGAAAGAAATAAGGTGGGCAAACCTGAAAGTACTAATAATTTATATATATATATATATATATATATATATATATATTATATAGATATAGAATAGAGAGAGAGAGAGAGAGAGAGAGAGAGAGAGAGAGAGAGAGAGTTTTGTTCATTCTTTTAAAATAAATAAAGGAATGGATATATATATATATATATATATGGGGTGGTACAAATTACAGTAGTAATAATAATAATTAACTCTTTCTCGCCGAATTGGAAAGCTTTTCACTCCGCCTTAGACCCACACTTTAACGTGGAAACCGAATGCTCTTTTCTTTCTATATATATATATATATATATAAAGAAAGAGAGAGTGAGTTTTGTTCATTCTTTTAAAATAAATAAAGGAATGGATATAAAGGGTGATCCAGAGAAATGGGACCCAAAAGAAACCCCTGTAACTCTTAAAGTATAAGTCCTTTTATAGAATCATACGCATCATTCGAAAGAGGATAGTTACAAGTTTGTACAGGATTGTATAAGTTTTGACAATACAAGACAAGATAAGATACAAAACAAAATAAAAGTGTTAGTTAAAACTAACCCTTCAAGATGACTGCATGGACTGTGGAACAGCTGCGTTTCATAACTGAGCAATATTATGAGCATGGAAGAAGTGTAGTTTCAGCTCTTAGAAGGTGATTTTGCCATCTGAAAATTTGTCTTGAAAGATCTTTGAGCTGAAACTACACTTCTTCCATGCTTATAATATTGCTCAGTTATGAAACGCAGCTGTTCCACAGTCCATGCAGTCATCTTGAAGGGTTAGTTTTAACTAACACTTTTATTTTGTTTTGTATCTTATCTTGTCTTGTATTGTCAAAACCTATACAATCCTGTACAAACTTGTAACTATCCTCTTTCGAATGATGCGTATGATTTTATAAAAGGACTTATACTTTAAGAGTTACAGGGGTTTCTTTTGGGTCCCATTTCTCTGGATCACCCTTTATATATATATAGGGTGGTACAAATTACAGTAGTAATAATAATTAACTCTTTCTCGCCGAATTAGAAACCTTTTCACTCCGCCTTAGACCCACAGTTTAACGTGGAAACCGAATGCTCTTTTCTTTCTATATATATATATATATATATATATACTGGGTGATCCAGATAAATGGGACCCATAAAAAAAAGCCAAATATTCTTAATATTTAATTCCTTTCATAAAAACTATATATCATTCGAAAGAGTAGAGTTACAAGTTTATTATGAAATATTTATTTTTTTAAAATGACTCCTTTCAAATGTGCTCCATTAGTTGCCGAGCATTCCAGTGTTCTCGCTTGTAAGTTCTGCATCACTTTTGCAAGAGTGTGCGGTGGTATGGCCTGTATCTCATTTGTGATGGCGGCCTTCAATTCTTGCAAGGTCGTTGGGTTATTTCTGTAGACCCTACTCTTTAAATATCCCCAGAGATAATAATCTAAGGGAGAAAAATCCGGAGACCTTGCGGGCCATTCAACGTCTCCAAATCTTGAGATTAACTCGCCTGGAAACGTTTGACGCAAAACTGCCATGCAGTTCATCGTGGTATGGCAGGTAGCTCCGTCTTGTTGGAACCAGTGGTTTTCTAGACAAAGATCTCTTAATTTAGGAATAAGGAAATCGGTCAACATTTTTTCGTAGCGATCACCATTTACAGTGACCGTGTTTCCGGTGGAATCCTCGAAAAAGTACGGCCCTATGATCTGAGATGCAGTAAGACCACACCAAACAATTACACGCTGACTATGCAACGGGACTTCGGTAATATTCAATGGATTTTCTGTTGCCCAGAACGACAATTTTGTTTGTTTACAGTTCCATTCAAGTGAAAATGGGCTTCGTCTGACATAATCAAAGTTGCTAGAAAATTGGTGGTGTCATTTACCTTCTGTTGGATCCATTGACAGAATTGTCGTCTTCATGCGAAATCTCCATCGTTTAGTTGTTGCACTGTTTGAATTTTATATGGAAAGAGCATTAAATTTTGCTTGAATATACGGTGTGGTGTTCCATATCCAACTCCTAACAGCTGAGAAGCACGTCTGATGCTTATGTTAGGATTATCCTGTACAATTTCATGAGTTCTGTTAATGATCTCGTCTATCCTTGCTGTGCGCACTCTTCCAGTTGGTTTTCTTTTTCCAATGCTGCCAGTTAGGGAAAAATTTCTGACACACTGACGGATTACTTTCTTAGAAGGTGATTTTGACATCTGAAAATTTGTCTTGAAAGATCTTTGAGCTGAAACTACACTTCTTCCATGCTCATAATATTGCTCAGTTATGAAACGCAGCTGTTCCACAGTCCATGCAGTCATCTTGAAGGGTTAGTTTTAACTAACACTTTTATTTTGTTTTGTATCTTATCTTGTCTTGTATTGTCAAAACCTATACAATCCTGTACAAACTTGTAACTATCCTCTTTCGAATGATGCGTATGATTTTATAAAAGGACTTATACTTTAAGAGTTACAGGGGTTTCTTTTGGGTCCCATTTCTCTGGATCACCCTTTATATATATATAGAAAGAAAGAGAGAGAGAGTTTTGTTCATTCTTTTAAAATAAATAAAGGAATGGATATATATATATATATATATATATATAGGGTGGTACAAATTACAGTAGTAATAATAATTAACTCTTTCTCGCCGAATTGGAAAGCTTTTCACTCCGCCTTAGACCCACAGTTTAACGTGGAAACCGAATGCTCTTTTCTTTTTTAAAAATATAATTAAAGGAATGGATATATTTATAATTTCTTTATTATAAAATCCTCTCGATTACATTAGTGACTAATCTAATGATCCTGGAATAGTGGGGGAAAAATATTGACATGGTAAAGACAGCAAGGGGTAATACGAGCATTAAATCTATTGGAGAAAATATAAAGATGCCATTAGTCGACCGGACCCGTTATAGCGGTGTTACGATTGGTACACAAACTTATCATAGCTCCACCCAGCTACACTGGCAACCAATCACTACGAACATCTGGCCTTAATCTTTTGGGGCGGAGCTTGGCGATTGTGCATATAAAAGGAAATATTTTTCAGTTTGGAGTAACAGTAGCTATTTTCGCGTCAGTGAATAATCATTCCCTCTGCCAGTGCATTCCCTCCACCATGGACCACGAACTTTACGTTTTTCCGGATTTGTATGAAGAAGGTGACACTGCAGCATTGACAGCAATTAATCTTTTTAACGCGATTGACCGTGATGAATTATTTCCAACGCAAACCGTTGAAGATATTTGCAGTGACGCTCCTTACAATCCGACGCAAGGGACTACCATAGAAATGTAAGTGTCTATAATTTATTCACAAGAAACATGATTTTATATATATGGAGGGTTGTAGTATCTCGTCAAATACTTCATTTAGATACTCACCATTATGCTAAAACCGAAATTTTTATGGCAATCTTTTGCGTGTTTTAAATGTTATTCGGATTTACCTCTTAAATGAGTTTCGAACCAAAGATATCTTCACATAATGGGGATCTGTCTGTATACTCTGTATATGTTTTTATTAAAAAAGAATCAATATGAACATTATTCCTTTAAGGTCCGATGAGGATTTGACACGTGTTATACAATCTTTTGAAGAATCTCGTGTCATGAATACGGAGGATATACTGATCAGTCAGCATAATGAATGTCACACCGAAATAATGTAAGTGTTTTTCGATCTTTTTGGGGTAAGAAGACAATATATTTTCATAAATTTATTAAATGAAAGAAATCAGTACAATAACCATCTTAAACTACAGAATATACCGTTACAAATATACACACACGAACAAAAACATTATACTATACAACGAGTACGTACAATTGGAAAACGGATTTTTATCTGTCTGCATACCATTTCATCGTTTCGGCGAGTGTGACACGGGTCAAATAAATTTAAAAAATTTATAAATTCTTTATCACATGACATTAGGCCTGTTCAAAAATCAACTTTTTCTTATTTCCATAGGTTTCTGTACATTTTCCCATGCTTTTTGACCTGAAAAAGCCGAAAATCACAACTATTTTGACCTAGGATGTTGGGAAGCATTGCCGCATGGAGCTTTAAATTTTCTGCCTTGAAATCGGCCAAAGCGCCAATTCCGGGGTCCCTTGAATTATGTTTTGCACTTTAACTTTTGATCTAAACAAGATAGAGCAACAAATTAGGTATCAAATGAAAGAGCATAAAATTAATAAATAATAATAATAATAATAATAATAATAATAATAAATAATAATTAATAATAATAATAATAATAATAATAATTATCTATCATTTTTCAGGAAACAACAGAAACTCAATCAGAATCTAGAAAACCATCTACAAGTTACAACTTCACAGTGGCATTAAGCAAGGAGCTGAGGGAGCTCCGTGGGCGCACAGTTGATATCTCAGAACCTCCACGTACTGTCCACAGGCAGGTGTCAACTGGGCCATCTACCAGATCTCTCACTGAAACTTTCCTGGTTGGATACCCTTCAGCTTTTATCAGTGGTTCCCAGCTTCCCACCAACAGACAGGCGTTCTAGTATTTCCTTAATCTTCAGAATTTACCGGAAAATGCAGGGAGGCCCATGGTTCAAGACCTTGCATATGAAACAGTTGAATCTATCATCCCATTCTGGTAGATGGCTAGGATCAAGACAATGACCAAGTACAACGCAATGAAGCTCTTCATGAAACTACATGAGAAACATCGTGCTCTGGTGAAAAGCAAAGGAAGAGCAAGTAACCCTGGAGGAAAAAGAGGAGCATTTGTGCTGGAATTAGACAGCCTGTTCGATATAGGAGCTCCAGATGCAATCCAGGAAATACAGAACAACAGACTGTTATCCAGAGAGAAGAAAGATGAGGATATCAGGTTCTACGAAGACCAAAAGACTGAGAGGAAAGGTCATATGTCTGGTCATGACAAGATTTTTGAGACAAGATCCCTGCAGCAAGCAGCGAGGAATGAAAGACTGCAGCATAGACAAGAACAAGGTAAAACTAATTACTTTGAACGTTACAAAAAGTTTTAAGTTTTACTCCATTGCGATATTTAGCATGTACTTAACAATTACTGTCTTAACATGTTGTACTATTTTACAGCTGCAGCAGAACAAGAGGCAGTTGTTCATGTGGATGACATTACCTGGGGTGACTCAACTGACAACGACGCTAACACAGAGGACATGGATTACCATCAGCCTCGTCCTGGATGTTCTCACCATCAAGACACTGTGACTAGTGTGACTTTGACGTTTCCAAGGAAGGTCATGGAATGTGATGTCATCTGCAATACAGCTGATCGTCTTGGTTTATCAGACAATCAAGTTACTGCCATGGTTTCTGCCACCTTGAAAGCTGGAGGGGCTGATCTGGATAACTTCGTCATCTCAACCTCAACAACACGTCGCAACAGAATGCTGTCCAGGTATAATATCAGCCAGAGTCACATGTCCAAGTTTTGTGAAAAAACCCCACAGTACGTTGCCTTACACTGGGATGGAAAGTTGCTCAAAGATGTCTTGGGCAGTGAACCTGGAAGTACCTCAGAGACTTTAGCTGTGCTAGTGTCTGGTCCACCTTCATACACTGAAGGAAAGTTATTGGGAGTACCTGTCATCGACAATTCTTCTGGCACAGCTCAGGCTGAGGCTTCAATGGATTTACTGGAGACATGGGAACTAACGGATAATGTTACTGCCCTTGTTTTTGACACTACATCCAGTAACAGTGGAGTTCACAGAGGAGCTGCCAAACTGCTAGAGAAAATGCTGAACAAAAAGGTGTTTTATCTGGCCTGTCGACATCACATCCTGGAAATCCTAGTAGGAGCAGTTTGGGAGAAGCTGTTTGGGAAGGTGAAGGGGCCAGATAATCCCTGGTTTGAGCATCTGAAGGATGTTTGGACGGACTTGTCCAAGGAAAACCCAAAGATGCTGGCTATCAACAGCAAATGGCTGAAGGAAAAGAAGAAGAACAGTGAAGAAATACTTCAAGACATTCTAACAGCAGAAAGGCTTCCAAGAGCCGACTACAGGGAAATGGCTGAACTGACACTCATTGTTCTTGGAGGAACGCCTCCTCGAGGTATTCACTGGAGTCGACCAGGCGCCATTCATCAGGCCAGATGGATGGCCAGAAACCTGTACTCCATGAAAATGCTGATGTTTACAGATCAACTTGAGTACGACGAAGACACTGTATCAAAGCTGGAAAGACTCAACACCTTCCTAGCGCTGTTCTACACTCCTGTATGGATGATGTCAATGTCTGCTGCAGATGCTCCCGTGAATGATCTAAGTCTAATCCAGGACATGCTGAAGTACAAGAAAACTGACCCAGAGCTTGCTGATGCAGTACTTAATAAGATGGAAAACCACAAATGGTACCTGACGCAGGAAGTCGTGCCATTTGCCCTGTTCAGCAGTAGATTGAGTGACACATTGAAGCACGACATTGCTGCCCAGTTACATGCCACTGAGAAGCCAGACAGCTTCAGAACAGGAAAGCCTCTATTCCAGAGAGTCACAGCTAAGACCACCCTGGTTGATCTCATTGGCCCAGAATCACATTTCCTGCTGGACACACTGAACATTGGATCCGAGTGGCTTCTGGAACCTGTCACGTCTTGGCCACAGAATGAGGACTACAGAAAAGCGTTGGACTATGTTAAGAATCTGAAAGCGGTGAATGACATTGCTGAACGTGGTGTCAAGATGATGAGCGACTTTGCAAATGTCATAACAACAGATGCCAAGCAAAGGGACTATCTCCTTCAAGCTGTGGAGTTCAACAGACACCGCTTTGACAGCTTCAAGAAACAAACTCTCAACAACTGACTGTGTAAATGTCATTATGAAATTAATCATCATGTAATGCTTTCACTTCTTGATCGATTAGACTTGTGACAAAATGTTAATCTCAAATTTGTGTCATGAATAAGGCGCCTTGTCTGCCTTGAGTGTGAGAAAACGAATTTTGTGATATTTCTGAAATCTTTGTGTGTACCAATGTGCCATTTCTTGTTCCAAGACTATCATAATTGTATAAGTTAGAAAGAGGATTAAAAACACTTTAATTTGGTGCCTATTTTGTTGCTCTATCTTGTTTAGATAAAAAGTTATAGTGCAAAACATGATTCAAGGGACCCCGGAACTGGTGCTTTTGGCCGATTTCAAGGCAGAAAACTTAAAGCTCCATGCGGCAATGCTTCCCAACAACCTAGGTCAAAATGGTTGTGATTTTCGGCCTTTTCAGGTCAAAAAGCATGGGAAAAAGTACAGAAACCTATGAAAATAAGAAAAAGTTGATTTTTGAACAGGGCTAACATGACATATGCATGAGAAATGAGACGCAGTACATTCCGCAAGCATTACTAAAATATCCTTGTATACGAAACGGGTTCCATACAACTTCGGGAATATGTAACTGAGCGAGAAATTTTACAATAATAGGGTCACTCCAGGGTTGAGTACCGAGTGAATCAAAATAGTACAGGCGCTGTCTATTTTTAAAATAGACAGCGATCCAATGAATCCCTTCATTACCGATGACACCTGTGTTCACAATAAGACTACCGCGTTCTCGTGTACTTGGCAAACTCAATGTTTCATTCTTCGCAAACACGCCGATAAATTTGGAACGTGTGACTCGTTCACTATTCATTACTTTCTGAAGTGGATTAGCATCCATTTTAAAAGTCAGTGATAACGCTCCTAAATCTATTTACTTCTATTAGGGCTTGCGATTCGAGATATACTAGTACACTAATAGGCGCGTCTATAGGCTTGGTGAATTCCAGCCTCACTGAGATGTTTCCGCTCTGCTGTGGGCTTAAATGCGTATTTACGCTAGCAGATAAGTCAGGTGTAATGTCAAACGGATAAAGGTTAAATTGATCAATGAATTCTTCCTGCGTTACCCCATTACCAAGCTCATCACAATCACCTGCAATATGGGTCAGATTACTATAGGCTCTGGCGCAAAGAGGTAACACAGCGTCTGATGAATAGTCCGTACCCATTGTTCCACCCAAAGCAGTGCCATTAACGTATAGTTATATTTTTAAGTCCGAAATTCTCGAATTTAAAGGCACTCTTTTTATATTTTCCATTCACCGAAGCATGGTCCTGCATTCCGATTAATATCCTTTTAGGAAGATTTCCCAGGGCAATGTTTTCTATCTGCTTCGATGCCAACCCTGCAGGAACCGTATATAGTTTGATTTGTACTCTGTTAATAGGATATTTCACTGTAGCGTTTAGTAAATTTTTCTCAATTTCTAGTTGTTTTGGTGAACTTAATTTCACTCGCCGTACGCGGAGGTATGTGTCCATAATGTGAACCACAACGGGCTTTGCACCCTCTTCTTGATCAGCATCCAGATTTAAGCAGATCTCAGGACTCGTGCGGGTGAGCTTTATTTTCATATCCACCCCGTTGACAAGCAACTTCTCCTGGAAAGTGAAATCTGTGTGCAGCCGTCCAAAACACTCGTATATTTTCTTTTTAGAATTTTTAAATTTGTCCTTTATACTACTTTCATCTTTAGTTTGATAATATCCCTCGGCACTTAAAAAGGTAGCCTTCGCTTCTTTGGAAAAGTTGAGGACATTTTCCAGATAGGCTCGTAGATGATAGTACCCCGTGCCTGCCGATATGTTGGTCTGATTTAAATATACGTCACACTGGTTGAATATGGAGTGCAGAAAGTTTGTTTCAGGTATACAGCATATTTGTCATCGCAGACCGTTCCATCAGAATGGGCTATACGTAGCTTAGCGTACATGTGCACACAGCTTGGATCAAAAAAGTAAGGGCCTGAGCTGGGTATCACGAATTCTATAGGTGCACTCGGGGAACTAATTGTGTTTAAAGGGTTAATTGTAATAAAATCACTGTGCTCAATAGAAACTTGAGTTGGAGGCAGCTCAAAAAGGGACAGCTCCGATTTACAGCATTGTGAACTACATGGGTGGATGAAGCGTGCCATGGCGAGTTAGAAATAGTGCCTCCTCTCTCGACAAGTAGTAAACAAACTATGATTCATGAGATCAATGTCCTTAGCTTATATCAGTCAAAAAAGTGGTCAACCATAGGTTTCATTCGCTTACAGCACTTCTTTTTTGATATCCTTTTACGTTTAATACCACGTGACCCCTTCTTCCGGGCAGCCCTCTTCTTCTTCCCGCCACCACGCATTTTTCTCTTTGCATCTTTGATGATTTCGTCCCGTGTACGCTTTAAATGTTTTTTTAGAGCTTCTTTAGGTTTAGCCCCCCAATATGTCTTCTGCAGTGTTAAGACCTGATTGTAGCGCTTTCCTTCCGAGGTATCTGGCACCCCTCTTCAGCAAAGGAACAGCCGTACGTAGTATGGATGAAAAAATGGATCCAAGTCCACTACCGCGCTGGTATCTCACCCCTCGATAGACGGTGAAAGGCTTTCTATCCATTATAACTCAGTGCGTCGAAAGTGTAGCTTCACTGTTAAGCTCCCGTTACCGAATGGGAAGTTTTCACCCTCAATCGTTCTTATATATATTGAGATATTGGTTATTAAATTAGTTGCGACATTCACATAATGGGGTCTGTCATATGTAATACTCAAACTCCTTCCTCTATGGTTGGGGATGTGAGCAATGCGCAGCAGGCGTGCCTGGGTATCCCCAACAAACTGGTGCTCCACTATATTACTGTAAATATAGCACATGTCTGGGGACCTTTCAGCCAATTTCTCCATCTTCAATTGATACATTAATCTGGACAAGTCATGCTGTGTCTCGTGAAATGTGTCTCTTTGGAAGGCTGCGCTATATCGGCCATTGGTTAGAATTTTGAACATTCTACGGTCTTTAATACGTCTGTTAGTCTTTGATTTTAGGATTAGTGTATGTGCAGGGTTTCCTTTGTTTACGATTTCGTATACTAAATCATTCGTAAGGTTTGAGTTTCTTAAACTTACGTTTAAGTCTCTCACAACATCCTCGACCGAACCATATTGACCCGGTCCTAGTCTTACTTCTGTACTGTAATACCGTGCAACCTTAGTCCGAGCGATACGTATAGTTTCATCCATAGCTACCCCAGCTTTTTCACACTCGTCAATGTCTCTAAGAATCGTAAAAACGGTTTCTTTATGTTCAATATTTAAAAAGATGGTGTCCAGCTGAATTTCGCATATCCCCACCTCATACGAATCACGACCCAATTCAATGTGCCCGTGGAGTTCTGTTACAAAGTTGGCTAGTGTGTTGTTAGGGTGTACAGACAGGGACGAGGAGGACGGGAGTGTGACGTAGAAATGGTTAGGAGCCATGTTGCATACTATTTAAGCTTCATTATTGCATCAGCTTTTATATAGGTGTTGAAGCTTTCTGGGTACCCTAGCCATTTCACCAGGTACATTTTTCTCTTTCCTGAACCTTTGCTTCCTAAAATTTTCTCAATTTTAAACACATTTTTTCCTAAATTAAACGCAACTTTCTGCAATTCCTCGCGGTAAAAGCCTCCTGAGATTTCTTCCCCATTCAAATCTTCAATGTAATACATCATTATCTCACCTTTAGGTCTCATAGCCCTAACTTTAAAAATCTCGCGTGTCCATCCTTGCTCAAAACCCTTTGCGAATTTATTCCCCGAACGCGACAGCCTTACATAATCATTGATTTTGAAGCGCGCCGAGTGTGGTGGTGGTGTTGGTGATCCATCTCTTCTCGGGAGCGTACCTCTTTCTAAAACTTCGTTAGGTGTTGTCCCAATCGTGCGATGGTGTGAGCGGTTGTAGGATGATGCCAATGATTCCAGAATGTCTAGAAATCTGTATGTGTTTTTATGTGTAAAATAACGGTGCATGCGTTCCTTTATGGTGCGCTGAACTCTTTCAGCTAAAGAAGCCTTATGTATAGAATTGGTTGTGTAATAGCTGATATTAAACTCTGTCAACATGTTCTGAAAAGCACGGCCTATAAATTCCTTCCCCATATCCGTACAAAAATAGCCAGGAACCCTGTTTTCTTTTAACATTAGCGTTTTGGTGGCTTTAGCAACTGTTTCAGGTGATTTATTTTTCAGAGGAACTAGCCACAGATATCTAGAGAATACGTCTATTATGAATAGAATGTAGCGGTAACCATCGTTATACACAGAATATCTTTGCATGTCTGTTAAATCTGCTTGCCAAATAGAATCAATCGAGGAAGCCGTTGTCTTGGCTGTTTTAAACCTTTTTCTCACAGGCTTATGAAGCGTATAAGCGTCCTGCTCCCTCAAAAATCTTTCAACATCTTTTTTCCCTACTCCGTAAACACTTCTGTACAGTCTATCTACGCCGCCGTAGGAGGCTGGGTTAGAAATGTCATAATAGCGTTTAGTTAATACGTTAGCCATTTGCGTATTTTAGAGGCACGTGGGTAGGGTTGACCGTTGTTTAACCTCTTCTTTCTCCTCTTCAAAGGTGTTACCGCCGGGGTGACGGCGTCTTCAATTGTGTCACATGCGTTGCATGTTCCAAGTCTTTTAACCTGTTCAGATTTCCTATCAACGTTTTAGGGACATTTATTTGTTGTAGTCTTGCTTTAATATGCTTCCATCCTGATGGTGATGGCCTATCCCACTTTCTCACCAGATCATGGACAATGTCTACGATATTCGATCCCTGTACCTTTGATCCTTCCACAATGATCTCGCCTGTATCGGTCCATTGTATGGCTGGATCCTCATTCAATAGATTATAAAGACTTAAGCCTTTACTCCTCAATGTATGTGGGAGGGTGCTTTTTTACATGCTCGATATGTTGTGTGGCTAATCCCTTAATTTTTGGTTGGTCAGCTGTATCGTCGGGCACAGATCCTATGTCGCCATGTCCATCGTCCCCCGTGCTGTGCCTAATAACCACAGGAATCTCTGTAGGGTTCTTATAATTTTCGTACTCGTGAAGAAATTTCTGCAGAGCTTCTTGGTATAAGATTCTTTTCTCATCAGGTGTTTTTTCACTGTTTAATAGGGCTAGCAATTCGCTTTCCATTCTTTTAAGTCTGCTTTTACGGGGATCTAGAACCGTGTCTGGATTCCTTTGCAGTGAAGCGTACACCTCGTGGGGAATCACTACCACTTTCTTCATTATATTAATCTAGTCAGTAAAGGACCCAAAACTGAAAATAAGATGGGGAGAAATGACCCTCCTGTTTGTACAATAATTCGTTTTTTCTTCGCTACAGTTTGACTTTTACGAGCGAGTGCACGTATTATGTTCTTGTAACGGCGTAGGCGAGCCTTCTGAGGGGTTTCATTGATACATTGCAATTTATAACGTTAAGACAGATTTCACAGATGCATTTTAAAAAGTCGGCGTCGATATTTTTAATAAACATCTGCTGCATTGCCCGGGGCAGTCGATGATAGATTTTTATTAATTCACGGTATTTCTTTAGTCTCTTTGTCATTCTGGAATATACACCGTTTCAGGCTCGTTTGGAAATATATTCGTTCGTAGAAGCACTCTAAACGTGTTTCGCGGATGAAGGTCGCAAAGCAAATATCCGTAACGCGTGCTTGTAGCTTCTTTATAAACTTCCAAAAACTCCTTACGCTGATTCGGGAACATTTGATTGGCTAATACCCCAATTTGTGATACATCTCTACGTTGTGCGAATAAGACTAGATATTGCGTATTTAACGACACATCGCGCATGTATCTATTTTTGAAAAATAGATTCTGATTGATGAAGAACACGCTTATGTTAAGATGGTGGGAGAATACTGTAAATGTCTCGGCAAACGTTTTATCCATCTCCAACATGAGATCGTCAATTACAATGACTGTATGTTCATTTCCCTTTAACGAATTAACGTCATATACGCCTTTGTGGAACAAAATATCATCTTGGTACTCGTTGAACACTGATTGATACGTCGAATAGCACCATATAACTTTATGCACAAATTTCGAGAACATCTCTCCCTTTTCTTTAATGATTTTAAGCATAAACACAGTTTTACCACATCCTGTAGGTCCAGATATAATACATGTGGATGGGCTCGTGAATCTGAATTTTTCTACAGAGTCCATTTCTAACACGTCACACTCCTAAGTGGATCATTTACAAAATATTACAAATTTTGAGTGCTGTTCCTTATATTTTGTTTTCTTCTCCCACAGAACCGTGAATGACGATGAGGTACAGCACCCCATCATTGACATTACGGATGACCTCGACGACAGTGTAGTTGTGATCTCCTCCCCTGCCAACGAACCCTCACCAGCGATACCGGTAGCACGTCCAAAGCGGAGGTATGATGAAGAGAACCCCACGTCAGGTATAAAGCGACCGAAATACGCGCCTGTTGCACCAGTAATAGATCCCCAACCCTCAACCTCTTACGCAACAATCCCCCCAGCAGCACCTCCCGCTAATATATCCCCTTATTCATCCGCCACAGTTGCCCCCCGTTCTGTTAAGTCTACAATAATAGATCCCCAACCCTCAACCTCCTACGCAACAGGCCCCCCAGCAGCACCTTCCGCTAATATATCCCCTAATTCATCCGCCACAGTTGCCCCCGTTCTGTTGAGGATGATATAACGTTTGAGTTGGTGCGCTCCGCAGCCCCCACCCCAGCCTTGACTAGAAATCGGTATAGAGTCAGGGTCGACCATAGAGCCATGTATAGCAATGGAATTGAGCGCGGGCTACGCCGGGTTGTACAGCGTATTGTAGAGTTTGCTCTTCAGAACCGCGACGAGCGTGAAGTCAGGACGAGTCTGTCCTTCGGATTCGGGTCAGATGACGGTGATGTAGATGATTATTGGGTAGTAGTGCCATTTAGACGTTTGGCGGCTGAAGATGTAGAATATATATTAGGACGTATAATGCAAGCCGCCCAAAGTAGTATAGCCTTCAATATGGACAACTTCACGGTAAATATTGATCGTGTATTCCGTGTTGCGGGTCATAGTGCCATACCGTATACTCTTAACTCAATTCTCAAGCTATTATTTAGACGCATATAAACGTCGATCGTGGTTGCGGCTTTATAGCAGTAGTCTTGCTATGTTTACTGTACAAAATACACGGCTCAAAAAATTTGGTGCCTACGGTCGTGGAACGTGCCCGTAAACTAGCTGTAGACTGTGAACTTGAATTTGACTGTAATATGGGTCCTGAAGAGCTGAGAAGGTAGAACAGGAAATGAATGTCCGTATAGTTGTGTATTTGGGTTGGATGATCGTCGTAGGACTGTGTATGTTTTTAAAAGCTGTGTGAGAGATCGTACAAGACCCCTACTTATTTTAGGATTGTCGGGACAACGTATCTCCCCATCCGTAATATAAGGTGGCTTTACGCGAGTTATGACAAAAGTCGAAAATATGGGAGACATCATGATTTGTGTAAGGGGTGCCTCGAGTTTGCGGATGATATAGTGAGACATTGTAAAGAATGTCACATGGTATGTGAACAGTGTAAAAGCACCAAATGTGAAAGCCGTGTAGTTGAAGCTGAGAAGAGAGACTGTGATGTGTGTAGACGCACATTTTCAATAATAACTGTTTGATCCATAAATCAATTGGCACGTGCAGGAAAATGAGAATCTGTGAATGTGGTATGTTTCACACAATGGATAATTGGGGAAATTTAAGCACAAGTGTGACGAAATTCACTGTCCTACATGCCAGGAGGAATAAGGCGGATGGAGTAAAGCATGTATGTTATATGAAAGATGCTAAGCCTAAAAATAACCCTTGTATAACTGTATACTACGATATAGAAACATATACGAACGCTGAAACCAAAGAGGTAATTCCACATTTACTTGTGAGCCAGACCATCTGTGATGAGTGTATGGGGATCGAATGTGACGAGTGCCCCAAATGCGGTAAACGGACAAACGTTTTTAAAACGAATGTCCGCGATAGTCCTGTGAAACTATTTGTCCTGTATTGTCAAGTTAGCCGACAAGTTAAAAAAAATGACTGTGTATATTCTCGCCCATAACGGGGCAAAGTTTGACACGCAGTTCCTTTATAAGGAGTTGCTTGAACACGAATCCTCTGAGATATTTACAGGTGATCCATTGAAAAGAGGCAACAAATTAATACAGATGCAAATAAGAGGCAATGTACAATTTAAAGACACTTTATTATTCACACCTTGTAAATTAGCAAAGCTACCCAAGGTGATGGGTAGCAGCTGAAGTTTCCAAAGGATACTTCCCTTACACTTTCCTCACCAGCGAGACTTTAAACTACGTAGGCCCACCACCACCCAAACATTATTTTAACTATGACTGTATGAGTGTAGATGAACGTGAAGACTTTGATCGATACTACAACAGTTTTAATGAAAGTAACCCTTATAATATAGCTGATGAATGTGAGCGTTATTGCGTGAATGATGTGCGCGTGCTTAGAGTATGTTTCCAGGCCTTTAGAAGGATGTACATAGGCCGTTTCAAATGCGATCCGCTGCAAGTCGCAACCACCATCGCGTCATTATGTTTTACGGTGTTCAAGAATAACTTCATGCCTAAAGACACCTTAGCCATTATTCACCGAAACAACCCCGCAGTTACGGACACAAGGCTATTTACTGGCTCATACACCTACAGCAACAGACAGGTGTATACATAAAGCACGCCCGCAACACGGGTGAAGTACCCATTAAGATTAATGGACGTGTTTTTTGGGTTGATGGGTTAAGTGAAAACCGTGTCACTGGTGTGAAGACTGTGTACTCCTTTAACGGATGCTGGTGGCATGGATGCCCCCGTCCTGAGTGCGGAATCGCCGGAGATATCCACGGTAGATCTCCTGCCGACTGTCTTGCATGGACCCGCACCCGCGATCAACTTATAGGATCACAGTTCACTCACAAAGTCTTGTGGGAGCATGAATATGATGCACGGATGGAGACAGACGAGGTGTACCGTGAGGAAATAAACACGATCAAGCGTTCAATGGTGCTGGATCCTCTCAAATGTGGTGATAGCTTGTTTGGAGGACGTACAAATCCATTCAGACTATACTTTCCACCTACGGAGGGCGTGAAGCTCCATTACTACGATTTCTGTTCTTTATACCCATACGTGATGAAGAACAATCCGTACCCCGTGGGCGCTCCTGAGAAACTGGTGGGACCTAACCTGCCCTCCATCAATGAATTTTCAAGAAATTTGAATGATCGTTACTTTGGGCTCTCTTTCGTAGACGTACTCCCCCCACAATTTATGGATGCCAATCTTACCTGTCGTTATCGACCACAAGCTCATGTTCCCCTGTGCGTGAAGTGCGCGGAAGAGAATAACGGCGATTGTAACCATATACCCCACCAGCGTAAGATCAGAGGCGTATATACAAGTCCTGAGCTGGCCCTAGCCGTACGCCATGGTATAGAATACTGAAGATACATGAGGTGTGGAGGTTTCAGAAGCTACCCAACCTTTTCACACCATATATAAACGCATTTTTGAAGGATAAGGTTGAGGCATCAGGGTATCCGCGAGGAGTTGATACCGAAGATGAAAAGTCTGCCTATATTCAACGTTACCGCGACCGCGAAGGTATACAACTTGATCGTGCCCAAATTGCAAAGAATCCTGGCAAGCGCTTTAGTGCAAAGTTGTGTCTAAACAGTCTATGGGGAAAATTTGCACAGAATACCGGCAAAGGGAACATTCATTTGGCACAAAGTTATAGTGATGTCTGGGATTATGCCAATGCTCCCGATAAAGAGGTCATGGAGATCGTGAATGTAGGTAATACTTACATAATAAAGTACAACAACACTGAATTGGCCACAGATACCTCAAGGGTTACAAACATACCTGTGGCCAGCTTCACAACAGCCTACGCCCGTATAAAACTTTGGGGTCTATTGCATTCTCTTGGGCGGAGAGTATTGTATGCCGATACAGATAGCGTGATATTCACAGAGAGGGAGGGTGAATACATGCCCGCTATTGGGGAGTTCCTCGGCGAGCTCACTGATGAGATCAAGGATGAGTATGGGGACAACGCATACGCCGACTCTTTTGTCTCAACAGGACCTAAAACTTATGGGGTACGGGTGAGGGTGGGGGAGGATATGAAATATATCGTGAAGGCAAAGGGTATTACGCTCAACCATGCGAATCGGCGGGTTGTTAACTTTGAATCGTTGAAGGATCTAGTGTGCTTGGACGATGAGGGCGAACGACCTCCCCAACTAATGTAGGCACCCACAATTTTCGGGCGCAGAAGCTGGGGGGCGTGAAGGAACTTAGGGGTACGAAGGTGTGCCGTAACACCTATAGGAAACGTTACCAGTTACCTGGTACCTATGATACCGTACCCTTTGGATACCATAACTTTTGATGCGCCTATTGTTAACTTACTTATGACACGTATTTGTCTTGTATATAATCTTTGATGTATCTATTGTTAACTTATTTATTACACGTATTTGTAAATATATATATAACTTGAATATCTCGTTTATTAAATCGTATTTGTAAATATATATAACTTGAATATCTCGTTTATTAAATAAATCATGTTTCAATTAGCGTTTCACTTTCTCCTTTGTGTGTGCACAGGTGAAAGTTCTAAGCTCCGCCCACTGTTGTGTGTGTGTGTGCACAGGTGAAAGTTCTAAGCTCCGCCCACTGTAAGACCAGCAACGTGAGTCATGCTACTATCTGGGATTCCCTGCGTGGTCAGTCGACTGCAGTAAGCCCTTGAGATCAGACGTGTATTCGCCAGCGTAGAAGAAAAAAAGGAGATCAGACGTGTATTCAAATGGCTACCTTTAATATTGCTTGTACAACGTTTATGAAATGGTATTCAGCAAAGTGCAGGATGTGGTGGATACCGAAAAACTTCCTATTCCCCCCTCCTATGCCTCTTTTAAAACCACATTGGATTGTGCGAAGTTGCAAGATGTACAAATACTCTACGGATGTTCTGGTGAGACCGTTGAAGGCTTTCGTTGCACAGACGATGTGCTGAAGTATGCTGTAGAGCTAAACTTTATAAAGTCTCACATATACCGTGAAGTAAAAGAAACAACGCGTGCAGAAGAGAAGCAGCAGGTATGGATAATGAGTCTTGTGGATGGGTGGTGACAAGCGGTATTATGTCATGTTACACCATGTCGATTACTCATACCCTACGACTGAAAATGTGAATCTCGTGATCATGGACAATCTTAAGTATTTTTATCACTATATTAATGTATATCATGATGAGGTTCGTAGTGAGGTTGTGGCTAGTGCCCTGCGTGAGTTTTTAACAGACTTTAGAGACGAGTATCGTTTGATGGGCAGAAAGGAAAAATATGAGCATATGTTCCTCTCAAATAGTGCGCCGGAGTGTGAAGATGTTTAGTAAAACATTATAAAATGTGCCTAGTTCGTGAAAATTATCCTGAGGGAAACTGTCTGGTGCGTAGTCTGGTAGTGATAAAACCGAAATTAATTCTTGTAGCGGAAAAACACCTACCCAATATGTACAACAATTCGCCGCACGATTATGGTGCGACTCGCGGATCATACGAGTTCGAACAAGCCCATTCACGTATCATCGAGTCAGCCGCCCATCGAACCGTTCCTGCCTACCTGCGTGCCTCACACGGCTCATAGTTATCTCAGAGCTTGAACCGAGTGGACGTGCGCTCCTCGAATACGATGGAACTTCCTTTGAGCAGCATTCTCAACGCCTCGTACGATGTGTCCGTGACGAAATCGTTGCGCGTGTTCAGGCGTAAATCCGGTACCGTTAGCTATGTACTGGAAACGGAATGTAGACAAACAAACAAACGGGTTTATTTAAGTGTCGAGGAGATGAATAGAATCTTCGTGATAGTTGAGAAGTGGAGTGAAGATCGTTATAAAATACCTGCTAACGTAGGTACAAGAAGAGAGCAGATTAGTGACGCACCCTCATACGCCGTTGTATGTACGTTGTGTATAAATAACGATCGGCCATGCATTGATATACGGCTGATGTGGAAGAATGCTTCTGATAATAACGCTCTTGTTCCTACGCGAAACCGTTTCATCCTCGACAGAATGTTTGAAATCGTCGGATTCCGCAAGCTGAAACCTATATTAGACGCGCGTGTTACGGATATGCTTTATTTTGATACAGTACTTGAATACGCATACACCGCTCTGCTCGATGGGTTTACCGAGTGTAGGGCTGAACAAGGTGAGAATGGTCTAGAGCTGGACGTTTATTTAAAAAGTTTAGACTCTTTGAAATACCATGAACTTTGGTACAAAGCAATTGATCGGTACAAGGCTGAGCTCACCTACACCGTTCACCCTGAAGAACTATTTCTTTATATAACGCGCAGTTGTCGTAACGATTTAGAAGATTATTTCAATTGCCGCTATGTTGAGTGAAGATGAGTTCACGATTGAAAAGCTCGGGTCGGTAGAAATAAACCCTCGATTGGAAAAGCGTGTTTATAAACTTGTGTTTAATAATGTAGCTAACGATGAACTCTTTGTGCGTGCTTTTGATTGTATTCTAGACGTATTTAAAGATGACTTACCAACCGGTTGTAAAGTGGGAACAAAAATAGTACTGAACGATATGAAAGCCCTTCATATCGATACAGGTTTCCCTATACTTTAAGCGGTGAAATATTATTAAACCGCATATACTGCGTAATGCAGAGCAATAATGATGTAATTGTAGACTCGATTAAGTGCGAGTTTAGTATTTTGAAAAAAAAAGTGAAATGTATTTATATATTTAACATATTTGTGTGATATTTCTCCTGTACTGTTATATTGAAGGATTATATGCATATTCCTCGTTCATATTTCTATTATTATTGATCATTCAAATGTATATTTATTTCTATATATCTCCATAATTGTGTGTGTGTGTGTATATTTTTTTGATTATATGCATATTCCTCGTTCATATTTCTATTATTATTGATCATTCAAATGTATATTTATTTTCTATATATCTCCATAATTGTGTGTGTGTGTGTGTGTGTATTTCTCCTGTACTGTTATATTGACGGATTATATGCATATTCCTCGTTCATATTTCTATTATTATTGATCATTCAAATGTATATTTATTTTCTATATATTTATAATAAACAGAATGATGCAATGTTGTTTTACTTAATTCTTTTGGTTAATTATATCATGTTACGCCTTCTAAACCTACTAGCGGAATTCTAAACCAACTTTTAAGAAAATAAATGGTACAATCTGGCAACTGTATACCTGAACAATGGTATCTGGCAACTCTCCATAATAATGTATACAATTAAAACGGTATCTGGCAACTCTCCATAATAATGTATACAATAAAAAGTGGTATCTGGCAACTCAACCTGAACAAGCCATTTACGCCTTCTAAGCCAACTGGCTGATTAGGAGTCTATAATAATGTATACAATTAAAATGGTATCTGGCAACTCTCCATAATAATGTATACATAAAAGTGGTATCTGGCAACTCAAGCCATTTACGCCTTCTAAGCCAACTGGCTGATTAGGAGTCTATATAATGTATACAATTAAAATGGTATCTGGCAACTCTCCATAATAATGTATAAATAAAAGTGGTATCTGGCAACTCAACCTGAACAAGCCATTTACGCCTTCTAAGCCAACTGGCTGATTAGGAGTCTATAATAATGTATACAATTAAAATGGTATCTGGCAACTCTCCATAATAATGTTAAAAAGTGGTATCTGGCAACTCAAGCCATTTACGCCTTCTAAGCCAACTGGCTGATTAGGAGTCTATATAATGTATACAATTAAAATGGTATTTGACAACTCTCATAATAATGTTAAAAAGTGGTATCTGGCAACTCAAGCCATTTACGCCTTCTAAGCCAACTGCTGATTAGGAGTATATAATAATGTATACAATTAAAATGGTATCTGGCAACTCTCCATAATAATGTTAAAAGTGGTATCTGGCAACTCAGTCTTCGATTAATATATGAATTAATTAATTAAATATATAACACAAACTGGCAACTCAGCCTTCTATTGAATACATGGCGCTATCTGGCAACTCAGCCAACTGGCGGATTAGAGGTCTACAAAAGAGCGGGAGGCGGACGACGGAGTCATACAAGCTCGGGTCCCAGCCGAGCAAGGATCTCTGGTCCCTTCTCTTTCTGGCCCTTTGGGTGGTGAGGAAACTCCTTCCCTCCCATAGAGGCCTTTTAGGTTAGGTATGCCCCTTTCGGGGGAATAGCTTGGGGGAGAACTCCGCCTCCAAGTTGCATGCCCCTTGCAATCCCATTTTGGGGTTGGCAACAAAGGTCGGTAGTCTCTCTCTCTCTTTCTGCCCTTTTGGGGGGAATAGCTTGGGGGAGAACTCTGCCTCCAAGTTGCATGCCCCTTGCAATCCCATTTTGGGGTTGGCAACAAAGGTTGGCACTCTCTCTCTCTCTCTCTCTCTCTCCTCTCTCTCTCTCTCTCTCTCTCTCTCTTTCTGCCCCTTTGGGGGGATCTCTTTTATTTTTTTTGCAACAAAGGGGGGTGGGGGTGGCACTCTCGCAACAAAAGGGGTGGGGTGGCATTCTTGCAACATTACGTAATAATATGAAATATTGCACTCATGGGTTTTGCGGGCATACTACTATTACAACCAAGTTCACCGCCAAACTATAACATTTAACAATTTGGTATGGGCTTGATATGACTTCGATAGAATTCACATTAATGAAAATGTAAATTTTGTTCTTTAATTTTGCTTTTGTTTCAAAAATTACTTAAAGCCTACTAAATCAATAAATTGTTTAATAATCATAATAAGTTACTTGTATTTTATCATGTCCTTAGAGAATATCTTCATCATGTTTAATCTACCATGAGTTATTTATACATAAACTCCAACCTCCTCGGTTTCAATGCATATTCTTCGATGCAATTTCTTTCTCTATTGCAATTCTTCCTAAACATACTAGTCTTTCCTGACCAGTTCTGTTCCTTAGATACGTCTTAATTCGATTTAATGTTGAAAAACTTCTCTCTGTGGATGCACTGCTCACTGGTATAGTTAAAATCAATCTAAACAGTTTTGCAGATTCACTAAAAGCTTTTTCTAAATCTAAGTCAATGCATAATTTTAGCAGTTCTTTGACATTTTTGCAGGCAGTAAAATCAGGATCTTTATAAATGTACTTCAATGTAAATGGGTATCTAAGGTCGAGTGAAAAAAGAGAAGAAACTCACACACACACACAAAAAGTACAAAAGAAAAAAATTCAAATGCATTGAAACGAATACGACATGGTCCCTGAGGTAACTGACAATGAGGAAAGTCGTGCGCAATCATAGTTGCCACATATCTCTATTTTCACTCAAACAGCTTTCTGAGGATGAGATTTGGCATCCAGCGTAATGTTAAGCACTTAGAAATATGTCTGACTTGTAAACTGAAAAATTCGCTTTTCTCTTCTTTGAAAAAATAGATTGACAAAATATATACTTATCTGATTGTTTGACAGATGCTATACTAATGTTGATTTTAAATTACATTAAATTTCGTAAAAAGTTTAATTTTTCATAAGTGTGATGCAAGGCATCGAAATGAAATGATGCCTGACCTGGTTTTGTGGCTTAATGCGCTCGGTCGCTCAGGCGTCATAAAACAAGTCTGACTTTGCCAAAGAAGCGGCGCATGGAGAGAAGGAAAAAAATGCGGCATTCTAAAATTTATATTGCTCTAATAAAGTGACCATAATAAATAGATCTTTGAAATACACAAATTTAAATTTTACATGATGACCAGGAAATTCAATTTATTTTTCTTTTAAAGTTAGGTCAGGCTGAGCCTGACCTGCCTGACCCCCGCCGTCGCCTCTGATATATATATATATATATATATATATATATATATATATATATATATATATATTTTAAGTTCGGGAAGAACCGATTCGCCTCTATTTAAAAGAGCATATCTCGGCAGAAAAACAAAGAAAAAGTGAGAGGAAAGACAGAGGAAAAAGAAAGGGTGGAGGGACAGTCGAAATGGAAAAAGACCAAGGATGACAAGGACTGCAGGGTCGAGCCCCATCATCCTTGGGTGCTAGGGCCGGGAGGGCGCACGTGAAACCTCCAGGAACAAGCACGTATAAACGAGCACAAAGAGCATTCAAGAGCACGAGCTTAGAACCCCCTTGCGGTTATATATATATATTATATATATATATATTATATATATATATGTTATTTAAGCGATACTTTGCGTCGTCTTTTAAAACACGTCCAAACACGTTTGGACGTATTAAACACATATCGTACTGAACTACTGAAATATGAAGCGCAGGGAAGCTGAACACACCTCAGCGCCAGTTAGTTTTGCATGCACCAGGCTGACTGCTGCTTGGGATTTTTCCCAAGTTCTTGGGATTTTGGAGTGCACCTTGGGATTTGGGGATTTTTTTTTTAATGTGCTAAATCTTGGGAAATTTACTGGGTAAAAGAAAATACTAGAAATAGTAGCTAAAAATTGCCGTTTCTCTATTTTTTCACATATTCAAAATTTATATCTGGACGATTCAAATTAAACATTATGTCAACATTCTAATTCGAGTCAGAATGATATAGGCCTAGTATAAGTTAGTGTTCTGTCACTCAGGGCCCCAACTAGCCTACTTAAGGTCTACAGGGTTTTTGGTGAAATTAATGTATCTAAGTACTTTTTATTTTTATGTTACTACACAGATTAAATGTGTATGCATTGACAGTGTTTTGTGTATTACAAATGTAGCTAAACTGAAAACCCTACAATATTAAATAGTACTAGGCTAGCTTAGTGATATGTGTGTAATACAGGGCCGGATTAACCATTAAGCAAAATAAGCCCGTGCTTAGGGCATCAAGGGAAGGGGGGCACCACAGAAATTTTCCATTGTCGGATTTACCATGGATTTATTATACTATTATAATCGCGGCTTATAGCCTATAAGCTGTTGAAAACTGAATTATATATATTCATATACTGTATAGTATTTATTTTTTTTCATTGTTTGAATTTGTAGTGAACAACAACCCTTTTGAGAGAATAAATATATTTCGTTGTAATCACACACTTTACGCTTTGCGTTATTATTTTGTTTATATCAAATCTTTGAGCGCCATATTAAAAATACATTAGTTTTGAGGATCTGATCAAAGACTTTGCAATTAAAAAAAGTAGGAGAAAACTTTTCAAATATAAATGAAGTGGAAGTATACAAAAATAAACATTATTTTCCATCTTACTGTAAGTTTTGTTTCATTTCAGAAAATAAAATTTTATTTTATGGTTTATTTTTGTTTATATTTTGAATTACATATATATGGGGCACCAAAATCTTTTAAGTGCTTAGGGCCTCTAAAGGTCTTAATCCGGCTCTGGTGTAATATATACAAATGTTGGCCTAACTAAGCAGCCTACTAAATGGTACTAGGCAAGCCACTGGTCAGATATAATAAATATTACGGTGAGTGAATACTTTATTCAGATGAAGAAATAAAAATACAGTACTTTACGATGTAGATGATGATGATTGATTTTTTATTTAAACTCCGTTTTGAATACAATTACATATTTTTGTGGTGTACAAAGAAAGCCTATTTTGTTTTTTCTTTTGTATTTTTATTTTTTTATGCACTTTATATAAGTTATGATACAATTGTCAAATTTTTGTTAAAACAAAATATAATTCAATAAAAAATTAACGAATTCGAATATTTATATAACCTTGGGAATTCTGGGGAATTTTTGTTGGGTGTTCTTAGGATGATTAAAAATGTAAAGTGGTCACACTGGCATGCACTGCAGCATAGTATGGTGTGACGAGTGGAGTGTGTTGCATTATTGCATGTTGGTCAAGCTTCGCTAATTCGTTATACAATATTGCGATGGATATACGAAAATATTTCAAAAGAAAATCAGTTGAGTCGGTTGAAGAACACAATGAAAGTGATACAGGATTAAAACGGACTGTGGGCGTGTAATATTATTTTTCAGGTTTATGATGACTTTATTATAATGTTATACCTAAGTAAAATCATTTGTGCTTATATTCAATTCAATTAAAATGATGAATCTGATGATGTCTGAATTAAATTGATGAGATGTGAGATACTTTATTATATCAAGGTAATGAAATTTTCTTTGATGTAATTAATCCTAATCTGTAGTATAAACACTTCCTATAAATGTCCTATGTTTACTATATCTATGTTGTTATTATTATAATTATTATAATAACAGGAATAATTTATTTATATTAACAGGAATGTTGTTAAATTAAGTTGATTAAAGCCTAAGAAAAGGAGAGCGTTTCATTTCAATTTAATCAACATAATTTCAAGATCAGAGGATATGGACAAGTTTCTGAAGCCGGAAAGATTTGATGCCGATCCCTCATCCTCAAGTTCGTCTCATCTCTGGAGTCACTGGTTCAAGACATTTCAGAACTTTCTGGCCGCGTTACCTTCTGATCTTCAGACTCAAAAGCTAAGTTTGCTTGTAAACCATGTATCTCCTTTAGTCTATGAGTACATACTACATAGTTGATTGTATTACCTATGAAGATGCTATAAAGTTGCTCAATGAACTTTATATAAAACCGAAAAATGAAACGTTTGCTCGTCATCTATTAGCTACCCGTCGTCAAGAGATGGGAGAGAGTTTGGATCATTACATGAATGCATTAAAGCATCAAACTGTAACTTTCAATCGGTTTCTGCAGATCAATACAGAGATTAATATATAAGAAATGCTTTTATAAACGGTTTGAATACTCCTATCATTAGGCAACGATTGCTTGATCTACTGCTCAGGGCTTGTAAATAATTGATTGGAACCTTTCCAATCAATTATTATTTTATCAATCAATTAATTTTAATTGGTATATTGGCCAATCAATAATTGCAATTAATTGCAATTAATTGCAATTAATTATCCAACATAAAACACCGTATTTGTTCGAGTATTAGTTTTGATTTAGATAAGAGCCAAAATGACTGAAAAATAAAAGGCATCCCTTAATTCAAAAACACTTTAATATCTATCAGAAAACTTTCATGGCGACAAGCCGACAACATGTACATGTGCATTGTATAATGTATAGTGCTTTAGTAAAAAATAAATTGAACTTTTGAAGATCTTAAATCTTAAGGTAATACAACTAAAAGTTTCTGAAGTAGCAAACAAGTCATGAACGATTGCAGATTTCTGAAACTACTTCTTCATCCCAGAAAGAGCGATTAACTTAGAAATAATTGCATTTCTAAATTCATTGGAGACAAAGATTGCCGAAAATCATTTAAAGCGTAACCTGCTGAGCTGAACAAACGTTCCACGATGTTAGAAGTTGGTAACAGAAATGTACAGTTTAGATATTGCTGAGATGAAATTTCATTTGTTTTGCGCCTTTTCAAACAAATAGAGGCAAAATCATCATTTTCTGCTAGAGTATCAGACTGATGTGATGTGTCAGTTACCGTTACCACTTTTAGCTTATGTAGAGCAGAAACTTCATTCGGATTTAGCTCTGCTTCTGTGTGCTGTAAAATTTTTACAACACCATTATCAAAATCTGGGCTGTGGACAATGGCTGCTGATGGTGGTAGATATTTTTTGAATTCTTCATAAGGATACAATGCAAGAATTTCGTCAAAAAGAACTCGAACATCATACAAGTCTATGTCTTCTCTTTGCAAGGCAACTGTTACTGAGAATAACCTTTTTAGATCATCTTCCAGAGTCTGTAGATCATTGTGTTCGCGTGGAGTCAAGAGATAATCAATAAGTTTAGGGTCGTCTTGAAAAAATTCAAAAAAAGGTTTGAGTTGGATGTACCTCTTAATCATATCATAAGTACTGGACCAACGGGTTCTATTTCTTTGTATAGGTTGCAACGGTGTGTGTTCATGAAGTCTACCCGCAAGTTTTAATGATTTTAGTTTGCCCATCAGCATATTAATTTTACCTAACAGAATTTCTTTCCTATCTAGATAAGCAGAAACTGCTAGATTGAATTTATGAGAGGCACATCCAATTAGTGGCATTCCACACAAATTTGCTGTAGATTTGTTCACTTCAGCATTATCACCAGTAATAGCAACAACATTTTCTAAATTTTTGTTGTATACACTTAACACATATTCAATAAATTCAACATGATCAGAAGCAGTGAAGGATGTTTCACTCATCATTGGCGAAAATGCCAGCAAAACAGTTCGGTATCCATTTTGATGATCGCATGGATACGATGCAAAAAGTCCAATAAAATGCGTTGAACCATTAGTCCAGCCATCGATCACCAACGAAAATTTATCCGGAAGTTCATCTGATATTTTCTTTTCTACTTCATGTGTAAGTTTCTCCATGCACTTCTTCAATGTCACATTTGTCATACTCTCCAAATTTGTATACTTGCGTGTAAGTGGGTCATCAACAAAAGAAAATGGTTTTAAACCAACACATACCCACTCAATCCAACCATGAACTTTTAATGCTGAGCGACTGACCAAACCACGTGTAGAAGGAGATGAAGAGAGAAAACTCGATACTGATCGTTGTCCAGTTTCTTTTATGTTAGAATACTCTGGGTGCTGGCTTTTTATATGATTCATAAGATTTGTCCAACCAGTACCTTTTTTCTGGGTCAACTTTTTACCACACTTGCATTTCCATAAGTGCTCACAGTCTGTTTGGTTAAAATATTGTCTAACGATTTGATCATTTTTTGATGGCATGGTGAGGGTTAATTGAAAGATTTGATATTACGACACCACATCAAAAGCCTACTATCGCCGAGTCTCGGGGCTGACTAACCGAAAAGTACAGACGACTGCGCGAATAAGTCGAAGGATGATGACGATTGATGAGTCTGTGCTGACTGCTGAGTCACGGAGTCAGTCACTTTAGTTTTTGAGTCACCTAGACTTGATGAATCATCAGCGATGATGTCATTGAATAAGCTGCAGCCTGCATTATGAGTAGAAATTTCTGATTATGGTAATATTGCAGTTAATTGCAATTAATTGCAATTAATTGTTTTGTAGCAATCAATTATTTAATTGACAATACTGTTCCAGTCAATTAATTGGATCAATATATTGCAATTAATTTTTCATCAATTAATTTTTTACAACCCCTGCTACTGCTGCAGCAAGGTCTCATAAATGTTTCGGTACTTTCCTGCTAACGGGAATACCTACAAAAGTTTTACTGTTTGTTATGTATATATTTTTGCTCTCGTCATTTTCGTTTAAACTAACGAAAATATCACGCACAAGATGAGGAAGAACGAACAAATGAAAAATGAGGTACCTCATTTTTCATTTGTTCGTTCTCCCTCCTTATCATGTGCGGAACGCTCTTCTACACAAGCGTCGTTCTTTACATTAATTATACTGTGTGTTGTTTGCACTTAAAATGTATATATGTACGGCATGCGAGGGTGCCCCGTCAGGGCATTGGTTTCTGCTCGTATGTAGGAGAATTACGACTTCTGATTGATCGAGGTCCATGGTGTAGTGGATATCATATCTGACCGGCAATCGGATGATCCCAGGTTCGATTCCCGGGTGGTACCTCATTTTTCATTTGTTCGTTCTCCCTCCTCATCTTGTGCGGAACGCTCTTCTACACAGGCGTCGTTCTTTACATTATATATATATATATATAAAATTTTATATATATATATATATATATATATATATATATATATATATGTTAACCCCTCCGTCTATGGCCCTGGGTTGGTTCGAAGTCGACGGGGGTTCTGGTTAGGAGGCAGCAACGGATCTGTTACTTGCAGTAGTTTCTTCTATACTACTCCGAGTTCTTTAGTGGCTCGGAGGATTCTGAGAGGCTTATTAAATTCTTTGAGGTTTCTCTCCGATTCTTCTTGTAGCTTATCGGGAGATTCTAATGACTAAGTTTTCTGAAGAGAGCACGGCTCGAAGGAGAAGGTAAAGACTTTTTCTTACTGTGTTTTACTCCTAAACTGTTACAGGTAATGCTCAGCCTCGTAGTTGGTATCAGAACAAACATGGAAGAAATTGGTGGGCTTTATATACCCCAATTCTACTAACATCATCATTATTAAATGTTGAAGAGGCTGTATTATTTTTGCACAATATTTGAAAATAAAGTAAATCTTTTAGCTGTGTAAGGTTTAAACGGATAAACAAGATATTTGAAGATGAAGCCATATTTTTATCTTAAACTGCGTATTTTCAGATCTGATGTTATCATGATCTGCCAAGTTAACTAAAAGTGGAAATTGAACTATGCATCTTTACACTAAAATATGCATATGAGTAAAAATTAAAGGTTTAAGATTTACAATTAAATGCTTAGGCAAGACATGACTTCAACATTTATAATGAAGAAAGAATGTATACAAAACATGACATGGCGAAAGTTACTCAGGATTCATTATTCAGCTAAATCTAAAAAAATGATTATGAGATTTTAAAAAACAACAGGTTATCAATTATTTGGCAAAGTAGAAAGCATATCAAAATTTATCACAACGGAAAAATAATAATAAAAATACATAACAACAGTATTGCCGATTCGACATTCCTTATGGCGACATAATGTCGGGTCGGACATTGAGTACATTGTAATTTTGGTCTACTGTAACTTTGATTATAATTATCAATTCATTTATTATCGTTAACTACAATTTCATTAAAGTACATTGACTACGTTATTTAGTACATTACATCATTAAGTACAGTTTCATTAAAGTACATTACATTCTATTAAATTAAAATATTACAGTTAATTATAATTTCATTGAAGTACATTACATCGTTTACCATGGTTAGATTATATGGTTAGATTATATGGTTATTAGTACAACACAAGTACATGAGACATGACATACATGATATAACATAACGCATGATAATATTATAAATTTGAAATCAAAGCGAGAGGAGGTATTTTAACTTTTGAGCGTTCGAATATGCAAGTTCGCGAAATTCGATCACTTACCCTCAGCATTTTCGAGTTCATCTCGGGAGGTCAAATAATTAAAAATAGAAATGAAAAAAATAATACGAGAACGTATTTTTGCGTTTTAGAACGAAGGCAAAAGTTTTGCATTTCATGACTGACACGAGTACAGATGATTATTTAATAAGATTTATATTGGATAATTGGTCAAGATAAGATATGAATGTAAGAATTATTTATACTACATAACATATAAATAATGACTTCTAGAGGGTGTACAGTTTTTATTATGATGATATATAAATTTTCATACATTGAATACTAGAGATATGATGAAGGGAAATTAATGACGGGAAAATGGGACGTCATAGTTATTGAATTTGTACGTAGAGTACGAATCATTGTTAGGAAGATTTACAAGAACGAATTAGAGACACAGAGTGGGAAACGTAAAGAGAATAAAGTTATTTTGTGACGTCATAGTGTATAAGTCATTATTAGAAAGATGAATTGGAAAAATACAGGAATGAATAAAGACGTACAAATCGAAATTCTATCCAAAACTCGCTTCTGCGATTTTGGCTTCTCATGTAAAAATGGACATTCGAACATAAAACTATTGTTCATTGTTCACTTTTTACATTACTCTCCCCTTTTAAAATGATATTTATACAATAATTTAATAGGGTACCATTAATACAATACAAATGAGAAAATAACATTCTAACTAATTCAAGTTAGGTGACGAATTTTTCTTTACATTATAAGTTTTATACAGAACAAGTGAGTTATTATATAATATAAAGGAATTCAAAGATTAATACTTTAGTTTAGACAAACAATTTAGACAAAGAATGATATTGTTAAAATTTTTTACAAAATTTTATTTTTTCCTTCTGTGGGATAAATTATATTCATAATGAATAGAGTAGATAAAAATGGAAAAACGTAAATCGCACAATTTATAAGCTAATTTTTATTGACTATTGTAGGTAAAAAATAGAATTACGTAATGGATGATGTATAGACCTGTGGTCTAGTGTGTATTTTTGTGTACTAGGTATAAAGGGTGTAGCTGATAATTTCGAGAGAGACAGATTTAGCTGATAGGATTGTTAAATTAACTGTATAAATGCATGAATGCAAAAATTGATTAAGACTAAATCGCATAGTTGGCATTTACGTAATGAAATAGTTTTATTGTGATATTCAATGATTTGAGTATGAGGGTTGTATATATATATATAGTGTGCATGCATTTTTATTGACTGTTGTAGGTACAAATCGAATTACGTAGTGGATGATGTATAGACCTGTGGTCAAATGGGTATTTGGGTGTATTAGGTGCGAAGTGTGTATTTTACAATTTCGAGGGACAGCTACTCACGATTAATTGAACAAAAGAAAATTAAAATACAAATTAAAAAACATAAATCAATTATGCATTTCAACGAGCTAAATACAATTTTATAATATTCTAAAAAAATAAAAGTAAATCGAATCATAGATGAATTTCGATCAGGAATAAAAAAGTTATTGAAATGAAAGGGAAGCATTTCGAACAATCTTTTCTTTTAATAATGTCAATTGAATTTTATATTAAAAATTATTTTTTATATAATAATAAAAAAAAAATATTAAAAAGGTTTAATAATTTTTGAAGGTTGAGTAGAAAAATTATACTTTTTCGTTGAATGTTGATAGAATTTTGAATTATTTGATATTTTAGTCTGAAAACTTGTTTGCATATAGACAAATACATCTGTTTTATTGCGTAGAAGTTTTATTAAAAATTAAATGACTGAAATTTCATACGGGTAAATTTCCCGATCGTACAGAGCAGGATAAATTAGGTACATGATCGATTAATTGTTACACAACTATTATTATCACGTATACATTACAATGATTACCAAATCGTTACAAACAATTGTAAAAACTGTTTTGGGTTACAAACAACAAAATGTCATTTCACCTATATATTTATATACGCAATAATGACATGACAAGAAAAGACAGATAGGTCAATTTTCTTCTCACAAACACCAAAAAAGGTTGAATTAAATTCTTTTGAACAACAAAAAAAAAGGTTGAATTAAATTCTTAAATTACATTTTTTTTTAAATTACAAGGAAAAAGTTGAATTCAATTGACTGCATTGAAAACTTCGACTTGGGACTTGAAATAAAAATGACTTGGAATGAATCACTCTGACTTGGAATAAATAACTCTGACTTGAAATAAATCTCTCTGGGGCGGTTGTCCCTCTTGGATGCAATCTATTGAAACTGAAACTTGATTTGCAACTTATTTGCAAATAAAACTGACTCGAAACTACTTCGAGTATCTTTATAAATCTCTGGGGCGGTTGGCCGTTTTGGCGCAACCTTCTGACTTGACCCCTTATCAAGTATTCTGAACTGAAAATGAAACTGACTTGAACTTTTATCAAGTAGTATCTTGAAACTGAAAATGGGCTGTCTAACTTGAACCTGCTTCAAGTAAAGATTAACTAAAAATGGAAAATGACTGCATTTGATCTTTATCAAGTGGAGACGATTAACCTCTGTTTTGGTTGACCCTCTTGGTGCAACCGACTGACTTGAAAAACTGACTTCAAAAAATGACTTCAAATTACTTCAAAAATGACTTCAAAAATTTCTCTAATTCTATAAACTCTCTCTAAACTCTCTCTCTCTTAATTTAAGTCAATTCAATTCCGTAATTGAAAAAAATTTGCAAACAAAAATAAAAAAAAATGTAAACAACATTTCACTCGAATGTACACGAAGGTACGATACTATTACGTTTGATACATAAAATAAAATTATACTATACTGAATATAATTGTGACAATTGACTTCTCATACAATTGACTTCTCTTACAATTGACTTCTCTTACAATTGACTTCTCTTACAATTGACTAAAATATAAAAATGTAAAAAACATTTCACTCTAATGTACGCGAAGGTACATAAAATAAAATTATACTATACGAACTAGAATAGTAAAAAATAACTGAAAATAACTGTGACAATACTGTTTTCAATAAAAAGAGTGTATCACTGGTGTCTGTAGTGTTCACTGTGTTTTTTGTTAATTCTGGCTCAATACTAAATATTAATTGTTAATAATAATGATTTTTTTTTTTCAAGTGTTTATAAATTTCTTAAAAAAACAAAATGTACTTAACCACATTTCTACGGGCGAAATCCTCAGAGACGTGTCCTGAAGACGTCTTGTTGGCTAAAATCTTCTGGTTAAACATCTTCTGGGTAAAAATCTTCTGGGTAAAAATCTTCTGGGTAAAAATCTTCTGGGTAAAAATCTTCTGGGTAAAAATCTTCTGGGTAAAAATCTTCTGGGTAAAAATCTTCTGGGTAAAAATCTTCTTGGGTAAAAATCTTCTTGGTAGTAGGGTCGCCAATTTTTAGAATCCTCTTCTTAAAATCTTCTAATCCTGGCAATAGGGCGCCACTTTTTTAGAATCTTCTTATCTTCTTCTTCTTCTTCTTATCCTGGCTGGGTCTGGGGTGTCTCGTATAGACGAGGCGTTCTTGTTAAGGGGCAAGGGGGCTCTGCCCCCTCCCCGCAGCGAGGCTGCTAACAAAGGAGTCTCGAATGAAGTTCTCTGATGAAGATGTGCCTTGACTGAAGTTCAAATATGAAGATTAATCTTAGATGTCTCTTCTTGAAGTGTCCTAAATGAAGATGGTATATGCATAATATAATCTAATGTTTGGGGGAGAACAGTTGAAGGTTAAATTTCCTCCCATTCTTAAACACATGATTTCAACTAAAAAAATAAAAAAGACAGTAGTATCGCTGATTCGACATTTATATAGGCGATATTATTTCGTATTAGCACATCAGCAGAATTTTGAGTACATGCCTGAGTACGTATTAGTTTTGGTTCATTACAATTATGATTACAATCATGGATTACAACTACCAATTAATTCATATTCACTTTTTAATTACAATTCCATTAAAGTACATTCTTACATTATAAATTAAATCATTACATTTAATTAGTTTCACTGAAGTACATTACAAGTTATTGTTCATTACAGTTTCATTAAAGTACATTACATCAATTACATTATATTAAAGGATTACATTTAATTACAATTTTAGCAAATTGTTAATTGACGTATCTACTACTGAAATAATATGCTATAATGTTATACATTCGAATCAAAGCGAAAGGAGACCTTTTTTATCTTAGAAGCGCTCACTTCTGCCAGTTAGCGGAATTTCGATCGCTTACCTAAGCATTCATGAATATCTTGAGGGGTGAACGCACTTTTTTTTAAAAACAATACGAGAACGTATTTTTGCGTTTTAGAACGAAGGCAAAAGTTTTGCATTTCATGACTGACACGAGTACAGATGATTATTTAATAAGATTTATATTGGATAATTGGTCAAGATAAGATATGAATGTAAGAATTATATTTATACTACATAACATATAAATAATGACTTCTAGAGGGTGTACAGTTTTTATTATGATGATATATAAATTTTCATACATTGAATACTAGAGATATGATGAAGGGAAATTAATGACGGGAAAATGGGACGTCATAGTTATTGAATTTGTACGTAGAGTACGAATCATTGTTAGGAAGATTTACAAGAACGAATTAGAGACACAGAGTGGGAAACGTAAAGAGAATAAAGTTATTTTGTGACGTCATAGTGTATAAGTCATTATTAGAAAGATGAATTGGAAAAATACAGGAATGAATAAAGACGTACAAATCGAAATTCTATCCAAAACTCGCTTCTGCGATTTTGGCTTCTCATGTAAAAATGGACATTCGAACATAAAACTATTGTTCATTGTTCACTTTTTACATTACTCTCCCCTTTTAAAAATGATATTTATACAATAATTTAATAGGGTACCATTAATACAATACAAATGAGAAAATAACATTCTAACTAATTCAAGTTAGGTGACGAATTTTTCTTTACATTATAAGTTTTATACAGAACAAGTGAGTTATTATATAATATAAAGGAATTCAAAGATTAATACTTTAGTTTAGACAAACAATTTAGACAAAGAATGATATTGTTAAAATTTTTTACAAAATTTTATTTTTTCCTTCTGTGGGATAAATTATATTCATAATGAATAGAGTAGATAAAAATGGAAAAACGTAAATCGCACAATTTATAAGCTAATTTTTATTGACTATTGTAGGTAAAAAATAGAATTACGTAATGGATGATGTATAGACCTGTGGTCTAGTGTGTATTTTGTGTACTAGGTATAAAGGGTGTAGCTGATAATTTCGAGAGAGACAGATTTAGCTGATAGGATTGTTAAATTAACTGTATAAATGCATGAATGCAAAAATTGATTAAGACTAAATCGCATAGTTGGCATTTACGTATGAAATAGTTTTATTGTGATATTCAATGATTTGAGTATGAGGGTTGTATATATAGTATATATAGTGTGCATGCATTTTTATTGACTGTTGTAGGTACAAATCGAATTACGTAGTGGATGATGTATAGACCTGTGGTCAAATGGGTATTTGGGTGTATTAGGTGCGAAGTGTGTATTTTACAATTTCGAGGGACAGCTACTCACGATTAATTGAACAAAAGAAAATTAAAATACAAATTAAAAAACATAAATCAATTATGCATTTCAACGAGCTAAATACAATTTTATAATATTCTAAAAAAATAAAAGTAAATCGAATCATAGATGAATTTCGATCAGGAATAAAAAAGTTATTGAAATGAAAGGGAAGCATTTCGAACAATCTTTTCTTTTAATAATGTCAATTGAATTTTATATTAAAAATTATTTTTTATATAATAATAAAAAAAAAATATTAAAAAGGTTTAATAATTTTTGAAGGTTGAGTAGAAAAATTATACTTTTTCGTTGAATGTTGATAGAATTTTGAATTATTTGATATTTTAGTCTGAAACTTGTTTGCATATAGACAAATACATCTGTTTTATTGCGTAGAAGTTTTATTAAAATTAAATGACTGAAATTTCATACGGGTAAATTTCCCGATCGTACAGAGCAGGATAAATTAGGTACATGATCGATTAATTGTTACACAACTATTATTATCACGTATACATTACAATGATTACCAAATCGTTACAAACAATTGTAAAAACTGTTTTGGGTTACAAACAACAAAATGTCATTTCACCTATATATTTATATACGCAATAATGACATGACAAGAAAAGACAGATAGGTCAATTTTCTTCTCACAAACACCAAAAAAGGTTGAATTAAATTCTTTTGAACAACAAAAAAAAAGGTTGAATTAAATTCTTAAATTACATTTTTTTTTAAATTACAAGGAAAAAGTTGAATTCAATTGACTGCATTGAAAACTTCGACTTGGGACTTGAAATAAAAATGACTTGGAATGAATCACTCTGACTTGGAATAAATAACTCTGACTTGAAATAAATCTCTCTGGGGCGGTTGTCCCTCTTGGATGCAATCTATTGAAACTGAAACTTGATTTGCAACTTATTTGCAAATAAAACTGACTCGAAACTACTTCGAGTATCTTTATAAATCTCTGGGGCGGTTGGCCGTTTTGGCGCAACCTTCTGACTTGACCCCTTATCAAGTATTCTGAACTGAAAATGAAACTGACTTGAACTTTTATCAAGTAGTATCTTGAAACTGAAAATGGGCTATCTAACTTGAACCTGCTTCAAGTAAAGATTAACTAAAAATGGAAAATGACTGCATTTGATCTTTATCAAGTGGAGACGATTAACCTCTGTTTTGGTTGACCCTCTTGGTGCAACCGACTGACTTGAAAAACTGACTTCAAAAAATGACTTCAAAATTACTTCAAAAATGACTTCAAAAATTTCTCTAATTCTATAAACTCTCTCTAAACTCTCTCTCTCTTAATTTGCAAGTCAATTCAATTCCGTAATTGAAAAAAATTTGCAAACAAAAAATAAAAAAAAATGTAAACAACATTTCACTCGAATGTACACGAAGGTACGATACTATTACGTTTGATACATAAAATAAAATTATACTATACTGAATATAATTGTGACAATTGACTTCTCATACAATTGACTTCTCTTACAATTGACTTCTCTTACAATTGACTTCTCTTACAATTGACTAAAATATAAAAATGTAAAAAACATTTCACTCTAATGTACGCGAAGGTACATAAAATAAAATTATACTATACGAACTAGAATAGTAAAAAATAACTGAAAATAACTGTGACAATACTGTTTTCAATAAAAAGAGTGTATCACTGGTGTCTGTAGTGTTCACTGTGTTTTTTGTTAATTCTGGCTCAATACTAAATATTAATTGTTAATAATAATGATTTTTTTTTTTTCAAGTGTTTATAAATTTCTTAAAAAAACAAAATGTACTTAACCACATTTCTACGGGCGAAATCCTCAGAGACGTGTCCTGAAGACGTCTTGTTGGCTAAAATCTTCTGGTTAAACATCTTCTGGGTAAAAATCTTCTGGGTAAAAATCTTCTGGGTAAAAATCTTCTGGGTAAAAATCTTCTGGGTAAAAATCTTCTGGGTAAAAATCTTCTGGGTAAAAATCTTCTGGTAAAAATCTTCTTGGGTAAAAATCTTCTTGGTAGTAGGGTCGCCAATTTTTAGAATCCTCTTCTTAAAATCTTCTAATCCTGGCAATAGGGCGCCACTTTTTTAGAATCTTCTTATCTTCTTCTTCTTCTTCTTATCCTGGCTGGGTCTGGGGTGTCTCGTATAGACGAGGCGTTCTTGTTAAGGGGCAAGGGGGCTCTGCCCCCTCCCCGCAGCGAGGCTGCTAACAAAGGAGTCTCGAATGAAGTTCTCTGATGAAGATGTGCCTTGACTGAAGTTCAAATATGAAGATTAATCTTAGATGTCTCTTCTTGAAGTGTCCTAAATGAAGATGGTATATGCATAATATAATCTAATGTTTGGGGGAGAACAGTTGAAGGTTAAATTTCCTCCCATTCTTAAACACATGATTTCAACTAAAAAAATAAAAAAGACAGTAGTATCGCTGATTCGACATTTATATAGGCGATATTATTTCGTATTAGCACATCAGCAGAATTTTGAGTACATGCCTGAGTACGTATTAGTTTTGGTTCATTACAATTATGATTACAATCATGGATTACAACTACCAATTAATTCATATTCACTTTTTAATTACAATTCCATTAAAGTACATTCTTACATTATAAATTAAATCATTACATTTAATTAGTTTCACTGAAGTACATTACAAGTTATTGTTCATTACAGTTTCATTAAAGTACATTACATCAATTACATTATATTAAAGGATTACATTTAATTACAATTTTAGCAAATTGTTAATTGACGTATCTACTACTGAAATAATATGCTATAATGTTATACATTCGAATCAAAGCGAAAGGAGACCTTTTTTATCTTAGAAGCGCTCACTTCTGCCAGTTAGCGGAATTTCGATCGCTTACCTAAGCATTCATGAATATCTTGAGGGGTGAACGCACTTTTTTTAAAAACAATACGAGAACGTATTTTTGCGTTTTAGAACGAAGGCAAAAGTTTTGCATTTCATGACTGACACGAGTACAGATGATTATTTAATAAGATTTATATTGGATAATTGGTCAAGATAAGATATGAATGTAAGAATTATATTTATACTACATAACATATAAATAATGACTTCTAGAGGGTGTACAGTTTTTATTATGATGATATATAAATTTTCATACATTGAATACTAGAGATATGATGAAGGGAAATTAATGACGGGAAAATGGGACGTCATAGTTATTGAATTTGTACGTAGAGTACGAATCATTGTTAGGAAGATTTACAAGAACGAATTAGAGACACAGAGTGGGAAACGTAAAGAGAATAAAGTTATTTTGTGACGTCATAGTGTATAAGTCATTATTAGAAAGATGAATTGGAAAAATACAGGAATGAATAAAGACGTACAAATCGAAATTCTATCCAAAACTCGCTTCTGCGATTTTGGCTTCTCATGTAAAAATGGACATTCGAACATAAAACTATTGTTCATTGTTCACTTTTTACATATATATATATATATAAATAATAACTTTTGGGGAGTTGTTATGAGAAACATAAAGGTGGATCGGGCTGGGGGGATAATCTTCAGGTGATCCATATATATATATATATATACATATATATATATATATATATATATATATATATATATATATATATATATATACAGTATATATATATATATATATATATATATATATATATATATATATATATATATATATATATAATATATATATACAGTATCTGCTCGGTTAGGTTAACTGTACGTCCTGATGATTGGTTAGGTTGTCATGATATTTTCGTTAGTTTTAACGAAAATATCACAACTTAACCTAACCAATCGTCAAGGGCATACAGTTGACCTAACCGGGTATTCAATCAACCTAACCGGGCATTTTAAAACATAAAAATAAACATAACAAAAATAAAATAAATTTTGCCACCTGAAGATTAAGGCCCCCAATTTTCCCCACCTGAAGATCAGGGCCTCAGATGAGGAGGCTGGGGGCCCTGATCTTCAGGTGATTCAATTGTATAAACCTGATTTTCTGGGTCGCACATGAAAAAGGTTGGGAAGCCCTGCATTAGGGTCATGCTGGTACAACATTTGATCGTTCAGTTTTTCAGTTTTGGAAACTGGTTATAAGTTATACTGTAACATTGAATGAAATCATTTCCTTCCCGCAGTCTTGGCAATTGGTTATAAGTTATATATTGAATGGAATCATTTCCTGTCCACATTTCAAGCACTTAAAAATAAACATCATTTGGGCGAAATGCTCTTATTTTATTTTATTAGGTAGGTGAACGCTTTCTGTACGTGGGCAACTGCCCAACCAGTTAACTTGTGAGAATAGGGTGTGTGAATTTTAGTAAAGTCAACAATTCAAAAACTACTAATGCTCAAATGATGTCATATTATCTAGCAAACTTAGAAATATCTTTAGTGTTGTTTAAAAAAGACATTTACCTACTTATATTTGACCATAAAGGTTTGAAATATAACCTAAATATGACTGTAGCATCGTATATCAATGTGCCATTGATATGTGTGGTCAACTTTAGTTATTTTTGGTGTGCAGTATGGTTTCTAAGTTTCACATAGTCACAAATGCTGGAGTTTTGATTGTGAATGCATGTGTTTTCCCTCCTTTTTGACAATTTTGATTACTTCGTAATGTGAATATTGTGTAATTCAAATTATTCGAAATGTTATGTGTGACCCAAACTTTCTGTATATTTTGATATGATCGATATATGAAATTGTCATTACTTTGAATAATTAAGTCTTGTACCTATAACAACACAACCTTTTATCTGAGCTAATAGGAAGATATTAAGAATTTCAATTAACTTAATTTTATGTAATCATAATCAGTAGGCCTATCCAAATTTCAATGACATTTCTTTTGTTCACAGGTCCACAGGATGAGTCGGAAAGAAATCAGAACCCGAAGCAAATCAAGTTGTCACCTAAGTCATTTGGTGGGGACTGGGAGGGAACTTCCCCCTGCTGAGCTGCCCACAGCCAGAGATCTGCTGAGGTATGGTTTGTTGAGGAGAGAGATGAGTGAGGAAGACAGGAGGAATTACCAGTTAATGACCTGATTAACAACGGCATTGTTCCAGGGCTACTGGCTCAGCGGAGAAAGGCCAACGCCCTATTCACAGGACCTGTAATCAACACTGAGGTCAGGATCAGGGCTAAAGTGAAGGCACTGTGGGATGAGGCAGTGAAGGTGTCCATTGGCAATGTGAAGCTAGAGGTCAAAGATAGGTTCATGATGAAACTGGACAAATTGGTGGACATCCTGACCTGTCACTGCGTGATCAGGAGCTGCAGTGAGCTTGGGTGCAACCCTGTCTGCAACAGTGAGGTTCACATTGACTGCAGCTGCAGGAGCGAGCAGAAGATACCAGTGCAGGAGCTTGCCTTCATTAAAGGTCAGAGAGAAAAGGTGGGAAGTGTGGGGGCACACCAAATGGGTCTAGCTGATCACCCTGAGACCAGGAGACAGGAAGCAGTACTGCAGAGACAGGAGCAGAGAAGGAAGGCCGAGGAGAAGAGGAGGAGGAAGGCAGAGGAGTCAGCCAAGAAAGAAGAGGAGTTGAGGGAGGAGTCACTGCTGGAGATGGAGTTGGAGAGACTGGAGATATACTGGAGGAGGCAGGGAGGAGAGAGGAGAACGAAGACTTCATACCAGAGGCTGCGACAACTTCTTCCTTGCCTGTGGCTAAGAAGAAGAAATACAACACTGAAGATATCACCAACATAGCTCTGGCTAGCTTGGGACATCACACTGGGCTGAGAGAGACTGCAGAGATTGCCACTGCTGTCTGGATTGATGCTGGTCTTATCACAGAGTTTGACACAGCAATGGTGAGGAGGTCTCAGGAGAGACTGACTAAGGAGCTGGTCAAGAAGTTTGATGAAGAGATTAGGGAAAATGGCATTACTTGTATTTTCTTTGATGGGAAAAGAGATGACACCAAAGTGATGATGGAAGCTGAGGGCAGTGACAGACAGTTTCCTGGCCTCATTAAGGGAGAACACTACACAGTGTGTAATGAACCAGGTGGGAAATATTTGTGGCATTTTGTACCAGAGGAAACTGCAGAGGAGAGAAGTCATGCTGAGGTCATTGCTGACCATCTGGTGAACTGGCTAAGAGAGAGAGGAGCAGACCAGACCCTTTTGGCCATAGGAGGTGACAGTACTAATGTGAATACTGGCTGGGAGGGAGGAGTAATGCATTATGTGGAGGCCAAGCTTAGCAGGACGTTGGTGTGGATTGTCTGTGACTTGCACACTGGGGAGCTGAGTCTCAGACACCTGGTGACTGCACTGGATGGCAAGACATTGAGCAACAACAAGTGGTCTGGGCCCCTAGGGAAGATGTTAGACACTGCCACTGAGCTGGAGATCAACCCAAACTTCACGACGATCACTGTTGGTCCTCCTCTACCCCATCTCAGTCAGGAGGTATTCAAGGACCTCAGCACAGACCAATCATATGGCTACAGACTCATCACTGCCATCAGATCGGGAGAGGTACCTCAGAGTCTAGCTCTCCTGGAGATTCGGCCAGTCTGTCACAGTAGGTGGGTCACCACGGCTCTAAGGTTCTGCAGATTGTGGATTTCCAAACATGGGCTGAAGGGTAGGAACCTGAAGAATCTGAGGATAATTGTGGAATTCATAGTGGGAGTCTACATGCCAAACTGGTTCAACATCAAGTTAAATCACAGCTGGGTGGAGGGTCCCAGGCATGTACTGTACCAGCTGGAGCTGCTCAGAAGTCAGAAGAAGGAGGTGATAGGAATAGTGATGCCTACCGTGAAGAGATCAGCCTGGTATGCACACTCTGAGGCTGTGCTCCAGGCCATGCTGTGTAGTGAGGTGGAGGAGGAGAAGAGGGTGGCAGTGAAGAGGATACTGGAAATCAGAGGTGAAGGAGATGAGGACACACAGGTAGGAGACTGCAGTGTCAGACCCAGGAAGACTCCTTACATCAACCCAGATGGCACCAAACTCTCGAAGCTTATTGACTGGAACTCTGGCGTGACTGAGCCTCCTCTGACCTGTTCCCTCACCACTGCTGCAATCAAGGAGTTTCTGGAAATGGAAGTTTCTGCAGCCCTCACACACACACAGTCAGTAGAGAGGTGTGTAAGGATGACAACTGAAGCAGCACAACATGTTTACTCACAAGAGAGGAGGGAGGCGTACATCAGTGGCCAGGTGGCCAGTAGGGAGTTCATGTCCAGGAACAAGAGCAAGGCAGACATGGCATCCTTGGCAAAGTTCAAGAAACCTATCTATATTTCTAAGTTTTAATATTGAAATACAATAAAAATGTCTTTAACTGTCTGAAATATATGTGAAATGTAGTTATATACAATAAAAAAATACTTGCAAAAATTGCTGATTTTTGGTAAACTTCAACTTCAAATATAAGTAGTTAGGACTGTTCAAATCTGGATTTTAAAGCCATATTTCGATTTAGCACATAAAAATGCATCATTTGGGTACTAGTAGTCTTTGAAAATCTAAAGATTTCACTTTGCTCCCTAAAATTGACACACCCTAAAATACAGTATACCCAAACGCCAACTAAGAAAGGATGTGGGGAAAATATGCTCATTATTAGTTACCTAATATATACCTTATATATCCATGGATGAATTTTGGATAACCACAGGATGACTAACTTGGTATCATATGAATAACTGATTTCGGAAAATTTTACTGTCCACAACTTATACAGCCGGTATAACCAAGGGATTCCGGATGGATAACCAATGAATGTTGGAATAAGTTAATGTTGGCATCGTACATTTACACACAGTACTGGATTTCAGGGATCACCTGAAGATCAGGGCCCCCAGCCTTCTTTAGTTAGCTTTATAAGGCTAACTAACGAAAATATAATAACCTAACCTAACCAATCGTCAAGGGCGTACAGTTGACCTAACGATTGGTTAGGTTAGGTCGTGATATTTTTGTTAGTGAGCCTTATAAGGCTAACTAAAGAAGGCTGGGGGTCCTGATCTTCAGGTGATCCAATTTCAGGTGTAAAAATATTTTTGTTTCTCTCATTGGGCAGTTCATTATCTGAAGCTCACTTTTCTGTGAAAATTACAAATATTTTCCAATATGATTCTCCTACTATTCCGTAAGGATATATGTACAGTGTTTATGCTGAGTGGGACTGGATCCCTGAGGTTAGGTGGTACCCTTGCGTATAATTTATTATTTTCAGTACTGAGCTGGTATAGGAATTGAAAATACAGTATGTATATATGGCGTCGCGCTGCACATTGACGAATGAGCCAAAACAAAATTTTGAAGAAAATGGCTTTGAAGTTTGTGAAAGACTCATAATTTTATTAAAATAGATGTAATTCGATGGGTTTTTCTAATTTTATAAGTAATTTTATGAACATTGAATAAATGAATGAATGATTAAATGATAGAACAGAAGCGTTTAAAAATATAGAAAACGGAATTTTCGGCCGTTGGGTGATTCGTTATTGTACCACGCGACGCTTCATAATGTATTCAGACTTTTAAGCCGACCATGATTCAGTTTTCTGTTCTAGCGCTTTAATGAATTCGGACAGAGATTAGCATTTTAGGATTTAATTTCAACAGTAGCAAATCCGAATTACTTCCTCCTTGTGTCACTGGCACCCCAAAAGTAAAAACTACCGATTTAACCTAACCTAACCGAACCGAACTAGCCATTTTTGCAATGTGTATACATATCCATGAATGTATACAGTATTTGTAAATCAGACTTGTAAAATTTGTATAAATTTCAAGTATATAATCTAATAAAAAGTGATTAAAAATTGTAGCTCGAGTAATGCCATTTGATAATACAAATCAGACTGAAATAAATATTTTTACAAAATAGGTTTGTTAAATAATATGACACGACAGTCACCTTTCCCAAGACACATGTCTTAATATTGGAATTTCCCGTGCAGAACTTACTGTATAAAGCAGTTAACTCTCCAATCAAATTTATAAAATAAAAATTTAAGAATGATTTTAAATAGGAATTGGATTACCTGAAGATCAGGGCCCCCAGCCTTCTTTAGTTAGCTTTATAAGGCTAACTAACGAAAATATCACTACCTAACCGAACCAATCGTTAGGTCAACTGTACGCTCTTGACGATTGGTTAGGTTAGGTCTTAATATTTTCGTTAGTTAGCCTTATAAAGCTAACTAAAGAAGGCTGGGGGCCCTGATCTTCAGGTGATTCTATGAATTAAATAAATTCATTTCACATCTGCAAAACAAAATGGTATTTTTCATAAATGTTTGCGTCATTTTATGCTATAAACTTAAAAGTGATGCAGTATTACCATTGATATTAACTTATCGCGTGAAGAAACTGTTCCAAATGGAAATTGATTGTATGGTCAGTTCAAGAAAAAATAAATCTTGATATATAATTTTATTTTACTTTCTCCTCTCTTATATATATATATGCAAGCTTTATAATTTTATATTAAAATATATTTGCTTAACCATTTAAACTCACAAGTTGATTTATATATCGAATCTTTTAAACTATTCCGCCCCCCCCCCCCAGCTTTAGAGAGGGGAGACAGTTTAAAAGGTCAATATTAGAGGAGAGATAATTTAACAGGTTTTACTTATCTTATTTACATAATAGAATTTTTAAGATATGTATATAAGATACATATCTTGAAAATTCTATTATATTCTATCATATTTCCGGTTTATAGAGAACCATTATTTACATAGGATAAAATTTGAATGCCCGGTTAAGTCAACTGTACGCCCTTGACGATTGGTTAGATTTAGTCTTGATATTTTCATTAGTTTTAACAAAAATATCACGACTTAACCTAACCAATCGTCAAGGGCGTACAGGTGACGTAACTGGGCATTCAATTAACCTAACCGCGCCTTCAATAATTTTACCGTAGGTTTCGATATATATATATCAGGGATGGGAAGCCGAATCGAAATCGAAATCGATAAACCGATAAAACCGATATTTTTCTTGAAGCGAAATCGAACAAAACCGAAACTGATATTTTTGGAAAAACCGAAATCGAAATTTAGACCGAAACCGAAAAGAATAAAAAAACTTGAATCGGAATCGAAATCGATAAAAATATCAGTTCAAACCGAAATTAAGAAATAAAATTTAATATTCAAACTGCTTTCTATTAAAGGAGAGTTGACCAACTTCCGGGGATTAAAGACAGGGCTACTTTTATGATACCTGACTCCTCAAATAGTGTAACATAAGGGCGTGAAATTTTAAGATGTATTAGCTTCCTTACATTCCATCCAGTTTTGTTTATTTAGCCCTGATTTTTTTTATATATATAAATAGAAACAGGGTGCTTTGACTGCGTTGATCTGATAAATATATTCTCCTCCCTCAAAGGAGGGCGGTTTTAGGCGGGTCCCTAAGAGTATTTAGCAGCAACTAAGAGCGTCTAGCGTCTTTATGAGAAAGAGAATTAGAAACCAAATATCAATTGGAGGATTCCATGTCATTCGCCGGAAACATCATTGCCTGGGAAACAACATTTTAGTTGTTCGATCAAATTTTAACTTGTAATTATAATTGTCGTACATTTAATAAAATGTTATCACTTTTTTTGTTTAATTTCCTTCTAAATATTATATTGAAACATATTATATTGAAATCTGAAAAACTGAAATCGAAATCGAAACTCGAATCGAAATCGATATGAAAAACCGAAATCGAAAAAAAACCTGAATCGAAAAAAATGAAAAAACCGAAATCGAAATCGATATTTCTCAAAACTCTGAACTGAAATCGAAACTCGAATCGAAATTCATTTCGGTTTCCCATCCCTGATATATATATATATATATATATATGCCCGGTTAGGTCAACTGTACGCCCTTGACGATTGGTTAGGTTTAGTCGTGATATTTTCGTTAAAATTAACGAAAATATCACGACTAAACCTAACCAATCGTCAAGGGCGTACAGTTGACCTAACCGGGCATTCAAATTTTATCCTGTGTAAATAATGGTTCTCTATTTATTATATGTTTGCAAAAATAATAAATTTGTTGTTACCATTTTCTTATCTTATTTTGGTTAATTTGCAGAGTTTAAACTTTGGGGGGAATATAGTTGAAAAGATCCACATTAGGGTGGTGATTGTTAAAAAGAGTATGTTGGGGGGAGGGAAATAGTTTAAAAGATCCTATATATCTCCTCAGTGAATTTAATTATTCAATGATAAACATCAGAGTACAAAGTTTCGAAGACGTAATTCGATAGATACTGTTTAAATTTGCAGTTTTAATGGCCTGCAAACACCTTTCATTATTTTTTCACCATCATTGCTAAAAGCCTAAGGATGCCCAAAATATGAGATAGTCATTGGTTTTTCTCTCTTCACATAATTTCAAAATACTTTCATACGACTCAAAACTATAAATTATAGATAGGCCTAAACCCAAACATATTAAACATGATAGTAAATTGATACAACGGATTTACTATCTTATTTATATATGTAGGGAATAATGATGATGTCTGTCTGTCTGTTGTGTTCATTTATACACGCCTAAACCTTAAACGGCTAGGGTAATCTGCACCAAATTAAGTATACACATTAAAATTAAATCTTGGTGAACCGTAAAATAAAATCGAATATAAATTTAGAGTTTGTAACTCCAAGCATGGGCGTCTGCAAAGGCCCCGCCCCACCCTATTTCTGGGATTTCAGTAGAAAATTCGAAAACTCACAAAAATCATATATGGTATGGCATTTTAATATGTATTCATATTAAATATTATTCATATAACATGGTATGTCATTTAAATAGTATTAAAAATTAATACTATTAAAATGTAAATACTTTAATGAGTCGTGTATTGGTATTTTTTAGTAAAGAAGATAATAATGTCTAATAAGAATTTAATGTTTTGTTTATAAGAATTTAATAATGTTTTGTTTAATAAGAAATTTAATTATGGTTTGTACGTAAATAAGAAATTTAATGATGGTTTGTATGTAAATAAGAAATTAATAATGTTTGTTTGAAATTAAGAATATAAAATACTAGTTGGCAGTACCTGAAATGGGTTGAAAGAAGGAAGGATGCCTGAACCCAGTCCTCGGACGGGTGTGTCCTCCTAGTTAGTGGTTTTCGTTATTAGTATGTTATTGTGAATTTAAAATAGTTAATTCTCTCTCTCCGCGATAAAAGGTTAACAATGGGTCCGCACTCGCTTTACTCCGTTTGTTCAATTTTGGCGTAAATAAAAAGTCAGTATATAGTAATAATAGTGTGTAATTTATTCCGGTTTCTTTGCTGTTCAAAATCTGAATGGTAGGCCACGCTATCGAGCTACCCGTCTGCTCGCGTTCGTATAAGAGTAAAAGCGCAGTAAAACGAGTGATAATAGTAAGAAAAGGCAAATAATGAAAAGAAAGCGAAGAGTAGAAGTAAAAACGTTTTAAAAATTGCTACAAATGAGAAAATGACAAACTTGGTTCTTTTTGCCAGTTTCGTTCTCATTGAGATTGGTGGTATCCAGGTCAGACGATTTTCGTTTCATAAAGAATTTCCTAATGTCCATGTTGTTTTCATTCTGAAAAAGGGGTGTAAAAGTTAAACACTAAAGTATAATACAAGTTCACACAAACACTAAAAAGATAACAAATTAAGTATCAGATATAGATATAGAATCAGATCTGAATGTTAAAATGCCAAGAACTGTTTATTCACACAAGCTCCAAGAATGGAAGCTCTGTAATTGAGTAATAATATCCAGCAATAAAAGTTCCAATTAAAAGTTTCCATTTAAAACAATTAAATTTCTCTAAGCAATAGAAGCTCCAAGCCGTAGAACCAGGGCCGGATTAAGCTTTTGTAGGGCCCTGGGGCATTTAACTAATGGGAGGCCCCTCATATGGTGTCCATCTCAAATTTTCAATGTTTATTCCCCCAGACCTCTACTTATAAGGGCGAAATAGAATAGGTACTCTGAATATATATATATATATATATATATATATACTGTATATATATTCACTTGGTAAGTTATTAAAAAATTTGCAAAATTTGCAAAACTAGAAGACAGGAAGGTTCCCATGTACATATTAAATTTATTGAAATTTTGGTATTCCCACCAATCTTTCACTGTTAGGTGGGGCAATGTACTATCCGAGTGTTTTGGCTCCTCTTGCGGGGTGAGACAAGGCTCCTTGCTCTCCCCTATACTCAGGCCTGGATTAACCATTAAGCAAAATAAGCACGTGCTTAGGACACCAAGGGAAGGGGGCACCACAGAGAAAACTTTTTAAAGTATAAATAAAGTTATAAGTAGGCAACAATAAGCATTATTTTGCATCTTTTGAACCATGTATGTTGAAATGCTATGTATCTTCAAGGTTAGAAAGCAATGGAATAAAAGATGTTTTGTTTCGTACAAATAATATTTCTTCATTAGAATTTCTTTTTCAAAAATTGACCACAGTAGTATAGCCGAAAAAGGGGAGAGTGCAAGAATGTTGCAAGTGATTACGTAATGTTGCAAAGGGGGGTGTTGCAAAAAAAATCCCCCCAAAGGGGGGATGCTGCAGATGCAACAAGGAAAACTTGGAGGCGGCGTTATCCCCCAAGAGAAAGAAGGAGGAGAGAAAGGAGGAGAGGTGTTCACCTGGCAGGAGCCAAGTGCATATTAAGACTTCAGCCGAGTAGGCGTTGTTTTATAGGCTCCTAATCAGCCAGTTGGCTTAGAAGGCGTAAATGGCTTGAGTTGCCAGATAACGCCATGTATTCAGTTTGTGCTATATATTTAATTCTAATCGAAGACTGAGTTGCCAAATACCATTGTATACATTATTATAGACGCCTAATCAGCCAGTTGGCTTAGAGGGCGTAAATGGCTAGAGTTGCCAGATACCACTTTTTAGCATTGCCAGATACCATTGTATACATTATTAAAGACTTCTAATCAGCCAGTTGGCTTAGAAGGCGTGAATGACTTGAGTTGCCAGATAGCGCCATGTATTCAGTTGCCAGATACCACTTTTTAGCATTATTATGGTGAGTTGTCTCACTAAACAATTAAAAGATTTCGTGCCATGTATTCAGTTGCCAGATACCACTTTTTAGCATTATTATGGTGAGTTGTCTCACTAAACAATTAAAAGATTTCGTTCCATCAGATACCATTGCTCAGGTACACAGAAGGCGTAACATGATATAATTAGAATTAAGTAAAACAACATTGCATCATTCTGTTTATTATAAATATATAGAAAATAAATATACATTTCAATAATAAGAAATATATACACACACACACACACACACACACACACAATTATGGAGATATATAGAAAATAAATATACATTTCAATAATAATTGAGGAATATGCATATAATCAAAAAAATATACACACACACACACAATTATGGAGATATATAGAAATAAATATACATTTCAATAATAATAGAAATATGCATATAATCATAAGAGTACAGGAGAAATATCACGCAAATATATAAATACATTTCACTTTTTTTTCAAAATACTAAACTCGCACTTAATCGAGTTTACAATTAAATCATTATTGCTCTGCATTACGCAGTATATGCGGTTTAATAATATGTCACCGCTTAAAGTATAGGGAAACCTGTATTCGATATGAAGGGCTTTCATATCGTTCAGTACTATTTTTGTTCCCACTTTACAACCGGTTGGTAAGTCATCTTTAAATACGTCTAGAATACAATCAAAAGCACGCACAAAGAGTTCATCGTTAGCTACATTATTAAACGCAAGTTTATAAACACGCTTTTCCAATCGAGGGTTTATTTCTACCGACTCGAGCTTTTCAATCGTGAACTCACTCAACATAGCGGCAATTGAAATAATCTTCTAAATCGTTACGACAACTGCGCGTTATATAAAGAAATAGTTCTTCAGGGTGAACGGTGTAGGTGAGCTCAGCCTTGTACCGATCAATTGCTTTGTACCAAAGTTCATGGTATTTCAAAGAGTCTAAACTTTTTAAATAAACGTCCAGCTCTAGACCATTCTCACCCTGTTCAGCCCTACACTCGGTAAACCCATCGAGCAGAGCGGTGTATGCGTATTCAAGTACTGTATCAAAATAAAGCATATCCGTAACACGCGCGTCTAATATAGGTTTCAGCTTGCGGAATCCGACGATTTCAAACATTCTGTCGAGGATGAAACGGTTTCGCGTAGGAACAAGAGCGTTATTATCAGAAGCATTCTTCCACATCAGCCGTATATCAATGCACGGCCGATCGTTATTTATACACAACGTACATACAACGGCGTATGAGGGTGCGTCACTAATCTGCTCTCTTCTTGTACCTACGTTAGCAGGTATTTTATAACGATCTTCACTCCACTTCTCAACTATCACGAAGATTCTATTCATCTCCTCGACACTTAAATAAACCCGTTTGTTTGTTTGTCTACATTCCGTTTCCAGTACATAGCCAACGGTTCCGGATTTACGCCTGAACACGCGCAACGATTTCGTCACGGACACATCGTACGAGGCGTTGAGAATGCTGCTCAAAGGAAGTTCCATCGTATTCGAGGAGCGCACGTCCACTCGGTTCAAGCTCTGAGATAACTATGAGCCGTGTGAGGCACGCAGGTAGGCAGGAACGGTTCGACGGGCGGCTGACTCGATGATACGTGAATGGGCTTGTTCGTATGATCCGCGAGTCGCACCGAATTGTTGTACATATTTGTTTTTCCGGTACAAGAATTAATTTCATCACTACCAGACTACGCACCAGACAGTTTACCTCAGGATAAGAACTAGGCACATTTTATGTTTTACTAAACATCTTCACACTCCGGCGCACTATTTGAGAGGAACATATGCTCATATTTTTCCTTTCTGCCCATCAAACGATACTCGTCTCTAAAGTCTGTTAAAAACTCACGCAGGGCACTAGCCACAACCTCACTACGAACCTCATCATGATATACATTAATATAATGATAAAAATACTTAAGATTGTCCATGATCACGAGATTCACATTTTCAGTCGTAGGGTATGAGTAATCGACATGGTGTAGCATGACGTAATACCGCTTGTCACACCACCCATCCGCAAGACTCATTATCCATACCTGCTGCTTCTCTTCTGCACGCGTTGTTTCTTTTACTTCACGGTATATGTGAGACTATAAAGTTTAGCTCTGCAGCATACTTCAGCACATCGTCTGTGCAACGAAAGCCTTCATCGGTCTCACCAGAACATCCGTAGAGTATTTGTACATCTTGCAACTTCGCACAATCCAATGTGGTTTTAAAAGAGGCATAGGAGGGGGGAATATGAAGTTTTTCGGTATCCACCACATCCTGGCACTTTGCTGAATACCATTTCATAAACGTTGTGCAAGCAATATTAAAGGTAGCCATTTGAATACACGTCTGATCTTTTCTTCTGAATACACGTCTGATCTCTCGGGCTTACTGCAGTCGACTGACCACGCAGCGGCTCCCAGATAGTAGCATGACTCACGGTCTTACAGTGGGCGGAGCTTAGACCTTTCAGCTGCGCACACACACACACACACACACACACACACAAAGGAGAAAGTGAAACGCTAATTGAAACATAATTTATTTGATAAACGAGATATTCAAGTTATATATATATATATATATATATTTACAAATACGATTTAATAAACGAGATATTCAAGTTATATATATATATTTACAAATACGTGTAATAAATCAATAGATACGATTATATACAAGAAAAATATGTGTCAGTTATCAATAGAAGCATCAAACGTTATGGTATCCAAAGGGTACGGTATCATAGGTACCAGGTAACTGGTAACGTTTCCTATAGGTGTTACGGCACACCTTCGTACCCCTAAATTCCTTCACGCCCCCCAGCTTCTGCGCCCGAAAATTGTGAGTGCCTACAATTAGTTGGGGAGGTCGTTCGCCCTCATCACCGTCCAAACACACTAGATCCTTCAACGATTCAAAGTTAACAACCCGCCGATTCGCATGGTTGAGCGTAATACCCTTTGCCTTCACGATATATTTCATTTCCTCCCCCACCCTGACCCGTACCCCATAAGTTTTAGGTCCTGTTGAGACAAAAGAGTCGGCGTATGCGTTGTCCCCATACTCATCCTTGATCTCATCAGTGAGCTCGCCGAGGAACTCCCCAATAGCGGGCATGTATTCACCCTCCCTCTCTGTGAATATCACGCTATCTGTATCGGCATACAATACTCTCCGCCCAAGAGAATGCAATAGACCCCAAAGTTTTATACGGGCTTAGGCTGTTGTGAAGCTGGCCACAGGTATGTTTGTAACCCTTGAGATATCTGTGGCCAATTCAGTGTTGTACTTTATTATGTAAGTATTACCTACATTCACGATCTCCATGACCTCTTTATCGGGAGCATTGGCATAATCCCAGACATCGCTATAACTTTGTGCAAAATGAATGTTCCCTTTGCCGGTATTTTGCGCAAATTTTCCCCATAGACTGTTTAGACACAACTTTGCACTAAAGCGCTTGCCAGGATTCTTTGCAATTTGGGCACGATCAAGTTGTATACCTTCGCGGTCGCGGTAACGTTGAATATAGGCAGACTTTTCATCTTCGGTATCAACTCCTCGCGGATACCCTGATGCCTCAACCTTATCCTTCAAAAAGGCGTTTATATATGGTGTGAAAAGGTTGGGTAGCTTCTGAAACCTCCACACCTCATATATCTTCAGTATTCTATAACCATGGGGTACGGCTAGGGCCAGCTCAGGACTTGTATATACGCCTCTGATCTTACGCGGTGGGGTATATGGTTACAATCGCCGTTATCCTCTTCCGCGCACTTCACGCACAGGGGAAATATGAGCTTGTCGTCGATAACGACAAGTAAGATTGGCATCCATAAATTGCGTGGGGGGAGTACGTCTACGAAAGAGAGCCCAAAGTAACGATCATTCAAATTTCTTGAAAATTCATTGATGGAGGGCAGGTTAGGTCCCACCAGTTTCTCAGGAGCGCCCACGGGGTACGGATTGTTCTTCATCACGTATGGGTATAAAGAACAGAAATCGTAGTAATGGAGCTTCACGCCCTCCGTAGGTGGAAAGTATAGTCTGAATGGATTTGTACGTCCTCCAAACAAGCTATCACCACATTTGAGAGGATCCAGCACCATTGAACGCTTGATCGTGTTTATTTCCTCACGGTACACCTCGTCTGTCTCCATCCGTGCATCATATTCATGCTCCCACAAGACTTTGTGAGTGAACTGTGATCCTATAAGTTGATCGCGGGTGCGGGTCCATGCAAGACAGTCGGCAGGAGATCTACCGTGGATATCTCCGGCGATTCCGCACTCAGGACGGGGGCATCCATGCCACCAACATCCGTTAAAGGAGTACACAGTCTTCACACCAGTGACACGGTTTTAACTTAACCCATCAACCCAAAAAACACGTCCATTAATCTTAATGGGTACTTCACCCGTGTTGCGGGCGTGCTTTATGTATACACCTGTCTGTTGCTGTAGGTGTATGAGCCAGTAAATAGCCTTGTGTCCGTAACTGCGGGGTTTGTTTCGGTGAATAATGGATAAGGTGCCTTTAGGCATGAAGTTATTCTTGAACACCGTAAAACATAATGATGCGATGGTGGTTGCGACTTGCAGCGGGTCGCATTTGAAACGGGCTATGTACAATGTACATCCTTCTAAAGGCCTGGAAACATACTCTAAGCACGCGCACATCATTCACGCAATAACGCTCACATTCATCAGCTATATTATAAGGGTTACTTTCATTAAAACTGTTGTAGTATCGATCAAAGTCTTCACGTTCATCTACACTCATACAGTCATAGTTAAAATAATGTTTGGGTGGTGGTGGGACTACGTAGTTTAAAGTCTCGCTGGTGAGGAAAGTGTAAGGGAAGTATACTTTTGAAACTTCAGCTGCTACTCCCATCACCTTGGGTAGCTTTGCTAATTTACAAGGTGTGAATAATAAAGTATCTTTAAATTGTACATTGCCTCTTATCTGCATCTGTATTAATTTGTTGCCTCTTTTCAATGGATCACCTGTAAAATCTCAGAGGATTCGTGTTCAAGCATCTCCTTATAAAGGAACTGCGTGTCAAACTTTGCCCCGTTATGGGCGAGAATATACACAGTCATTTTTTTGAACTTGTCGGCTAACTTGACAATATAGCACACAAATAGTTTCACAGGACTATCGCGGACATTCGTTTTAAAAACGTTTGTCCGTTTACCGCATTTGGGGCACTCGTCACATTCGATCCCCATACACTCATCACAGATGGTCTGGCTCACAATTAAATGTGGAATTACCTCTTTGGTTTCAGCGTTCGTATATGTTTCTATATCGTAGTATACAGTTATACAAGGGTTATTTTTAGGCTTAGCATCTTTCATATAACATACATGCTTTACTCCATCCGCCTTATATTCCTCCTGGCATGTAGGACAGTGAATTTCGTCACACTTGTGCTTAAATTTCCCCCAATTATCCATTGTGTGAAACATACCACATTCACAGATTCTCATTTTCCTGCGCGTGCCAATTGATTTATGGAAATCAAAGCAGTTATTATTGAAGAATGTACGTCTACACACATCACAGTCTCTCTTCTCAGCTTCAACTACACGGCTTTCACATTTGGTGCTTTTACACTGCTCACATACCATGTGACATTCTTTACAATGTCTCACTATATCATCCGCAAACTCGAGGCACCCCTTACACAAATCATGATGTCTCCCATATTTTCGACTTTTGTCATAACTCGCGTAAAGCCACCTTATATTACGGGTGGGGAGATACGTTGTCCCTGACAATCCTAAAATAAGTAGGGGTCTTGTACGATCTCTCACACAGCTTTTAAAAACATACACAGTCCTACGACGATCATCCAACCCAAATACAACTATACGGACATTCATTTCCTGTTCTACCATTCTCAGCTCTTCAGGACCCATATTACAGTCAAATTCAAGTTCACAGTCTACAGCTAGTTTACGGGCACGTTCCACGACCGTAGGCAACCAAATTTTTTGTGCGTGTATTTTGTACAGTAAACATACGTGCTAAGAGTACTGCTATAAAGCCGCAACCACGATCGACGTTTATATGCTTTCGGTAAATAGTCGGAGAATTGAAGTTAAGAGTATACGGTATGGCACTATGGCCCGCAACACGGAATACACGATCAATATTTACCGTGAAGTTGTCCATATTAAAGGCTATACTACTTTGGGCGGCCTGCATTATACGTCCTAATATATATTCTACATCTTCAGCCGTCAAACGTCTAAATGGCACTATCACCCAATAATAATCTACATCACCGTCATCTGACCCGAATCCAAAGGACAGACTCGTCCTGACTTCACGCTCGTCGCGGTTCTGAAGAGCAAACTCTACAATACGCTGTACAACCCGGCGTAGCCCGCGCTCAATTCCATTGCTATACATGGCTCTATGGTCGACCCTGACTCTATACCGATTTCTAGTCAAGGCTGGGGTGGGGGCTGCGGAGCGCACCAACTCAAGCGTTATAGCATCCTCAACAGAACGGGGTGCAACTGTGGCGGATGAATTAGGGGGTATATTAGCGGAAGGTGCTGATGGGGGAACTGTTGCGTAGGAGGTTGAGGGCTGGGGATCTATTATTGTAGACTTAACAGAACGGGGGACAACTGTGGCGGATGAATAAGGGGATATATTAGCGGGAGGTGCTGCTGGGGGGGTTGTTGCGTAAGAGGTTGAGGGTTGGGGATCTATTACTGCTGCAACAGGCGCGTATTTCGGTCGCTTTATACCTGACGTGGGGTTCTCATACCTCCGCTTTGGACGTGCTACCGGTATCGCTGGTGAGGGTTCGTTGGCAGGGGAGGAGATCACAACTACACTGTCGTCGAGGTCATCCGTAATGTCAATGATGGGGTGCTCTACCTCATCGTCATTCACGGTTCTGTGGGAGAAGAAAACAAAATATAAGGAACAGCACTCAAAATTTGTAATATTTTGTAAATGACCCACTTAGGAGTGTGACGTGTTAGAAATGGACTCTGTAGAAAAATTCAGATTCACGAGCCCATCCACATGTATTATATCTGGACCTACAGGGTGTGGTAAAACTGTGTTTATGCTTAAAATCATTAAAGAAAAGGGAGAGATGTTCTCGAAATTTGTGCATAAAGTTATATGGTGCTATTCGACGTATCAATCAGTGTTCAACGAGTACCAAGATGATATTTTGTTCCACAAAGGCGTATGTGACGTTAATTCGTTAAAGGGAAATGAACATACAATCATTGTAATTGACGATCTCATGTTGGAGATGGATAAAACGTTTGCCGAGACATTTACAGTATTCTCCCACCATCTTAACATAAACGTGTTCTTCATCAATCAGAATCTATTTTTAAAAAATAGATACATGCTCGATGTGTCGTTAAATACGCAATATCTAGTCTTATTCGCGCAACGTAGAGATGTATCATAAATTGGGGTATTAGCCAATGAAATGTTCCCGAATCAGCGTAAGGAGTTTTTGGAAGTTTATAAAGAAGCTACAAGCACGCGTTACGGGTATTTGCTTTGCGACCTTCATCCGCGAAACACGTTTAGAATGCTTCTACGAACGAATATATTTCCAAACGAGCCTGAAACGGTGTATATTCCAGAATGACAAAGAGACTAAAGAAATATCGTGAATTAATAAAAATCTATCATCGACTGCCCCGGGCAATGCAGCAGATGTTTATTAAAAATATCGACGCCGACTTTTTAAAATGCATCTGTGAAATCTGTCTTAACGTTATAAATTGCAATGTATCAATGAAAACCCCTCAGAAGGCTCGCCTACGCCGCTACAAGAACATAATACGTGCATTCGCTCGTAAAAGTCAAACTGGAGCGAAGAAAAAACGAATTATTGTACAAACAGGAGGGTCATTTCTCCCCATCTTATTTTCAGTTTTGGGTCCTTTACTGACTAGATCAGGGGTGGGGAACCTGCGGCCTTTTGGGGTATTAGTTGCGGCCTTCTGCCTTTTGACATTCAGAATTCATACCGTACGATAATGGACAGCAACTGATACCCCTTTAGGGCTTTAGGCTATTTCATTAGATCATGGTTTCAGCTTCACTGCTTCTTACACATACAAGCCTTCTTTATGGCTTGAACAATAGGAAATATGGCAACGCTGCCAGTTGAAACTGGCAGCGTTGCCTTTCGGCTTACGCCCTTACCTATCAACGATCAACTCGACTGGCTGACTGGATGACAGTTACTGACGATTCTCCGATAGTGACACGCACGCTTGTTTCCTTTAAAACTGTAAATCTTTGATCAATTCGTGTACCATTTTTATTTATAAATCTTCTGGTACCCCAATCATGTCAAAAACTGTGAAAAGAAAATTAAAGGAAGAGAACAGAGTATTCCATGAAGAATTGGAATTGCAGTATTTCATAGTTGCTGAAAAAGATAAAATGATGTGTTTGCTCTGCAACGCCATAATTGCAACAGTGAAGAAACACAATGCATATCAGCATTATGCAACTCATAAGAACCACAAGTATGCTATATTGGAATCAACGTTTTCATTTGTGACTCAAATCAAAACGCGCTTGAGATCTCAGATGACGAATATTCACCTGGAGGACGAACTAAAACTACGGTCAACGATGTTGGAACCAAATGTACGACTCCCGTCCCGCAATAAGCAGTCACAAAAAAGTCATTAAATGGTTTATCACTTTTTCACTTAATATATTAACATCATTTCACTTAATATCATTTTTCACTTAATATCATATTAACATCATTTCACTTAATATAATTTTTCACTTAATATCATATTAACATCATTTCACTTAATATAATTTTTCACTTAATATCATATTAACATCATTTCACTTAATATAATTTTTCACTTAATATTAGTTCTATTGTCAATTATTCCCCCCCAAAATAATGTGCACTTGCTGAATTTTTTTATTTATTATAAAAGCCCTCACGTATTATCAAGTTTGATTTAAAATTAGTAAATATGTAGATTGTAGACTAAAATATGACATTTTGTTGTACTGTATATGTTAAATTCTCAGCATGCGGCCTAATAGGGTCTTGGTTAAATGAAATGCGGCCTTCCAATGAAAAAAGGTTCCCCACCCCTGGACTAGATTAATATAATGAAGAAAGTGGTAGTGATTCCCCACGAGGTGTACGCTTCACTGCAAAGGAATCCAGACACGGTTCTAGAGCCCAGTAAAAGCAGACTTAAAAGAATGGAAAGCGGATTGCTAGCCCTATTAAACAGTGAAAAAACACCTGATGAGAAAAGAATCTTATACCAAGAAGCTCTGCAGAAATTTCTTCACGAGTACGAAAATTATAAGAGCCCTACAGAGATTCCTGTGGTTATTAGGCACAGCACGGGGGACGGTGGACATGGCGACATAGGATCTGAGCCCGACGATACAGCTGACCAACCAAAAATTAAGGGATTAGCCACACAACATATCGAACATGTATTAAAAAGCACCCTCCCACATACATTGATGAGTAAAGGCTTAAGTCTTTATAATCTATTGAATGAGGATCCAGCCATACAATGGACCGATACAGGCGAGATCATTGTGGAAGGATCAAAGGTACAGGGATCGAATATCGTAGACATTGTCCATGATCTGGTGAGAAAGTGGGATAGGCCATCACCATCAGGATGGAAGCATATTAAAGCAAGACTACAAAAAATAAATGTCCCTAAAAAGTTGATAGGAAATCTGAACAGGTTAAAAGACTTGGAACATGCAACGCATGTGACACAATTGAAGGCGCCGTCACCCCCGGCGGTAACACCTTTGAAGAGGAGCAAGAAGAGGTTAAACCAACCCTACCCACGTGCCTCTAAAATACGCAAATGGCTAACGTATTAACTAAACGCTATTATGACATTTCTAACCCATCCTCTTACGGCGGCGTAGATAGACTGTACAGAAAGAGGTTTTACGTGTACGGAGTAGGAAAAAAAGATGTTGAAAGATTTTTGAGGGAGCAGGACGCTTATACGCTTCATAAGCCTGTGAGAAAAAGGTTTAAAACAGCCAAGACAACGGCTTCCTCGATTGATTCTATTTGGCAAGCAGATTTAACAGACATGCAAAGATATTCTGTGTATAACGATGGTTACCGCTACATTCTATTCATAATAGACGTATTCTCTAGATATCTGTGGCTAGTTCCTCTGAAAAATAAATCACCTGAAACAGTTGCTAAAGCCACCAAAACGCTAATGTTAAAAGAAAACAGGGTTCCTGGCTATTTTTGTACGGATATGGGGAAGGAATTTATAGGCCGTGCTTTTCAGAACATGTTGACAGAGTTAATATCAGCTATTACACAACCAATTCTATACATAAGGCTTCTTTAGCTGAAAGAGTTCAGCGCACCATAAAGGAACGCATGCACCGTTATTTTACACATAAAAACACATACAGATTTCTAGACATTCTGGAATCATTGGCATCATCCTACAACCGCTCACACCATCGCACGATTGGGACAACACCTAACGAAGTTTTAGAAAGAGGTACGCTCCCGAGAAGAGATGGATCACCAACACCACTACCACACTCGGCGCGCTTCAAAATCAATGATTATGTAAGGCTGTCGCGTTCGGGGAATAAATTCGCAAAGGGTTTTGAGCAAGGATGGACACGCGAGATTTTTAAAGTTAGGGCTATGAGACCTAAAGGTGAGATAATGATGTATTACATTGAAGATTTGAATGGGGAAGAAATCTCAGGAGGTTTTTACCGCGAGGAATTGCAGAAAGTTGCGTTTAATTTAGGAAAAAATGTGTTTAAAATTGAGAAAATTTTAGGAAGCAAAGGTTCAGGAAAGAGAAAAATGTACCTGGTGAAATGGCTAGGGTACCCAGAAAGCTTCAACACCTATATAAAAGCTGATGCAATAATGAAGCTTAAATAGTATGCAACATGGCTCCTAACCATTTCTACGTCACACTCCCGTCCTCCTCGTCCCTGTCTGTACACCCTAACAACACACTAGCCAACTTTGTAACAGAGTTCCACGGGCACATTGAATTGGGTCGTGATTCGTATGAGGTGGGGATATGCGAAATTCAGCTGGACACCATCTTTTTAAATATTGAACATAAAGAAACCGTTTTTACGATTCTTAGAGACATTGACGAATGTGAAAAAGCTGGGGTAGCTATGGATGAAACTATGCGTATCGCTCGGACTAAGGCTGCACGGTATTACAGTACAGAAGTAAGACTAGGACCGGGTCAATATGGTTCGGTCGAGGATGTTGTGAGAGGCTTAAACGTAAGTTTAAGAAACTCAAACCTTACGAATGATTTAGTATACGTAATCGTAAACAACCCTGCACATACACTAATCCTAAAATCAAAGACTAACAGACGTATTAAAGACCATAGAAAGTTCAAAATTCTAACCAATGGCCGATATAGCGCAGCCTTCCAAAGAGACGCATTTCACGAGACACAGTATAACTTGTCCAGATTAATGTATCAATTGAAGATGGAGAAATTGGCTGAAAGGTCCCCAGACATGTGCTATATTTACAGTAATATTGTGGTGCACCAGTTTGTTGGGGATACCCAGGCACGCCTGCTGCGCATTGCTCACATCCCCAACCATAGAGGAAGGAGTTTGAGTATTACATATGACAGACCCCATTATGTGAATGTCGCAACTAATTTAATAACCAATATCTCAATATATATAAGAACGATTGAGGGTGAAAACTACCCATTCGGTAACGGGTGCTTAACAGTGAAGCTACACTTTCGACGCACTGAGTTATAATGGATAGAAAGCCTTTCACCGTCTATCGAGGGGTGAGATACCAGCGCGGTAGTGGACTTGGGTCCATTTTTTCATCCATACTACGTACGGCTGTTCCTTTGCTGAAGAGGGGTGTCAGATACCTTGGAAGGAAAGCTCTACAATCAGGCCTTAACACTGCAGAAGACATATTGGCCGGGGCTAAACCTAAAGAAGCTCTAAAAAAACATTTAAAGCGTACACGGGACGAAATCATCAAAGATGCAAAGAGAAAAATGCGTGGTGGCGGGAAGAAGAAGAAGAAGAGGGCTGCCCGGAAGAAGGGGTCACGTGGTATTAAACGTAAAAGGCTATCAAAAAAGAAGTGCTGTAAGCGAATGAAACCTATGGTTGACCACTTTTTTGACTGATATAAGCTAAGGACATTGATCTCATGAATCATAGTTTGTTTACCACTTGTCGAGAGAGGAGTCACTATTTCGCCATGGCACGCTTCATCCACCGAATGTAGTTTACAATGCTATAAATCGGAGCTGTCCCTTTTTGAGCTGCCTCCAACCCAAGTTTCTATTGAGCACAGTGACTTTATTACAATTAACCCTTTAAACACAATTACAGTGTAGTTCCCCGAGTGCACCTATAGAATTCGTGATACCCAGCTCAGGCCCTTACTTTTTTTATCGAAGCTGTGTGCACATGTACGCTAAGCTACGTATAGCCCATTCTGATGGAACGGTCTGCGATGACAAATATGCTGTATACCCTGAAACAAACTTTCTGCACTCCATATTCAACCAGTGTGACGTATATTTAAATCAGACCAACATATCGGCAGGCACGGGGTACTATCATCTACGAGCCTATCTGGAAAATGTCCTCAACTTTTCCAAAGAAGCGAAGGCTACCTTTTTAAGTGCCGAGGGATATTATCAAACTAAAGATGAAAGTAGTATAAAGGACAAATTTAAAAATTCTAAAAAGAAAATATACGAGTGTTTTGGACGGTTGCACACAGATTTCACTTTCCAGGAGAAGTTGCTTGTCAACGGGGTGGATATGAAAATAAAGCTCACCCGCACGAGTCCTGAGATCTGCTTAAATCTGGATGCTGATCAAGAAGAGGGTGCAAAGCCCGTTGTGGTTCACATTATGGACACATACCTCCGCGTACGTCGAATGAAATTAAGTTCACCAAAACAACTAGAAATTGAGAAAAATTTACTAAACGCTACAGTGAAATATCCTATTAACAGAGTACAAATCAAACTATATACGGTTCCTGCAGGGTTGGCATCGAAGCAGATAGAAAACATTGCCCTGGGAAATCTTCCTAAAAGGATATTAATCGGAATGCAGGACCATGCTTCGGTGAATGGAAAATATAAAAAGAGTGCCTTTAAATTCGAGAATTTCGGACTTAAAATATAACTATACGTTAATGGCACTGCTTTGGGTGGAACAATGGGTACGGACTATTCATCAGACGCTGTGTTACCTCTTTGCGCCAGAGCCTATAGTAATCTGACCCATATTGCAGGTGATTGTGATGAGCTTGGTAATGGGGTAACGCAGGAAGAATTCATTGATCAATTTAACCTTTATCCGTTTGACATTACACCTGACTTATCTGCTAGCGTAAATACCCATTTAACCCCACAGCAGAGCGGAAACACCTCAGTGCGGCTGGAATTCGCCAAGCCTATAGACGCTCCTATTAGTGTACTAGTATATCTCGAATCGCAAGCCCTAATAGAAGTAGATAGATTTAGGAGCGTTATCACTGACTTTTAAAATGGATGCTAATACACTTCAGAAAGTAATGGAACGAGTCACACGTTCCAAATTTATCGGCGTGTTTGCGAAGAATGAAACATTGAGTTTGCCAAGTACGCGAGAATGCGGTAGTCTTATTGTGAACACATGTCATCGGTAATGAAGGGATTCATTGGATCGCTGTCTATTTTAAAAATAGACAGCGCCTGTACTATTTTGATTCACTCGGTACTCAACCTTGGAGTGACCCTATTATTGTAAAATTTCTCGCTCAGTTACATATTCCCGAAGTTGTATGGAACCCGTTTCGTGTACAAGGATATTTCAGTAATGTTTGCGGAATGTACTGCGTCTCATTTCTCATGCATATGTCATGTGATAAAGAATTTATAAATTTTTTAAATTTATTTGACCCGTGCCACACTCGCCGAAACGATGAAATGGTATGCAGACAGATAAAAATCCGTTTTTCAATTGTACGTACTCGTTGTATAGTATGTTTTTGTTCGTATATTTGTAACGGTATATTCTGTAGTTGGTTATTGTACTGATTTCTTTCATTTAATAAATTTATGAAAATATATTGTGTCTTCTTACCCCAAAAAGATCGAAAAACACTTACATTATTTCGGTGTGACATTGCTGACTGATCAGTATATCCTCCGTATTCATGACACGAGATTCTTCAAAAGATTGTATAACACGTGTCAAATCCTCATCGGACCTTAAAGGAATAATGTTCATTCTTTTAAAACATATACAGAGTATACAGACAGATCCCCATTATGTGAAGATATCTTTGGTTCATTTAAGAGGAATAACATTTAAAACGATTGCCATAAAAAATTTCGATTTTAGCATAATGGCGATAAGAGGTAAAACCAAATAACATTTAAAATGATTGCCATAAAAAATTTCGATTTTTGGTGAGTATCTAAATGAAGTATTTGACGAGATACTACAACCCTCCATATATATATATATATAAAATCGAATTATAGACACTTACATTTCTATGGTAGTCCCTTGCGTCGGATTGTAAGGAGCGTCACTGCAAATATCTTCAACGGTTTGCGTTGGAAATAATTCATCACGGTCAATCGCGTTAAAAAGATTAATTGCAGTTAATGCTGCAGTGTCACTTCATACAAATCCGGGGAGACGTACAGGTCCATGGTGGAGGATGTGTGACATTCATTATGCTGACTGATCAGTATATCCTCCGTATTCATGACACGAGATTCTTCAAAAGATTGTATAACACGTGTCAAATCCTCATCGGACCTTAAAGGAATAATGTTCATTCTTTTAAAACATACAGAGTATACAGACAGATCCCCATTATGTGAAGATATCTTTGGTTCATTTAAGAGGAATAACATTTAAAACGATTGCCATAAAAATTTCGATTTTAGCATAATGGCGATAAGAGGTAAAACCAAATAACATTTAAAACGATTGCCATGAAAAAATTTCGATTTTTGGTGAGTATCTAAATGAAGTATTTGACGAGATACTACAACCCTCCATATATATATATAAAATCGAATTATAGACACTTACATTTCTATGGTAGTCCCTTGCGTCGGATTGTAAGGAGCGTCACTGCAAATATTTTCAACGGTTTGCGTTGGAAATAATTCATCACGGTCAATCGCGTTAAAAAGATTAATTGCAATCAATGCTGCAGTGTCACTTTCTTCATACAAATCCGGGGAGACGTACAGGTCCATGGTGGAGGAATGCACTGGCAGGATTATTCACTGACGCGAAAATAGCTACTGTTACTCCCAACTGAAAAATATCCTTTTATATGCACAATCGCCAAGCTCCGCCCCAAAAGACCAGATGTTCGTAGTGGTTGGTTGCCAGTGTAGCTGGGTGGAGCTATGATGTGTACCAATCCGCTATAACGGGGCCGGACGACTAATGACATCTTTATATTTTCTCAAAGAAATATATCCTAATTATATTTTTAAAAAAACATTCGGTTTCCGCGTTAAACTGTGGGTCCAAGGCGGAGTGAAAACCTTAACCGTTGTTACAATTCGAGCTAGTTGTTATTATTATTATTAAAGAGAAAATCATGCATTAACATGCTTTGCGGTCATACTACTGCCCGGATCAAATGATCCTATTATTTTAAATCCGGTTCAATAATCCTGTTATGTTGAAATGTGGAAGAGTAAGCAACGACTCCCTGACGAGATGTATTTCGATCCACAGAACAGCTGTTCATTGAAGACTGCATGTTCCACATTTTATAATAAAGAAATTATAAATATATCCTAATTATATTTTTAAAAGAGCATTCGGTTTCCACGTTAAACTGTTAAACTGTGGGTCTAAGGCGGAGTGAAAACCTTAACCGTTGGCACTCTTCGGGGAAGAGCTAGTTGTTATTATTATTATTAAAGAGAAAATCATGCATTAACATGCTTTTCGGTCACACTACTGCCTCAGATCAAATGATCCTGTTATTTTAAATCCGGTTGCACACCTCATGCACCTTGTTTCTTTCGCTGATTATTATTTAATATAATTGTGTGTATTTCTTTCAATAACAGAGATGTTATCTAAGAATATGACACCATACAAATTACGCGTAAATATAAAATATTTTCATTGTAGAAGTAATAATAATGATAATATTAAGAATTGGAGTGAACGGAGGTTTTTGCTCGAATAGATTGGAAGAAGGATTAACCCGCGGTCAAAAAGGTCTCTAGGGAGACGATTCGAATTGACACAGTCTCCCTTTCCTCGCGTGTGTGTGTGTGTTTGTGTGTGTGTGTACACGAGTTGTTTATTCGTTTATTATATATAATATATATATATACAGTGCCCGCGAAAAGTATCCGATCACTCAAGAAAATACAATATTTTCCCTTGATATTCAGAGACACGTAATTCACTTTCTATTTGTTCTAGCGACATCTGGTAACTTTGAGGTTGCTCGCTGATATGAGAGCTATCCAACGCATTCTCAAATTAGTGTTCTGGTAGCCTTCGTTGCGGGTGGCTGTGTCTCAAATTTGTCAGATTTCACTGTTTGTGTAAATTTCTTGATTTTTTTTTTTTTTTACAGAAAGTGGTGTAAATAAAATTTATATATAATGTGTGCTAAAAAACAACTTAAGAGTGATTGTCGAGGTGCTATTGTTGCTTTGCATGCATGTGGGAAATCACAGAGACAGATAGCTAAGGAATTAAACATATCCCAAAGTACCGTTAATTTATGGGTTTCACGGGCTAAGAACAATGGTGGCCTAACCACGCCAGTCCCTAAAAAACGATCTGGCAGACCGAGAAAAACAAATTCGCGAACAGACAAACTTATGAAACGTTTAGTATTGAAAAACCCAACAATAACTGCGAAAGAAATAAAATTTAATATGAATAATTTGTTATCTGGTGTTTCTGAACGAACTATCCAGGAGCGGCTCCAAAAAGAACTCGGATTACCATCTCGCCATGCTGCTAAGAAACCGTTCATTAATGAAAAAATGCGTAAAAAACGTGTCGCATTTTGTAAAAAATACATTCATTGGACTGTTGATGACTGGAAGAAGGTTTATTTAGCGATGAGTCGACATTTTTGACATTCAGAAGTTGTCCAAAAAGGTTCGCCGGCCTATTGGCTCAAATAGGATGGACCCTAAATACACCCTAAAGACAATGAAACACCCTCCAAGTGTGATGGTTTGGGGTTGTTTCGGTTACTATGGGCGTGGAAACTTATATTTTCTTCCGAAGAACACAACTATGAATGGTGCACGGTATTTAGCAATGCTACAGGATAAACTTCCAATGGCAATGGCAATCCAAAGGACAAAAACATACATGCATGATGGTGCACCATGTCACAGGCCCAAAATAGTGACAAAATGGATTACTGACAATAAATTTGATATTTTGGATTGGCCTGGTAATAGTCCAGATCTCAATCCGATAGAAAATCTGTGGCTAATAATAAAAAATAAGGTTGAATGCCACGACACTGGCTCAGTCGAAAAATTACAAGAGGCCATCAAAAAGGTATGGTGCAAGGAAATATCAGTGGAAGTTTGTCAAAACTTGATTAAATCCATGCCAAAACGTCTAGAACAAGTCATCCAAACCAAAGGACAGATGACAAAATACTAATATAAGGTTAGTATACATTTAAACATTGTTTTTTATGTAAAAAATACAAATTTCAAGGGTGATCGGATACTTTTCGCGGGCACTGTATATATATATATCCACAGATGGGTTTGGGGGAATGACGATCGTGTGTTTTGAATTGTTTCGTAAATTTTCTTTTCCGTTCGTTTTTCCCACTGATATTCATGACTTAAATATTTATAATAAAAATTAAGTGTGTAAAGGTTTAAATTATTTATTTAATAAACAGAATTTAATTGGATTCATCGATTAACTGCCATCATATAAATATATTGTGGTATTTTGATTAATATATGGTTTGTGCACAAGAGTGGTTCATTAGTTTATTATATATATATATATATATACACAGATGGGTGGGGGGTTTGGGGGAATGAGGATCGTGTGTATTGAATTGCCGTATGTTTCAGATTTCTTCGTAAGCGCATTGAGAATGTGTTTCATTGTAGAAGTAATAACATTATTATTATTAAGATTTGGAGTGAAGGGAGACTTATCAAGAGCGGCCTGGAAGAAAGGTCTCTCGACAAGCAGGTGTTCTTCGAATTGACCCAGTCCTTTCCTCGTGTGTGTGTGTGTGTGTGTGTGTGTGTGTGTGTGGTGTGTGTGCGCGCGCGCACGAGTTGTTCATATACAAACAGATGGGGAATGTACGAGCATGCTTTTTGGTTTTAATTCGGCGAAATTCAATTTATATATATATATATATATATATATTAGGGTGACAATAAAAATCGAAAGTTGGAGTTTTTTATTGGCCATTTGTTCAATGCTGCTACTACATGAGAAAACAATGTACTGTAAATATTAGGTCATTCAGATAATATTTAAGGGTGTCTCAAGTGAGGTAAATAATTCTCCTTATAACAAAAATTAATTATTCATTACCTAGTAAAAATAAATTAATATTTTTTTTAATTAATGTAAATAAACGTTAGTTTTAGTTCATAAGGTTTAAGTGCAGGCGTACTCCAATCGTAATAAGTAAATAATATATTTACTAAGTATATTCCAGGGTGTCTTTCATTCAATTGTAGACCACCCATTAATTCTTGCTTTTCCTCAAGCCATACCCCTTTTTCAATGTACCAGGCTGAGACTTCCTATGATCCTCAACAACCTGCAAGAGATGTTGGCGCTGTTCTTCATTCTTCGTAATCTTTATATTGAAGGCCTGGATCAAGACAATTCCCCTCTCTGCCATGTCATTGACGACTTTTAGTCCTTCAACTATAGTCAAACCAGTCTTGAAATCTTCGTCGTCCGGCCAGGTCTCTGGTTCCTTGGACAAGAAACCATCATTAATTTTTAGAAGTTCAAAGAGAAGCTTTGATCCTTTCGAGGCAAAGTCCGAGAGCTGCTTTGTTGAAATGGAAGAAACAGCAGGTACTGGGGCTCGCTTTGGCGGATCTTCAGCAGCTTCTTTTTCAAGGATTGATCGAGCGATATTCTTTTCGTCGTTGCATTGATACCTTTATCAAAGAGTGCGAGACCAATCAAGTACTCGCTGAGGTACCATAAGTGACGACCGAGGACACTAAGGCAGGATGCTGAGATCTTTTCATCGTGGTACTTTGCTAGGTCTTGAAGAAACTTCAAATCGTTCGCGGGAGCAGATGAAGGACTGCTGGCCGTGAACCACGCGCTGACATATAACCCCAGGGCAAAAAATACAAATCGTTTTAAGCCAGACATTTCACGAGTTGTAAGTCTGAACTGATGGGAAAGCAGCAGGATTTTTAATGAATAAATTACTTTTGCCATCCAACGTGCTCGGTGAAGTGCTCCAGGTCGCCGAAACCTAAAGTTAGGTAAATTACCTCCAAGGATTGTAATCGACAACTCCAAGAATTCACGGTAATCATCCCTCGGCTGATGTTTTGTCAGATATAGATTCCAGCAAGCGATCAGTTCTTCTCGATTCTCATTCAGACTCGATGGAAGGTCTGACAGGGTCTTGTACTTATCTTGGCAAATTGTATTCCACGTCTCTTTGAAGCGGGAGAATAGGAGGATATCTGGACCAGATGATGGTCCCATGCATTCCATGTACGCCTTCTCAACGACAAGTTCTAGGATGTGATGGCGACATGCAAGGTATAAGAGTCGGCGGCCGAGTTTCTGCTCCAAAATTACGCATGCCCCAGACAAGTAAGTAACCAGTATTGAAGCTGTAGTGTCGAAGCTCATAGCTGATACCTTTTCTGACACATTCCATTCTTTGAGCGCAGCATGTACCACCGAGTCGATGACCTCACCCGTTCCTGATGTCAGCTTAGGTACACCCAAGAGCTTCTCGGTATCAACTCCGGTTAAGAAAATGGCTAGTCGGTCACACCGACCACCTTCATCGTCTGGTAGAATTTTTCCGTCCCAGTGAACAGTGAGCACTTCGTTGGGTGTGAACCTTTGTTTAATCTTTTCTGCCGTCGCCGAACGGAGCCTTTCTCGTGATTTTCTAATGGTTTCATAGTTGAGCGCGAGTTTTTGTGAGTTATGGCCGAGGCTTCTAGCCGTAGCGTCGATAATCCGGTGTGCTGAACGATGACTGATTCCTGTGCGATCCAATGTACTTGCCAATTCGGGAGTGATGACTTGGATAGTGCCACGAGCATAACACTTGCGTTTTTCAGGAGAGGCGGGCGGTGAGTCTTCAGATGATGGCGCAGAACTTGGTGCTTCAGACGTAGAAGAAGATTCCAGCTCAATATTTTCAAAAGTAATATTGGCTTGAGGTTGGTGCTGAGCTAGGCGTCTTTCAGTTTGTTCCCGACGCATGACAGAATGAGCCATTTTCTTGTCAACTCCTCCCATTACTCCCCTCCTCCCCTTTTCTCGCTGAGCAATAAGGAAGGCTCGATCTTCTTCGATGGTCAAAAGTTCCATCGCTTTAGGGTGGGCGACATCGAAAAGATTTTCCAAATTATCACGGAACTCATCTTCTTTTTTCCGCTGAGTTTCCGTAGCGCGAGCACGATTTTTCTGGAGAAGCTTCCAAGTAAGAAAAAGATCTACCACTTTTCGACCAATGCTCTTCTCTGTGATGGTAGGTATCCGGGATTTCTCCCAGTAACCAATGACTGATGATGCCACCTCCTTCGCTGAGTCGTTCTCTGTCTTCTTGTGCTCTATGTGAAAGTGAAAAAACAGGCGTAAAACGTCTCCAATTGAAGGAAGCCGTGCGCCCTTGATCTCGGGTATGGGATGGCCAATGAGCCAAATTTGACTCGCTGTGCGGGTAGTCGCCATTGGGCCTAAGAAAAGAAAAGAAACGTATATTAAATTAAAATAAGAATCAAAGCATTAATTTTTTTCGTATTATGATTCCATTTTTAAAGATCCCATTTATATTGTAATATATATATATATATGTATATATATATACAGGGCCGTCGAGAGCCATTAACGGGACCAGGGCTAGCAAACATTACGGGCCCCCACACCAAGTGTCAAGGCATTATATATATGCAATAAATCTAGTAATATAATATATATATATATATATATATATATATACAGTGCCCGCGAAAAGTATCCGATCACCCTTGAAATTTGTATTTTTTACATAAAAAACAATGTTTAAATGTATACTAACCTTATATTAGTATTTTGTCATCTGTCCTTTGGTTTGGATGACTTGTTCTAGACATTTTGGCATGGATTTAATCAAGTTTTGACAAACTTCCACTGATATTTCCTTGCACCATACCTTTTTGATGGCCTCTTGTAATTTTTCGACTGAGCCAGTGTCGTGACATTCAACCTTATTTTTTATTATTAGCCACAGATTTTCTATCGGATTGAGATCTGGACTATTACCAGGCCAATCCAAAATATCAAATTTATTGTCAGTAATCCATTTTGTCACTATTTTGGCCCTGTGACATGGTGCACCATCATGCATGTATGTTTTTGTCCTTTGGATTGCCATTGCCATTGGAAGTTTATCCTGTAGCATTGCTAAATACCGTGCACCATTCATAGTTGTGTTCTTCGGAAGAAAATATAAGTTTCCACGCCCATAGTAACCGAAACAACCCCAAACCATCACACTTGGAGGGTGTTTCATTGTCTTTAGGGTGTATTTAGGGTCCATCCTATTTGAGCCAATAGGCCGGCGAACCTTTTTTGGACAACTTCTGAATGTCAAAAATGTCGACTCATCGCTAAATAAAACCTTCTTCCAGTCATCAACAGTCCAATGAATGTATTTTTTACAAAATGCGACACGTTTTTTACGCATTTTTTCATTAATGAACGGTTTCTTAGCAGCATGACGAGATGGTAATCCGAGTTCTTTTTGGAGCCGCTCCTGGATAGTTCGTTCAGAAACACCAGATAACAAATTATTCATATTAAATTTTATTTCTTTCGCAGTTATTGTTGGGTTTTTCAATACTAAACGTTTCATAAGTTTGTCTGTTCGCGAATTTGTTTTTCTCGGTCTGCCAGATCGTTTTTTAGGGACTGGCGTGGTTAGGCCACCATTGTTCTTAGCCCGTGAAACCCATAAATTAACGGTACTTTGGGATATGTTTAATTCCTTAGCTATCTGTCTCTGTGATTTCCCACATGCATGCAAAGCAACAATAGCACCTCGACAATCACTCTTAAGTTGTTTTTTAGCACACATTATATATAAATTTTATTTACACCACTTTCTGTAAAAAAAAAAAAAATATCAAGAAATTTACACAAACAGTGAAATCTGACAAATTTGAGACACAGCCACCCGCAACGAAGGCTACCAGAACACTAATTTGAGAATGCGTTGGATAGCTCTCATATCAGCGAGCAACCTCAAAGTTACCAGATGTCGCTAGAACAAATAGAAAGTGAATTACGTGTCTCTGAATATTAAGGGAAAATATTGTATTTTCTTGAGTGATCGGATACTTTTCGCGGGCACTGTATATATATAACTTTAATAATATAATATTTAACTTTATAAAAATTAAGTAATTCAATAGTTCAAGTGTTTCAAACCTCTTCGTGCAACACCCAAAACACAAGTGAGAGATTTGGTTAAATATTTCTCAAGTTTATTGACCTTGGCTACTTTCGATCATACCACAAAGCGTGAGAACGGAAGCTACATTTGAAAAAATGTGTCAGATTGATGAATTTTAGTGTTGACTTTTAGGATACTCAGATATTACATGTAAGAAATTACATGTAAGGAGCTCTGAATTAAAAAAACGTCACAATTTCTTAATGATTATTATGATCCTTATTTATTTTTTTACGATTTTTTTATTCTCCTGCGGACACCCGGGCCCAGGGGCACTGGCCCCCCCTGACCCCCCTCTCGACGGCCCTGTATATATATTTATATACTCGTATATATATTATCATAGGAAATCAAATTCAGTTTCAAATTTATATAATTTAAACATCAAACTATGCCAACAATTAATGAAACTTTTCTAGAACAATTTCCAATAATAATATAATCAATGTATCGAAATATAAAATATTACCTTAGATATCTTAAAAGAATCGGGAGAGAACTTCTAAGCGTTGTTTTCAGTCAGGCAGTCGTATGCAAAATGAACTTGAAGCACCAAAAGCTGATCATCCAAAGATTGATACACATCATATTATTTAACGATTTATTTATGAAAATTTTAATTTAATGAAATAAATTAATCGATTTGCATAATCTATAGTATGAAATAAAGGAAACAATTCTATTAAATTATATAATACACTTGCATTCTCGAAACATTTTTGTTTTTGAAGCGTTGTCGAAACTCGTTCATTCTTGAAATTTCTTCCGCGCGACAGTTTCATTCATGTGACTCGAGGCACCCCTAAATGCTTTCCGAATTCCATGAGATTTCGTCTACGGTGTTTCCTCATAGGGTGGCAGCATTGGACAAATGGCCGGCAAATTTTTTTGAATTTCAAATTTTATCCCTATAAGAAGTTGTCACCCTAATATATATATGGGTTGACAAATATACACGATTATTATGATTCTTCTATATATATATATATATATATATATATATATATATATATATATATACTGTATATATATATATATATATATATATATATATATATATATATATATATATATAAACAAATGGGGGTCGAGCGTGTTTTGGTTAATTTCAACTTTCTTCGTTTCTTGAGATTTCGTTTTTTTTCAATTTTCTTCACAGGGGATTGGGGGGGGGGAATGTACAAGCGTGCTTTTTGGTTTTAATTCGGCGAAATTCAATTTATATATATATATATATATATATAAACACAGATGGGGGGTCGAGCGTGTGTTTTGGTTAATTTCAACTTTCTTCGTTTCTTTAGGTTTCGTTTTTTTGCAATTTTCTTCGCAAGGTTTCTTCTCCTTTCGTTTTTCGGTATTTAAATAGGAATTAAATGATTTATTGGAGCGTGTGTTTAAATGAATCTTCCAATTGATTAACTATATAAATATATTGTGGTATTTTATATGGTTGAATCTTCCAATTGATTAACTATATAAATATATTGTGGTATTTTGATTAATATATGGTTTGTTCACACGAGTGGTTCATTAGTTTATTATATATACAAGCACAGATGGGTGGGGGAATGACGATCGTGTGTTTTGAATTGTTTCGTAAATTTTCTTTTCGTTTCGTTATTCGTGACTTAAATATTTATAAAAAAATTAAGTGTAAAGGTTTAAATTATTTATTTAATAAACAGAATTTAATTGGATTCATCGATTAACTACCATCATATAAATATATTGTGGTATTTTGAATAATATATGGTTTAATTTAATAAATATTACTATCTGGCAACTCAGCCGAATACATGGCGCTATCTGGCAACATGGCGGATTAGAGGTTTATAAAAGACCGAGAAGCTGATGACGGAATCATTCAAGCTCGGCTCCCAGCCGAGCAAGGACCTCTGGTCCTTTCTCTTTCTGGCCCTTTGGGAAAACCCCTTAGAGGCCTCTTAGGTTAGGTAAACGAAAATAGCTTGGGGGAGAACTCCTCCTCCAAGTTGCATGCCTTGCAATCAAAGGCAACCACTCTCTCTCTCTCTCTCTCCTTCAGGTGTACCCCTCCCCCCTTGGCTCAGCCAACTGGCTGATTAGGAGCCTATAAGACAACGCCTACTCGGCTGAAGTCTTAATATGCACTTGGCTCCTGCCAGGTAAACACCTCTCCTCCTTTCTCTCCTTTCTGGCCCTTTGGGGGGAATAGCTTGGGGGAGAACTCCGCCTCCAAGTTGCATGCCCCTTGCAACCCCATTTTGGGGTTGGCAACAAAGGCCTCTTTGAGGGAATTTTTGTTTGCAACACCCCCTTCGCAACACCCCCACCCCCTTTGCAACACCCCCACCCCCTTTGCAACATTACGTAATAAATTGCAACATTCTTGCACTCTCCCCTTTTGCGGCTATACTACTGACCACCAACATCGATTTCTGTAGAAAGAATCGTTTTCAATAAATTTTTGTATTTGCATTTTTCCCTTATAACAGTTTTTTAAAAAATGAATAAAAAAGTGTTGAAAATCTGCATTTTTCCTGTTGCCCTAGTTATAAGTAAATAATTTGCTTATATTGCTTACTGCTATTTAGTGTTAAATAAATAAAATTAAAAAACAGGTTATATTTAATATAGTTGTGGGGGATGGCCTGGAAGAAAACTGAATTTTTAATCTATTATTTCACATTCAGCACTTATTGAGTCTTAATGTCTTGTCAGTTAGACAATGGAAGGGTCGAGGGGGAACCATTGTTGGGCTGTGCTTAGGGCATCAGTTATAGAATAGAATAGAATAGAATAACCTTTATTAATAATAAAATAAATACAGTAGTCTTTTTACAACTTACAATTTTTACAATGACATAAATAATTGTGAAGCTCGACTATTTATTTTTTTAATTTTTAATTTGGCCCTTAAGCTTTAGGCTTTACTGGGCTCTCATTAAAAATAAGCAGCTAGCCGTTATAAATTAATAATAATAAAATAAATAAATAAGTAAATAAGTATTATTAATAGTTAAAGCCTGTATTTCAATATTAAACAATATTAATGGACAATATAAAACATTATTAGTGGACATTAATCCAAGATTTTTGTTAGTATCCCATTATTAATCGGGATTTTAACTTGGTTTTAAACAAATTTACATTCGCAATATTTTTTATATCGGCATACAAGTCATTCCATAGTTTCAATCCAATGAAAATGGGTAGTTTTTGAGATGAAGACAATCTAAATTGAGGTATAACAATCTTTGATCTATTTCTGGTCTGATACGGGTGGATTTCTTGATGAGTTACAAAATATCTATTTACCCATTGCAAATTAATGATTTTGCTCTTACACTTGTAAATAAAAATAAAATGTGCCAGTTTGGTTATATCATTGAGCCTTAATCAGCCTTAATCAGTTGGCCTTAATCCGGCCCTGCCTATGCTGTTTAATGTGTATATCGACGGATTAATTGCTTCACTTAATGAGGCAACAGTAGGATGTTGTATAGATAACACAAGGATAAATAACTTAGTTTATGCTGATGATATGGTGTTAATAAGTCCCTCTGTTAAAGGTCTGGATCGGCTACTAAATGTCTGCGAAGTGTATTCGCAGAAACATTATATTCTTTTTAATGTTACAAAAACTAAGGCTATGCAATTTCATCCTAAAAGCTGTAATCAGCCAGCTGATATAAGGTTTAAAATGAATGGTGAAGTAATTGAGGAAGTACAAGAGTTTAAGTATTTGGGTCAAACTATTACCAGCTCCTTGAGTGATGACTCGGATATAAGAAAACAATCTCAAAGCCTGTGTGCTAAAGCGAATATGACCATAAGGAACTTTCGTTTCTGTACAAGTGAAGCTAAAGACATACTCTTTCGTACTTTCTGCAGTAATACAGTATATACGGCCAGCAACTCTGGGTGAATTATAAAAAAGGTTCTGGCAGAACCCTAAATTTGCTGTACAACAGGTCTTTCAGACTCTTACATAAATTACCCCCGAGATGCTCAGCTTCGCAAATGTTTGCTACCCGCAATGTCCCGAACTTCCCGGAAGTAACAAGACGTGCTCGACACAGTCTAATGCAAAGAATTAAAAAATCAACCAACCCGATCATCCAAGCTATCCATGAGTCCTGCCATTTATCCTGTAAGGCTCTAAGGCTTCTAAGCTATGGACTTCTTGGTATGAAAACGTCTGTCTGTAGCTCCACTTAACTTCGACAGTGCAGTATTATTTCTAATCAATTGTATATATTTCTATCCTTAGTGTATGAACTGTCATTGTATTAATAATATTTGTCATATGGACTATAGTCTGCCAATAAACCTTTTCATTTTCATTTTCATTTCATTTTCATTATAACAATTGTGAGTATTTTTGTGATTACACACAATACGAGAGTATTATGAGTAAAATGAATAAAATGACAACGTAGAGTAAAATGATATTGAAATAAAGTGGTGAGCATGAAATATTATAAAGTTAAAATACAATACAAATTATAGACCATGTGGGTAGCCACGGGGCACGTGCCCAAAGTGTCCCGTGGTTAATCCGCCTGTGCCTGGAACCCTTTAATGAAAATAGAATCTTAGCTATAATGCAATTTCACTAACTGTAACTATACTGTGTACATAATAATAATAATAATAATAATAACTACAGATAAACTAGATAATTAGGTAATATAAAATCTGTCTATAATTATATATTCCCAGATATAAATATATACAAAATATATACAAACTAAAAATACAAATTATTTACCCTAAATAATTTCTTTGGGAAACTTGACTCTTGAGTAGGGTGTGTCACTTTTGAACTTTTTTGAAAAGTTATGGTGCTTACCTCTTATATTGTGACAAATTTACCAAAAACCGTGAATAAACAAAAAAAAAGACAATCGGGTAATATTTAGGGTCCCCGCACCCCCATTTGAAAAATAAGCCCCCTATTCACACAAAAAAATGGTGATTTTTGGAGATATTTTTGGTCATAGTTTCCTTACTCGTATTTCAAAAATTTTGCTACCAAAATGTAGAGAATAATAATGCGCTTCAATCTGAATAGTTTTCATTAACCTCTGAGTTAAATTTATTACATTTTTTATATCTCTTTGGTCATTTTGATGCATTTTCTAAGAGAAAAATGCTGCTGTTTTATATCTTAGGAAGATCTGAACTGCAATAAAATATTATCTTATATACTTTGAATGTCACCGCCATCCAGTGAGCATCATCCCAATGCAGCTCCGCGGCGATGGGCTTTGAAAATATAAATCATAAAAGCAGATGGGTTTAAATGAGCAACACTTTTTTGGTTTAGAGATTCAAAGTGGGAACAACTTTGCACATGTTTAGTAGATTAAAATTAGTAAACTTTGCAAAAAAAAAAAAAAATGACAACTGTAGACTTAAATTTTTATTAATCTAAAAAAATATGCAAAGCCTCATCTTTTCTTTCATTTTTTATTATGGAATACAAACACAAAACAATTTTAATCAAATAGAAACAAAGTGCTATTCTTGAAATTATAATGAAAAATTGTAAATGAAATGAAATTATAAATGGAAAGAAATTACAAATTCAAGAGACTTTGTTTGAAAACTGGGAAAACACGCCTGTTTTCCTCTCAACTTGAAGCAATGCCTGAAATTCACCTTCATCTCTACATGAGCCATGAAAATCCTGCAAAAGTTTGATACCCCTTTCTGCAGTGTCATTAACAACCTTAGTTGAAGAGAGTATTCTCTTCATCCGTTGAAAATCATTGTTGCTGTCCCACGTTACAGCTGGAGTCCTTATCCAATCCCCCGTTGAACCAAGGACTTTGAATACAAACCTTGAGTTTGGACCAACTAATTGCTGAATTTTAATTCGTTCTTTTAGGATGGGAAATGTCGGCTTACCCTGTTTGAATTCTGGTGGTTGATTGAAAGAGGAAAGTTTTTTGGCCACCTTGTCCTTTTCATTATGAGGTAAATCTCCAAAGAGAGAAAGGGTTACAAGTTCTTCAGACAGGTACCAGTAATGACCTTTTAGAGTGTTGAGGGCAGCTTCCGCCACTTCCATGTCAATCTTTTTGTACTGAACTAATTCGTTGTATAGGAGGAGGTCATTTTCAGGAGCCTCAAGTCGGTTGGTGACTGATAGCCAGTACTTGGAGTAGATCAGCGATGTAAGCAAGCATTCTCTCCAGCTTTTTTACTGTAACATTATCATATCCGGCTTGGTCTGAAAATGCTAACATCTTATTCGTATACAATATGACAGCTATCCATCTGGCGTGATGGAGAGCTCCTGGCTTGATCCAGTGTATTCTCTGGCAGGAATTTCTCCTAAAACGAGCATAGTTGTTTCAGCTACCTCTTTGTAATCATCCCTGGGAAGCAGTGGTGTAGTGCTAAATAAAGAAGTGAGGGAACGCATTTTGAAAGTGTTACTCAGATGCGGGGGGGACAATGGCGAGCACGGCGAGCCCATACAGCTGGGGGTCCGGGGGCACTGTAAGCCCCCCGGGAAATCTTTTTAAATCTGACCAATTTCAGGGATATTTTGAGGTCATATGCACTGGATATTAGGATATATTCCAAGGTTGAAGATGCAGTATTTCCAGTGTCATTAGATATACGACATCCAGTACGATCAATAAAAATAGCTGACAACTGGAATGATTAACTAAAAAAAAGTTAACAACTGGTACGCCGTGGTGACTGTTTCACCAGATCTTTATAGGCTAGCATTGCCTCAGTCGAAGCTAAAAGAAATGAAGCAGTTAATGATTCTTTCTCATATTTCTTCTAGGGGTGGGAATTAAAATTTCATGACGTTAGAGATTTGTAAGTTCGGATTTATTTGAAATAGTGAGGGAACGCCGTTCCGTCTACCAAAAAAAGTAAGGGAACGCCGTTCCCACGCGTTCCCACAGCACTACACCACTGCTGGGAAGGCCCTGGTTATCTTTGAGCAAATCTGTCATAAAATCTATGACACATTTTTTCAGGTCCTTGAGATGTCTGTCATTAACAGATAGCTGTTTGAAGGGTTGCTTAGTATCTAGCTTCTCCCATATAACATCTCTGAAGGTCTTGAAAGATTTGTTTTCGGGTGAAGTAGATTTTCCAAATACCTTAGATACACTGCTGACAAAACTCGTTCCGCCATATGGTGGCGACAAGCGAGCCATAATTATTTTTTTCCAAACAGGTCTTCCAGTACTTTACAATCCGCTTTTATCCAGCCAGTATTGGATGAAGTAGTATCGAATACCATTCCGTAAACCTTATCCTGTAATTTCCATTCTTGGATTGTGCTAAAAACAGTACAAGCTTGTGTCGATCCAGTTGAGACACCGATATCGGGTATCAAGAGAAGTTTCTCAACATTCTCTCCCGATATAAGTATTGCCAATCGATCCTGCTTTCCTCCTGAAACATTCAGTATCATTTTGCTCTCCCAGTGGACTACACAATATTGAGGTGGGTTGAACGACTCTTTAATAGTGTCAGCAATAGCTTTCCTCGACTTCGCAACTCGCGCAGAAGTACTTTTCGATAATGACATCTCTTTTAAATCTAGCTCACATTCAGCTGCTACCACAGATGCAAATGTCGAGCGTTGTCCGAATGATAGTCCTAAACGATTAGCTGTCTTAGATATTAATGTTGACTGCATAACTTAGGATGTTTTGATGGGCCTAGGCTCGGAGTAAAATCATCTTCACCATTACTTCAGTCCACTAACTCGCCTTCAGATGATTCAAGTTTGTGTGTCTCTTCTAATGCCTTTCGCTCTTTCTCTTTCAATTTTCTTCGTTCTTCACCTTCTATTCTAGCAGTCTTTTTGATCAGTTTGGCTACATAAGCTTTATCGATCGGACCCAGAGAATATATTCTAGCACTTCGCTGATCTTCCAAAAAGCGAAGAAGATCCTCATTCTTCTGTTGTATAGTTCTCAATGTATCATTTTGGATCTCATTACATACATTTTCAGTTGATATATCAAATAAGTTATCTAAACGAGACAGAAAAGATGTTTTTTGGGTTTCATAACATTTCTTCTTTATATTTTTATTCAACTTCTCATGCTCTTTTATCAAATCCCATAACATTTTTTGGGGTCCTTTTTTGCTTTCTAACGGATTTTGATGGTATGCCAGCCATAATCCATACCTTTTCTACCTTATCTAATACTCTCAAAATATTTTCTTCCTTTGACACATTGTCGCTTTTCATTTGATCTTTTCTCAAGAAGAAAAAGTTACTGAGAACTTCACTATTCGTTGGAAGCATGCTTCCTTCTCTTGCGCATATGTCTTCCACTAACTTTCCCAGTAAAGAATCATATTTTCTTAGGTCTTTTCTTAATATTGGCTTACTGTTAGCCATAGGCTGACCATACGTACCGTTTTGAACGGGACAGTACCGTTTTGTATGGGTTTTTGTATGGGTTCTGTCACTGAAGAATAATTGTAAGCTCAATATGTTTATGTACTTACTTTTTCATGAATACAGAATATTACATAACCCCCGTCCCTTTTTTGCCATCCCAATGTCCCGTTTTTGTCTCAAGGAAATATGGTCAGCCTAGTTAGCCATGATATTGACTAATTTTAATAAACTATGAAATTAAACAAATCTATAATAGAATTCTGAAAGAAAAGCAAATTTATCATACATTTGGTTATATTTGTATACTTTTTGTAGATAAAACCTGGAAATACTGTAAATAAATGTTATAGAGATGAAAACAGGGGAAAAATTTCATAAGGTCCACTCAAATATCAGCACCGTATACAACTAAAATAGTTTTAAAACGTTCACAATAAGAGGATACCGTTATTCTCTACATTTTGGTAGCAAAATTTTTGAAATACGATGATTAGTAAGGAAACTATGACCAAAAATATCTCCAAAAATCACCATTTTTTTGTGTGAATAGGGGGCTTATTTTTCAAATGGGGGGGGGGCGGGGACCCTAAATATTACCCGATTGTCTTTTTTTTTGTTTATTCACTGTTTTTGGTCAATTTGTTACAATATAAGAGGTAAGCACCATAACTTTTCAAAAAAAGTCCAAAAGTGACACACCCTACTCTTGAGAGGTGATGTTAGGGCTTGATTTTAAAATTTTAATTAAACTGATTCTACTAGTTAATGAATTAAATTTCTTAACTTCTCAAATTCCTTAAACTAACTTATCAACTGACGCTTGCATTTATTTTAATCTATTAATAATGAAAATGAAAATGAAAAGGTTTATTGGCAGACTATAGTCCATATGACAAATATTATTAATACAATGACAGTTCATATACTAAGAACAGAAATATATACAAGTGATTAGAAATAATACTGTAATGTCGCACTTAAGTGGAGCTACAGACAGACGTTTTCGTACCAAGAAGTCCATAGCTTAGAGGATAAATGGCAGGACTCATGGATAGCTTGGATGATCGGGTTGGTTGATTTTCTAATTCTTTGCATTAGACTGTTGAGCACGTCTTGTTACCGCCGGGAAGCTCGGGACATTGCGGGTGGCAAACATTTGCGAAGCTAAGCATCTCGGGGGTAATTTATGAAAGAGTCTAAAATACCTGTTGTCCAGCAAATTTAGAGTTCTGTGCCAGAACCTTTTTTATAATTCACCCACAGTTGCTGTCCGTATATATTACTGCAGAACGTACAAAAGAGAGTGTCTTTAGCTTCACTTGCACAGAATCGAAAGTTCCTTATGGTCATATTCGCTTTAGCACACAGCTCAAGGAGCTGGTAATAGTTTGACCCAAATACTTAAACTCTTGTACTTCCTCAATTACTTCACCATTCATTTTAAACCTTATATCAGCTGGCTGATTACAGCTTTGAGGATGAAATTGCATAACCTTAATTTTTGTAACATTAAAAAGAATATCATGTTTCTGCGAATACACTTCGCAGACTTTTAGTAGCCGATCCAGACCTTTAACAGAGGGACTTATTAACACCATATCATCGGCATAAACTAAGTTATTTATCCTTGTGTTATCTATACAACATCCCACTGTTGCCTCATTAAGTGAAGCAATTAATCCGTCGATATACACATTAAACAGCATAGGGAGAGCAAGGAGCCTTGTCTCACCCCGCAAGAGGAGCCAAAACACTCGGATAGTACATTGCCCGACCTAACAGTGAAAGATTGGTGGGAATACCAAAATTTCAATAAATTTAATATGTCCATGGGAACCTTCCTGTCTTCTACTTTTGCAAATAAAATATTGTGGTTCACCCTATCATATGCCTTACTTATATCTACCTATAAATAGTTGAATTACTGTCAATGTATTTAGATATTGTTTCTTTAAGTACATAGATACACAGGTCAGTTGAGTGGGACCTTTTAAAGCCAAACTGATTAGGAGATGTCCATAGGAAATCATTTAATCGGCGTAACAAGAGTTTTTCTAGTAGTTTCGAGAAGCAGGAAGCGACAGCAATAGGCCTGTAATTATTGCTGGACAGAATGTCTCCGTACTTATTTTTGACCAGGGGCAAGATATATACCCTCATGAACTCTGCAGGGATATAGCTATGAGCCAGCATGGCTGATAGGAGCAATGATATATGCAGACATACTACGTCATTTGCACATTTTAAGTGCTCATTCGATAAGTCATCTATCCCTGACGCAGAACCAGTCTTTAACTCTTTAATTAACCTCTTTACTTCAGAAAATGATATCAAAGTATTTTCCCTTGTCCCTCCCACAATCGTTTCGCTGCAATCTATCTTAAGATTATCCCTACTCACACTGTTAAGAATGTTAGAATAGTGGTTTTTCCACAGCTTTGCAAATCTGAATTGAGAAAAAGAGAACGATTTTGGGGAAAGGCGATGATTATTTCATTATAACACAATAATATCACTGTTCAACAAAGTTTTTCTCCTTTTGAGAAATGTAAGTGATTCTTATGTTCTGTTTTACGCTGATTACGAAAATGGAAACAGAGGTTTTCTATCACCCACAGTTTTTGGGGGATTTGTAATTTAAAACCCTTTGAGATCAACATAGCATTCCTCAGCTTGCATCTTAATACGAGATTTATTGTTAGTCATTTATTTTGTATTAAATCTTTATATTATGCATATTATTACTTGTATTTACATGCTTATATATAATATACATATATTTATTTAAGTATACTACATATATACAGCTGATTGACCCACCACCAGTTGATTGATTAAGTGCATTTAGTTATTCATTTTATTTTGGTCTATGTTTGGTGAAAAAATAGTGTTTTTGTGAGGATATGTAAAAGTGAGAATGTCTCGTAAGTGTGCAAACAGCCCTGACAGTTTTTGTTTTGTGTGCGGTGAATTTACAACAAAATTTCAAAAGCAGGGTCTCACTCCTCTAATTAAGAAGGCGTATGAACTTTATTTCGGTTGCAAAGTAAGAGATCTAGACAAAATCTGGGCTCCTCATGTATGTTGTTTCTCGTGCAAGATCTCTGAGAGGGTGGTTGAAAGATACTCATTCTTTAATGCCTTTTGCGGTCCCAGTGGTTTAGAGAGAACAAAGAGACCACTCGACTGATTACTACTTCTGTTTAACGAAGATAAGTGAACATTCCTCAAAATCTAAACATGCGATTCAATATCCTAATTTACTGTCAGCCACGCGACCTCTTTCACATTGTGACGATTTGCCAGTACCAAAACCACCAAAGACATGGACTTTAGATGATGAAGAACCTGATGATGAATCTCGTAATGAACCTTTGGACAGACAAGATGACATGAATACACAATTTCAATCACTTTCATCGGATGAACCTCATTTAATTTCTCAGTCAGAATTAAATGATCTTGTCAGAGAGTTGAATCTTCCTAAAAATCAGGCTGAGCTCTTAGGTTCTAGATTAAGAGGTTAGAATCTCTTACAAAAGACTGTAAAAATATCGTTATTTCGTAAGCGTCAGACACACTTCACATCGTTTTTCTCTATGGAAAGTGATTTAGCGTATTGTAATGATGTGAACGCTCTCATGGAGGCACATGGTCGAGAGCACAATCCTAAGGAATGGAGGCTTTTTATCGATTTAATCAAAGTTGAGTTTGAAAGCCGTACTATTGTACAATGGTAATATCTATCATTCGGTTCAGATTGCATATAAAGTTCATATGAAGGAATCATATGACAATGTGCAGTTACTTTTGAAACATATTGACTATGATAAACATTCCTGACATATCTGTGGTGATCTGAAAGTGATTGCACTTCTCCTTGGCTTACAGTTAGGATACACAAAGTTCTCTTGTTTCCTTTGCTAGTGGGACAGCCAAGCTAAGGGGAATCATTATACACAGAAAGAGTGGCCACTTCGACAAAATTTGGTTCCAGGGCAGAAAAATGTTACCCATCAACCCCTAGTAGATCCAGCAAAAGTTTTCTTACCATATCTCTATATCAAACTTGGTTTGATGAAAAATTTTGTAAAAACCATGAATAAAGACGGACCTGGATTTCTATATCTAAAACAGAAGTTCCCTAGAGTCAGCGAGGCGAAAATCAAAGAAGGCATTTTTGTGGGCCCACAGATCAGAGAAGTGATGAAACTATGAATTTCCTCGGTAGCGTCAGCTCAGAAAATTATGTTTCCCTGGTGGAGCAAATGCTTAGTGCTTACCAAGCCATGGAGTGTAACATGTCTTTAAAAATGCATTTCCTGCACTCCCACCTGGACTTCTTTCCATCAAAACTGGGCACTGTTGGCGATGAGTAAGGTGAAAGATTTCATCAGGATATATCAACCATGGAAAAGCGGTACCAGGGAAGATATAGCCCCAGTATGTTGGCCGACTACTGTTGGACACTTATAAGAGAAGCCCCAAATACTAGTTATAAGCGAAAATCAGCTGCAAAAACATTTTAGGTAAGGTACTTTTCTTTTTTGTACGATTAAATATACCCAAAAGGTAAATCTGTTAATTTTCATTTGCATTTCCTTCGAAATTGGTGGGTGATAGAAAAATTCTGTTTTCAAATTTGTAATCAGCGTAAAAAGTTAAATTGCAATCACATACATTCATTCGAAGAGAAAAAAAAGGTTCTCTTTGTGTTCAATGTTATTCGCCATGTCGTTTCTTCTATTGCTAATCATTTCTATATGCTAACCCCTTCTGGAAAAAATCCTGCGGATGCCCATGCTCGGAGAAATAAAAATTATAGTCTATATCAATGGTTCTTAAACTTTTAAATAGCAGGAACCAGCAAAATTCAACTAAAATAAATGCGGATCGGCAATTGGGAACCACTTCACTTAGGGTTTATACGAGGGGCGGTCAGAAAATAAGTTTACACGGCGTATACTTTCGTAACTAAAGGACCTACATTAATTATGTTTGTATCAGGTGAATTCGTTAATCACTGTTGGCAAACTGCACGTCGATTCGGCTGCCATCTACCGTACATTGGTTATATGAGTCAGTTGAACATGGCGGCTCGACTGGAACAGTGCCCTGTCATTTCTGCAATGATATTCCGAGTCTGTCAGTGGTCAAGAATTTCTCGAGCGCATTGTCACAGGAGACGAGACATGGGTTCATCACTGTACTCCGGAAACAAAACGTGCCAGCATGGAATGGAAACACCCTGGGTCCCCGCGACCAAAGAATTCAAGATTGTGAGGTCCGCTGGCAAAGTGATGGTTACCGCGTTTTGGGACCACAAAGGCGTTTTGCTCACAGAATTCATGCAAAAAGGCACAACAATCAATGCAGCTGCATATTGTTCAACACTGGAACGTTTACGAACGGCCATTAAACGTAAACGTCCTGACACTGTTCCAGTCGAGCCGCCATGTTCAACTGACTCATATAACTAGGCTGACCATACGTACCGTTTTGAACGGGACAGTACCGTTTGTTTTATATTTCCTGGCCGTCAGGTCGTTTTAATAAAAATGTCAATTTTGTCCCGGTTTATGTACTTACTTTTTCATGAATACAGAATATTACATAACCCCCGTCCCTTTTTTGTCATCCCAATGTCCCGTTTTTGTCTCAAGGAAATATGGTCAGCCTACATATAACCAATGTACGGTAGATGGCAGCCGAATCGACGTGCAGTGTTGCCAACAATGACCAACGAATTCACCTGATACAAACATAATCGATGTAGGTCCCTTAGTTACGAAATTATACGCCATGTAAACTTATTTTCTGACCGCCCCTCGTACCTCACCACGTCGTATATCTCTAATAGATACAGTAATACTTTAGTAAAAAAAAGGATTGACGATAACGTGAACAAAATCAAGGAGTACACTTTAAGAAGTTATTTATTTGCTCATAATTGTATGATAACACGGAAAATAAAGACATAACAGTATTGGCAAATCATAATCAAAACAATGATAACATCAAACGCACACTTATGAATTCAACTTTACGTACACACCCGCACATACAGTTTTACACAACTTCGCAGACATAGACACATAATACACAAAAAGTAAAAACATAAAAAAAATATGATAATCGTTATTGATAACAGCATGGACAAACTTAAAAACAAACAATCCATGGGTCTACACAGACGTATGCATATGCAAAAAGGAAAATATTTTTATAACAGTAAATTTATTGATATATTTGGAATGTAACATTTATGTTTTCAGTGAGAAACGGACGCTTACATCTCTCTCACAGGTTTGTTTGTTGGTACGAGGCTCTGCTTTTGTCAGGACCATTTGTGGACCAACTGTTTAGAAACACTGCTCTATTTCCTGAATTTCAATTGAATGGTATGATGCTGTGAGAAGTGACTCAGACGAAGTATCTTGGCCAAATACTAACTGATAGTCTTTCAGATGACTGCAGTCCCGTAGCCAGGACTTCCCAAGGGAGTGGGGAGGGTCGAAATTGTAGAAAGGCGGACCTCTTGGTGCAACGACCTAGTCAATGCAGAGGGGTTTTAGAGTAGCTAAGTTTAGAGTAGTTCGTGATGTTCCAAAAGAAAAAAATGCAAAAAAAATGCAAGTGTTTATTTACTAAATGATGTTATATATTATGATATCACATCATAAGTTATAACTATGGTTACAAAAGTGGACCTTTCCTGTCAAGGGAGAGTCGAAAAAAAATTTAAGGGTGTTGGTATTACGAACTGTGGTTTGTAATGGTAAGTTTTCTGTTTTACTGTAGGTAGTATAAAAGAAAATATGTTTGATAAGTTCTCCTGTACAGTGTACAGGATAGACTGTAGACTACTGGGTTTTAATTTAAGCCTAACGGTTCTTTAAATTTGTGTAATGTATACAATAAATGTTGCTTCATAGTATTACTGATGTTAAACAAAAGCATAAATTAATTTGGGTGCTACTATAGTATGCGGTCTAATTACGATTCGGCGGTCTACCTTTTAATTATAGCTTCTTATCTTGTTTACTAATTAATTGTTTACATCCTAATGTCAATCGCCCTTGACGATTTGTTCGGTTTAGTCATGATATTTTCGTTAGTTTTAACGAAAATATCATGACTAAACCTAACCAATCGTAGGTAGACCACATACATAGTAGCACCTTAATTTGAATCGAGTTATATTTGACGGAAGAGTATTTTCAATTAACAAACAAACACTTTCTTTCAAACTCAACAGGTACAAACATTATACAAGAGGTCTATAGAAGATTAAGAGATAGTTGTCTGGAGCACTGACTAAGTAGGCCAGTAAATCACTGTGCATAATGAACATACAATTGCCTACACCAATGCTTCCATATTTGAGATTTATAAAATATATCGGAGACCAGTCCACAAACCACGGCTTCTATTATCTTTTGACTGACTCACCAAGCTTAGTGATAAATCTAAATTCAAAACTGCGAATGACACTGGCACAGTTACGCACCTTATTGACTACAAACAGCATAATGACACTAGAAAGAGCACCATTTATAAACCTTGGAGTTCTTAATAAACTCCTAAAAATATTATTTTATGCAACATATAATTTCCTCAAATTATATATCCTGTAGTTCCATTACAAATGAGCTGTATACATTGTAGTACAAAAAATTTTGAACAAAATCAACTTAACATCTAATTTACACATGTGAAGTTTTCTAACCAAAGTATTTCCCTGAGTATATAATTGTCTACATTGCCTTAGAATATCAGTTAGTATGTGGCCAAGAAACTTAGTCTGGGTTACTTCTGACAGCACCATACCATTCAATTGAAATTCAGGAAATTTTATATATTTGTGGGCCTTGGTCCTCATAATCATAACATGACTTTTATCAGGATTATATTTTATGTCGTTATCCTTCCCATACCTTTCACACACCTTCAAAAGTGTGCTGAGCCCTTTTACAGATGGAGAAATAAGAACTAGATTATCTGCATACATCAGATGATTAACAATCATTGTACCAATATAGCAGTCTATTTTACAGGTGTTCAGCACAACAGATAGATTATCCATATAAATATTGAATATGTAGGGGGATAATGTCCCTCCCTGCCTGATACCATTGGTCACAGAGAATGGCTCTGAATTAATCCCACCCCCTCTTACAATCATTGTCTGGTGATTATGCCAGAATATTTATATACGGACCAAGTAACCAGATACCTTACGATTTACAAGTTTCATGAATAATTTGTCATGATTAACACGATCAAATGCCTTAGAGGCATCCAGGAAACACAAAAATACATTAGCATCTAGACTCTAGAGTTTGGTATTTACAGACCATTTCTTTCACCACACACACACACACACACACACACACACATCAGTACTGTGTTTCTTTTTGAAAGCAAATTGGTTGTCACTAATATACAGGTAACATTCAAGACTATTAATGAGTATATATTCAAACACCTTAGACATGATACTGCCCAAGGCTATTGGCCTATAGTTATCTTTACTGTTAATTTTATCCTTTTTATCTTTTAGTACTGCACCAAAACAATGGATAACATTGTATCCAACAAAACACCATGTATCAGTAAACCTGTAAAACACAAAGCTAACAGAGGTACTAATCTGTCACTACTAAATTTCAGCTGCTCAGCAGAAATACCATCAATACCACATGATTTGTTACAATCTAAACATTTTATGGCCTGTTTAGTCTCAAATACACTAATTCTTATATCTGGACTATAGGTAGCATCACAATTAACATTATTGTTCTTATGTACAGAGTTGAATAGCTCACTGTCGTGTTTCTTCCATAATTTGACTATATCCTCAGTTCCAGTTACATTTTCAATATTAGCAGGGAGAGACATTGCACTATTATTCATTTTTTTAATTCTTCCCAAAAGTTTCTTGGATTCTTACTGGCAAGTTTTCTAACCAGAGCATCCCTGCTTAACTCATCCTCATGATTTTTTATATATCTTAATGCATACTTGAACCTGGCATTAGCCCTCTGTTTTTGTTGTAACACAGAGCCTTCCCTTGGCTTCCCTTGTTCACACCACATTAAAAAAAGCATCTCTGGATGCATTATGAAGTTCAGCCACATAATCGCTCCAGCCAGGTCTCTATGTATAATTTTTTCTCCTAAAGATATTTAAGTCTAGGCTAGCATTATTGAGAGAGGAAACAATTTGTTCATACATGTCTTTAAATTCCAAAATATGTGTTTGAATTCTACAGTTTACATCCTGACAAGCTAGAGCATCATTAGGGATAGATATATTACTTAACAATACATCAGACTTATTACAATACTGTTGGTTGCCCTCATCATCAACTTTGGACAAGTCTAACTTCGCTTTACGTGTATCATTTACCTGTGATAGCATTGGAATACAATTAATCGAAACTCAATTAATAGGGGCATGTGGTCAGAACTAGCATAGGAGTACAAAACTGCCATATTCAGAACTGCCTGACTTGCATCAGGTGTACAAATACAATGATCCAACCATGAGGTGGTGTGCCAACTATTACTAACATAAGTAAAGGTATTACCAGGAAGACTACACACGGATGAAAGCGTCAAGTTATTATCTTCATAGAAGGCTTTTAAGTGGTTGCTAAGCAAAGAATTATCATTAAGGACATTAGCATTGAGATCACCAATAATAGCTACACATATCGTATCTAACTCATCAATAATACTTCTGACCTTCCCCAATTTAATGAGGTAATTTTCTTCATTATCAACTGCCTGAAAAGGCATATAGATACATAGAATTGCAAATTTTGGGTCTTTTCCGTTATTAGGTTAGCAGCGAATTTTAATGAAAATCGGTATACTAATGTAGTTTGGTCACTGATTTAAAAAATAACTCTTTTTTTGGAGAAATGAAAAACAAACATGTTAGAGCACTTTAAATAATTAATATGTGTTCTAACTAGCTTTGTTAGAAAATCTAGAAGAGGAAGTCATTGTTGTCCCAAGGCGATATGATGACTAAGCTGATTGATGCAGCATTGCTTGTATATATTAAGTTAAGGTGTATATATATCCATCTCATAAGTGTAAGGTTAGTGAAAAATTCACTTAATTTAGAGCTAGCATTTTTGGGCTCTTGTGGCATCATTGTTTGGGCACTCTTGTGGCACCATTTTTTGGGGGCACTGCGCGTCCTTCCTACTCGTTTGTTGAATGCGGCACTTACAGTGCGTGGTCTTATAGAGAGCTCTCTTGCAATTCAGTTTGGTTGTGTAGATACAAGATTGTTGCATCGTGCAATTGTGCAGGTTGTGTTATTGTTGCAAGGTTTAGAAAGACCATAAATAGTGCCCCTTTTGTTTTTATCTTAATTTTATGCAACTGAGGCCTAAGGTAGGCCTACATCGAGTCAGCAACCCTGAGGTAGGACCTAATAGGACCTCCAAGTCCGTAAGTTTTTTGTCTACCGTGAGGAAATAAACACGATCAAGCGTTCAATGGTGCTGGATCCTCTCAAATGTGGTGATAGCTTGTTTGGAGGACGTACAAATCCATTCAGACTATACTTTCCACCTACGGAGGGCGTGAAGCTCCATTACTACGATTTCTGTTCTTTATACCCATACGTGATGAAGAACAATCCTTACCCCGTGGGCGCTCCTGAGAAACTGGTGGGACCTAACCTGCCCTCCATCAATGAATTTTCAAGAAATTTGAATGATCGTTACTTTGGGCTCTCTTTCGTAGACGTACTCCCCCTACACAATTTATGGATGCCAATCTTACCTGTCGTTATCGACCACAAGCTCATGTTTCCCCTGTGCGTGAAGTGCGCGGAAGAGAATAACGGCGATTGTAACCATATACCCCACCAGCGTAAGATCAGAGGCGTATATACAAGTCCTGAGCTGGCCCTAGCCGTACGCCATGGGTATAGAATACTGAAGATACATGAGGTGTGGAGGTTTCAGAAGCTACCCAACCTTTTCACACCATATATAAACGCATTTTTGAAGGATAAGGTTGAGGCATCAGGGTATCCGAGAGGAGTTGATACCGAAGATGAAAAGTCTGCCTATATTCAACGTTACCGCGACCGCGAAGGTATACAACTTGATCGTGCCCAAATTGCAAAGAATCCTGGCAAGCGCTTTAGTGCAAAGTTGTGTCTAAACAGTCTATGGGGAAAATTTGCACAGAATACCGGCAAAGGGAACATTCATTTGGCACAAAGTTATAGTGATTTCTGGGATTATGCCAATGCTCCCGATAAAGAGGTCATGGAGATCGTGAATTAGGTAATACTTACATAATAAAGTACAACAACACTGAATTGGCCACAGGTATCTCAAGGGTTACAAACATACCTGTGGCCAGCTTCACAACAGCCTACGCCCGTATAAAACTTTGGGGTCTATTGCATTCTCTTGGGCGGAGAGTATTGTATGCCGATACAGATAGCGTGATATTCACAGAGAGGGAGGGTGAATACATGCCCGCTATTGGGGAGTTCCTCGGCGAGCTCACTGATGAGATCAAGGATGAGTATGGGGACAACGCATACGCCGACTCTTTTGTCTCAACAGGACCTAAAACTTATGGGGTACGGGTGAGGGTGGGGGAGGACATGAAATATATCGTGAAGGCAAAGGGTATTACGCTCAATCATGCGAATCGGCGGGTTGTTAACTTTGAATCGTTGAAGGATCTAGTGTGTTTGGACGATGATGAGGACGAACGACCTCCCCAACTAATTGTAGGCACTCACAATTTTCGGGCGCAGAAGCTGGGGGGCATGAAGGAACTTAGGGGTACGAAGGTGTGCCGTAACACCTATAGGAAACGTTACCAGTTACCTGGTACCTATGATACCGTACCCTTTGGATACCATAACTTTTGATGCGCCTATTGTTAACTTACTTATGACACGTATTTGTCTTGTATATAATCTTTGATGTATCTATTGTTAACTTATTTATTACACGTATTTGTAAATATATATATAACTTGAATATCTCGTTTATTAAATCGTATTTGTAAATATATATAACTTGAATATCTCGTTTATTAAATAAATCATGTTTCAATTAGCGTTTCACTTTCTCCTTTGTGTGTGCACACGTGAAAGTTCTAAGCTCCGCCCACTGTTGTGTGTGTGTGTGCACAGGTGAAAGTTCTAAGTTCCGCCCACTGTAAGACCAGCAACGTGAGTCATGCTACTATCTGGGATTCCCTGCGTGGTCAATCGACTGCAGTAAGCCCTTGAGATCAGACGTGTATTCGCCAGCGTAGAAGAAAAAAAGGAGATCAGACGTGTATTCAAATGGCTACCTTTAATATTGCTTGTACAACGTTTATGAAATGGTATTCAGCAAAGTGCCAGGATGTGGTGGATACCGAAAAACTTCATATTCCCCCCTCCTATGCATCTTTTAAAACCACATTGGATTGTGCGAAGTTGCAAGATGTACAAATACTCTACGGATGTTCTGGTGAGACCGTTGAAGGCTTTCGTTGCACAGACGATGTGCTGAAGTATGCTGTAGAGCTAAACTTTATAAAGTCTCACATATACCGTGAAGTAAAAGAAACAACGCGTGCAGAAGAGAGGCAGCAGGTATGGATAATGAGTCTTGTGGATGGGTGGTGTGACAAGCGGTATTATGTCATGTTACACCATGTCGATTACTCATAACCTACGACTGAAAATGTGAATCTCGTGATCATGGACACTCTTAAGTATTTTTATCACTATATTAATGTATATCATGATGAGGTTCGTAGTGAGGTTGTGGCTAGTGCCCTGCGTGAGTTTTTAACAGACTTTAGAGACGAGTATCGTTTGATGGGCAGAAAGGAAAAATATGAGCATATGTTCCTCTCAAATAGTGCGCCTGAGTGTGAAGATGTTTAGTAAAACATTATAAAATGTGCCTAGTTCGTGAAAATTATCCTGAGGGAAACTGTCTGGTGCGTAGTCTGGTAGTGATAAAACCGAAATTAATTCTTCTAGCGGAAAAACACCTACCCAATATGTACAACAATTCGCCGCACGATTATGGTGCGACTCGCGGATCATACGAGTTCGAACAAGCCCATTCACGTATCATCGAGTCAGCCGCCCATCGAACCGTTCCTGCCTACCTACGTGCCTCACACGGCTCATAGTTATCTCAGAGCTTGAACCGAGTGGACGTGCGCTCCTCGAATACGATGGAACTTCCTTTGAGCAGCATTCTCAACGCCTCGTACGATGTGTCCGTGACGAAATCGTTGCGCGTGTTCAGGCGTAAATCTGGTACCGTTAGCTATGTACTGGAAACGGAATGTAGACAAACAAACAAACGGGTTTATTTAAGTGTCGAGGAGATTAATAGAATCTTCGTGATAGTTGAGAAGTGGAGTGAAGATCGTTATAAAATACCTGCTAACGTAGGTACAAGAAGAGAGCAGATTAGTGACGCACCCTCATACGCCGTTGTATGTACGTTGTGTATAAATAACGATCGGCCGTGCATTGATATACGGCTGATGTGGAAGAATGCTTCTGATAATAACGCTCTTGTTCCTACGCGAAACCGTTTCATCCTCGACAGAATGTTTGAAATCGTCGGATTTCGCAAGCTGAAACCTATATTAGACGCGCGTTACGGATATGCTTTATTTTGATACAGTACTTGAATACGCATACACCGCTCTGCTCGATGGGTTTACCGAGTGTAGGGCTGAACAAGTTGAGAATGGTCTAGAGCTGGACGTTTATTTAAAAAGTTTAGACTCTTTGAAATACCATGAACTTTGGTACAAAGCAATTGATCGGTACAAGGCTGAGCTCACCTACACCGTTCACCCTGAAGAACTATTTCTTTATATAACGAGCAGTTGTCGTAACGATTTAGAAGATTATTTCAATTGCCGCTATGTTGAGTGAAGATGAGTTCACGATTGAAAAGCTCGGGTCGGTAGAAATAAACCCTCGATTGGAAAAGCGTGTTTATAAACTTGTGTTTAATAATGTAGCTAACGATGAACTCTTTGTGCGTGCTTTTGATTGTATTCTAGACGTATTTAAAGATGACTTACCACCCGGTTGTAAAGTGGGAACAAAAATAATACTGAACGATATGAAAGCCCTTCATATCGAGTACAGGTTTCCCTATACTTTAAGCGGTGAAATATTATTAAACCGCATATACTGCGTAATGCAGAGCAATAATGATGTAATTGTAGACTCGATTAAGTGCGAGTTTAGTATTTTGAAAAAAAAAGTGAAATGTATTTATATATTTAACATATTTGTGTGATATTTCTCCTGTACTGTTATATTGAAGGATTATATGCATATTCCTCGTTCATATTTCTATTATTATTGATCATTCAAATGTATATTTATTTCTATATATCTCCATAATTGTGTGTGTGTGTGTGTATATTTTTTTGATTATATGCATATTCCTCGTTCATATTTCTATTATTATTGATCATTCAAATGTATATTTATTTTCTATATATCTCCATAATTGTGTGTGTGTGTGTGTGTGTGTGTGTGTGTATTTCTCCTGTACTGTTATATTGACAGATTATATGCATACTCCTCGTTCATATTTCTATTATTATTGATCATTCAAATGTATATTTATTTTCTATATATTTATAATAAACAGAATGATGCAATGTTGTTTTACTTAATTCTTTTGGTTAATTATATCATGTTACGCCTTCTAAACCTAATAGCGGAATTCTAAACCAACTTTTAAGAAAATAAATGGTACAATCTGGCAACTGTATATCTGAACAATGGTATCTGGCAACTCTCCATAATAATGTATACAATTAAAACGGTATCTGGCAACTCTCCATAATAATGTATACAATAAAAAGTGGTATCTGGCAACTCAACCTGAACAAGCCATTTACGCCTTCTAAGCCAACTGGCTGATTAGGAGTCTATAATAATGTATACAATTAAAACGGTATCTGGCAACTCTCCATAATAATGTATACAATAAAAAGTGGTATCTGGCAACTCAAGCCATTTACGCCTTCTAAGCCAACTGGCTGATTAGGAGTTTATAATAATGTATACAATTAAAATGGTATCTGGCAACTCTCCATAATAATGTATGTATACAATAAAAAGCGGTATCTGGCAACTCAACCTGAACAAGCCATTTACGCCTCCTAAGCCAACTGGCTGATTAGGAGTCTATAATAATGTATACAATTAAAACGGCATCTGGCAACTCTCCATAATAATGTTAAAAAGTGGTATCTGGCAACTCAAGCCATTTACGCCTTCTAAGCCAACTGGCTGATTAGGAGTCTATAATAATGTATACAATTAAAATGGTATTTGACAACTCTCCATAATAATGTTAAAAAGTGGTATCTGGCAACTCAAGCCATTTACGCCTTCTAAGCCAACTGGCTGATTAGGAGTATATAATAATGTATACAATTAAAATGGTATCTGGCAACTCTCCATAATAATGTTAAAAAGTGGTATCTGGCAACTCAGTCTTCGATTAATATATGAATTAATTAATTAAATATATAACACAAACTGGCAACTCAGCCTTCTATTGAATACATGGCGCTATCTGGCAACTCAGCCAACTGGCGGATTAGAGGTCTACAAAAGAGCGGGAGGCGGACGACGGAGTCATACAAGCTCGGGTCCCAGCCGAGCAAGGATCTCTGGTCCCTTCTCTTTCTGGCCCTTTGGGTGGTGAGGAAACCCCTTCCCTCCCATAGAGGCCTCTTAGGTTAGGTATGCCCCTTTCGGGGGAATAGCTTGGGGGAGAACTCCGCCTCCAAGTTGCATGCCCCTTGCAATCCCATTTTGGGGTTGGCAACAAAGGTCGGTAGTCTCTCTCTCTCTTTCTGCCCTTTTGGGGGGAATAGCTTGGGGGAGAACTCTGCCTCCAAGTTGCATGCCCCTTGCAATCCCATTTTGGGGTTGGCAACAAAGGTTGGCACTCTCTCTCTCTCTCTCTCTCTCTCTCTCTCTTCTCTCTCTCTCTCTTTCTGCCCCTTTGGGGGGATCTCTTTTATTTTTTTTGCAACAAAGGGAGGTGGGGGTGGCACTCTCGCAACAAAAGGGGTGGGGTGGCATTCTTGCAACATTACGTAATAATATGAAATATTGCACTCATGGGTTTTGCGGGCATACTACTATTACAACCAAGTTCACCGCCAAACTATAACATTTAACAATTTGGTATGGGCTTGATATGACTTCGATAGAATTCACATTAATGAAAATGTAAATTTTGTTCTTTAAATAATTTTGCTTTTGTTTTCAAAAATTACTTAAAGCCTACTAAATCAATAAATTGTTTAATAATCATAATAAGTTACTTGTATTTTATCATGTCCTTAGAGAATATCTTCATCATGTTTAATCTACCATGAGTCATTTATACATAAACTCCAACCTCCTCGGTTTCAATGCATATTCTTCGATGACCTTGTCGTGTAGAATCTTTTGCCTCTCCAGGGAAACCACAATTTCTTTCTCTATTGCAATTCTTCCTAAACATACTAGTCTTTCCTGACCAGTTCTGTTCCTTAGATACGTCTTAATTCGATTTAATGTTGAAAAACTTCTCTCTGTGGATGCACTGCTCACTGGTATAGTTAAAATCAATCTAAACAGTTTTGCAGATTCACTAAAAGCTTTTTCTAAATCTAAGTCAATGCATAATTTTAGCAGTTCTTTGACATTTTTGCAGGCAGTAAAATCAGGATCTTTATAAATGTACTTCAATGTAAATGGGTATCTAAGGTCGAGTGAAAAAAGAGAAGAAACTCACACACACACACAAAAAGTACAAAAGAAAAAAAATTCAAATGCATTGAAACGAATACGACATGGTCCCTGAGGTAACTGACAATGAGGAAAGTCGTGCGCAATCATAGTTGCCACATATCTCTATTTTCACTCAAACAGCTTTCTGAGGATGAGATTTGGCATCCATCGTAATGTTAGGCACTTAGAAATATGTCTGACTTGTAAACTGAAAAATTCGCTTTTCTCTTCTTTGAAAAAATAGATTGACAAAATTATATACTTATCTAATTGTTTTGACAGATGCTATACTAATGTTGATTTTAAATTACATTAAATTTCGTAAAAGTTTAATTTTTCATAAGTGTGATGCAAGGCATCGGAAATGATGCCTGACCTGGTTTTGTGGCTTAATGCGCTCGGTCGCTCAGGCGTCATAAAACAAGTCTGACTTTGCCCAAAGAAGCGGCGCATGGAGAGAAGGAAAAAAATGCGGCATTCTAAAATTTATATTGCTCTAATAAAGTGACCATAATAAATAGATCTTTGAAATACACAAATTTAAATTTTACATGATGACCAGGAAATTCAATTTATTTTTCTTTTAAAGTTAGGTCAGGCTGAGCCTGACCTGCCTGACCCCCGCCGTCGCCTCTGATATATATATATATATATATATATATATATATTTTAAGTTCGGGAAGAACCGATTCGCCTCTATTTAAAAGAGCATATCTCGGCGGAAAAACAAAGAAAAAGTGAGAGGAAAGACAGAGGAAAAAGAAAGGGTGGAGGGGACAGTCGAAATGGAAAAAGACCAAGGATGACAAGGACTGCAGGGTCGAGCCCCATCATCCTTGGGTGCTAGGGCCGGGAGGGCGCACGTGAAACCTCCAGGAACAAGCACGTATAAACGAGCACAAAGAGCATTCAAGAGCACGAGCTTAGAACCCCCTTGCGGTTATATATATATATATATATACATATATATATATATATATATATATATGTTATTTAAGCGATACTTTGCGTCGTCTTTTAAAACACGTCCAAACACGTTTGGACGTATTAAACACATATCGTACTGAACTACTGAAATATGAAGCGCAGGGAAGCTGAACACACCTCAGCGCCAGTTAGTTTTGCATGCACCAGGCTGACCGCTGCTTGGGATTTTTCCCAAGTTCTTGGGATTTTGGAGTGCACCTTGGGATTTGGGGATTTTTTTTTTAAATGTGCTAAATCTTGGGAAATTTACTGGGTAAAAGAAAATACTAGAAATAGTAGCTAAAAATTGCCGTTTCTCTATTTTTTCACATATTCAAAATTTATATCTGGACGATTCAAATTAAACATCATGTCAACATTCTAATTCGAGTTAGAATGATATAGGCCTAGTATAAGTTAGTGTTCTGTCACTCAGGGCCCCAACTAGCCTACTTAAGGTCTACAGGGTTTTTGGTGAAATTAATGTATCTAAGTACTTTTTATTTTTATGTTACTACACAGATTAAATGTGTATGCATTGACAGTGTTTTGTGTATTACAAATGTAGCTAAACTGAAAACCCTACAATACTAAATAGTACTAGGCTAGCTTAGTGATATGTGTGTAATACAGGGCCGGATTAACCATTAAGCAAAATAAGCCCGTGCTTAGGGCATCAAGGGAAGGGGGGCACCACAGAAATTTTCCATTGTCGGATTTACCATGGATTTATTATACTATTATAATCGCGGCTTATAGCCTATAAGCTGTTGAAAACTGAATTATATATATTCATATATAGTATTTATTTTTTTTCATTGTTTGAATTTGTAGTGAACAACAACCCTTTTGAGAGAATAAATATATTTCGTTGTAATCACACACTTTACGCTTTGCGTTATTATTTTGTTTATATCAAATCTTTGAGCGCCATATTAAAAATACATTAGTTTTGAGGATCTGATCAAAGACTTTGCAATTAAAAAAAATAGGAGAAAACTTTTCAAATATAAATGAAGTGGAAGTATACAAAAATAAACATTATTTTCCATCTTACTGTAAGTTTTGTTTCATTTCAGAAAATAAAATTTTATTTTATGGTTTATTTTTGTTTATATTTTGAATTACATATATATGGGGCACCAAAATCTTTTAAGTGCTTAGGGCCTCTAAAGGTCTTAATCCGGCCCTGGTGTAATATATACAAATGTTGGCCTAACTAAGCAGCCTACTAAATGGTACTAGGCAAGCCACTGGTCAGATATAATAAATATTACGGTGAGTGAATACTTTATTCAGATGAAGAAATAAAAATACAGTACTTTACGATGTAGATGATGATGATTGATTTTTTATTTAAACTCCGTTTTGAATACAATTACATATTTTTGTGGTGTACAAAGAAAGCCTATTTTGTTTTTTCTTTTGTATTTTTATTTTTTTATGCACTTTATATAAGTTATGATACAATTGACAAATTTTTGTTAAAACAAAATATAATTCAATAAAAAATTAACGAATTCGAATATTTATATAACCTTGGGAATTCTGGGGAATTTTTGTTGGGTGTTCTTAGGATGATTAAAAATGTAAAGTGGTCACACTGGCATGCACTGCAGCATAGTATGGTGTGACGAGTGGAGTGTGTTGCATTATTGCATGTTGGTCAAGCTTCGCTAATTCGTTATACAATATTGCGATGGATATACGAAAATATTTCAAAAGAAAATCAGTTGAGTCGGTTGAAGAACACAATGAAAGTGATACAGGATTAAAACGGACTGTGGGCGTGTAATATTATTTTTCAGGTTTATGATGACTTTATTATAATGTTATACCCAGTGGCGGTCCTAGCTTACATGACGCCCTGGGCGAACCTCACCTTCAGCGCCCCCCCCCCCTGTTCGCCAACACACACACATTCGAATCCCCCCAAAATAAAGGACAGACATAACTCTTTCACAAAATAACTTTTTATTGGACTAATTGTTGGAACTTCAGAACCAAAACAAAGACTCAAATTTCTGAATTTTACAAATCCTTCATCACGTAAATAGAATAACTCACTTAAGAGAATGTAATTATGATACTATGAACAGGAAAAATACAAATTAAATTGCACAACTGCCATAAATAAACTAGAGAATCAAATTTCTAAATTGTACAAATGCTCTATCACATAAATAGAATAAGACACTTAAGAGAGGGTAATTATTATGCTACACTTTGAACAAGAAACAAAATAAATTGCACCACAGCACAACTGCCATCTAAAGCCTGACTCTTCTTACCTTCCTTGATGCAAAGTCATGAATTAAATCATCATATGAAATCTGCTCAGCAATTGTATGATTTATACTGATGATGGCCAGACCGGTAAGGCGTTCCTGTGACATAGTTGACCTCAGGTAGGATTTGATGAGCTTCAGCTTTGAAAAGCTCCTCTGCTTCAGCAACAGTGACTGGAAGAGTAAGACCAATTCTGAGAGCAGTCCACAAATTTGGATATATTTCAGAGAGCTCCCTTTCATGGATAAATGTCAGCAGTTCAAGCAAGGATATGGTCTTTGATGGCAAGTCAGGCAAGTTCTTCAGCTCCTGTGCAAGCTCTCTGCCATCCAAGTCAGATTGTCCCTTAAAGTGTAGTGTAGTACTAAGGTTCACACATTGTTCTGTCAGCTCCTCAAATGTGAGATTTTGGAAATGTGTCAGCACAATTTCCAACGTGGAAAATCTTTCCTGAATGGCTGATGTTGCAGCATCAACCACTGCATTGAAAAATGTCACCTCCAGCTTCTTCAAAGCATCAATCAAGGGCTCATCAGATGCTTCATAGGAGAAGTGCCGCTTTGTGGACCTCAGCCGTTTTTGTTTTAACACAGCCTCCACATTCATTTGTTCACAGATATCTGTGGCTGCCATTTGTGCAGCCACAAAACCTGTTGCCCTGTAATTGCGGAGACCTCTCTCTGTTTTTTTTAGGAGATTTACTGCAACATCAACGTGCATGCTAGGAGACTGCATCTGCTTGCTCACATGCTGAATTTGGCACAACAGGTCATGCCACACCACTGAACAAATGGCGAAGCGGTATGACCCAACCTCCTCTGACAGAGATTGAGCCTCGACCTTTATTACAGAGTCTTTGGTGTGGTCCCTCACCTCGATCAGTGCATCTCTCACTGCAGCTGCCTGATATCTCAGGGGCTCCACACTCTTGATCTTGCTTTCCCACCTTGTATCAGACCACATCTTCAATGTGATGTTCACATGTTTTTTCAAAATGGCCCATCGTTGTGTGGAGGCTGAAAACAAGTTGTAAAGCTTCTGCAAGATGCCAAAGTAACTTGTGGCATCAATAGATCCCTTAGCAGCATCGGCCACAAGCAAATTCAGAGAATGAGCCCCACATGGAACAAACAGAGCTCTGGGATTAATTTCTAGGAGCCTGGATTGAACACCCTTGTTTTTTCCCCTCATGTTGGCCCCGTTGTCGTATGATTGTCCTCTACAGTCCATGAAAGGAACTTTTAGCTCCTCCAGTCTCTTCAGAATCAGAGATGCCAAATGTTGACCAGTGGACTCCTCTGCCTCCAAAAACCCCATGAAATGTTCCTTTATATGGGGCTTCCCCTCCAGTGACACAACCCGAATCACAACTGACAACTGTTCAGTGTGGCTGATATCTGGAGTGCAATCTAGAATTATTGAAAAAAACTTTGATTGTTTGATGTCGCTCACCATTGCTGAAATGGTCTTGCTGCTCGACAAATCAATGAGTTCGTTTTGTATGTGGTGGCCGAGGTAGCTGGTGTGACTGGAGATCCCTTTTTGGACACGGTTAATGTGCTCTTGCATTATAGGATCAAATTGTGCCATCAGTTCAACTTCTTTCAGAAAATTGCCATTTGATGGTGAGAACAATTTTTCTGTATGTCCCCTTAGTGCCAAATTCCTAACTGCCAGAGAATGCACAATAGCAGTGAGACGTGTCAGCACCGCTCTCCATCTCAACTTCTCAGCCTCCAGAAGTGCCATCTCCTGCTTGTTAATGGTCTCCCCCTTTCTCATCCTCACTGCCAGTTCTTTCCAGATTTTCATAGAATTTAGGTGTTCTGAACTGTTGTCATGTGATGTGAGCAATGAGCTTGCATGCTTCCAGTCCGAGAGTCCCAAACTTGTTAAATTTATTTTCCTCTTGGAAAATAATGTACAACAGAAACAGAAAAGGCTGTTGTTTTTTAAGGAATAGACCAACCAACTTCTGGTTATATTTTCCCCACTAACCAATGACTTCCTGAAGTATTGATGGTGGAAACTTCTTCCGTCACTGTCGTTTCTAGGGAATACAAAGTCAGATGGTACTTGACTTGGTCCCCTGGAAACCAGTTGTGTCCGAATTCTCTCAGTCAGAACTGAAGGCCAGTTAGCAGGGTCGGTGGACAGAGACTCATCCTCAGGAGGCGATTCTGCTCCAGGCCTTTCTAATAGAAAGAACAAGAGCATTACTCATTAGTATACACACCTAAGTTAGATAACACATTATTCACAGCACTTTGTTATGGTGGTGGTGTTATGGAATTATGGTGGTGAAACACCACACATACCCAGTAACCCAGACCCAGTGATAATAACATTATAATTTATAACTGTTTGCAAAATGCTTTGCAGGGATGCACACACATACACATACACACACACACTCACAGACATATGTGCACACAAACTCACCTGAAGAGTCCTGCCGGGAAGAAGTAGAAGCAAATGGGTCTTCATCCTCAGGATCAGACTGCATTTGTGGAGACATATGTGAGGCTGAGGAGGTAGATGGCTCCTCAGCCTCAATAATGGCAGAAGTAGACGGCTTCTCATCCTGGCTAGTGGCAGAGGGTGTTCCAAAATATTTCAAAAGTGCCCCTGCAAATAGTAAAATAGAACATAACAGACCAATGCATGAATAGGCTAGTACAATTAATTTAACATGTTATTAAGCACAATTTATTAAACTTTTAGAATAGGAAACAAATGAATAATACAACCTCCTTGGTTAATGGCTAATTATATACATAATAGTACACTTCAAATGACTCAGAAAGCTATATCACAAAATAGCAGTGCAATATAACAGTGAAGAGTAGATGACATAGCTCTATACCTTTATCTTTTGCTCGTTTCTCCTCTTCTTCTTTCCTCTTTTTTCTAAACTGAGCACCTGATAGCTTTGACCTCTTCTTATCCATTTGCGGTTATTTGACAGACCTTAGTGGCTTAGTGTGAAGATTCGTTCTGTAATAAATAATATACATTTCACTATTTAACCAAACCCAGAAAAATAACATTACATATGTTAAAGTATGGGCCTTTATTCCCAATAATATTAATCTGGAAGCATTTTGCATTGTTTAGGTCTTTTATGGGAAGGTTTATGGAAAATGCAATAGATGGTTTTTTATTAATAAAAATATATTTATTGATCTTTTATTATTTATTTTATTTTATTTTTTATTTTTATTTATTTCTTTATTTATTTATTCTTATTTTTATTTTTATTTTTTTTGCAGGCGCTCATGCCGCTCCTCCACAAATGCCGCCCTGTGCGGCTGCCCATATTGCCCATATGAGGAACCGCCACTGGTTATACCTAAGTAAAATCATTTGTGCTTATATTCAATTCAATTAAAATGATGAATCTGATGATGTCTGAATTAAATTGATGAGATGTGAGATACTTTATTATATCAAGGTAATGAAATTTTCTTTGATGTAATTAATCCTAATCTGTAGTATAAACACTTCCTATAAATGTCCTATGTTTACTATATCTATGTTATTATTATTATAATTATTATAATAACAGGAATAACTTATTTATATTAACAGGAATGTTGTTAAATTAAGTTGATTAAAGCCTAAGAAAAGGAGAGCGTTTCATTTCAATTTAATCAACATAATTTCAAGATCAGAGGATATGGACAAGTTTCTGAAGCCGGAAAGATTTGATGCCGATCCCTCATCCTCAAGTTCGTCTCATCTCTGGAGTCACTGGTTCAAGACATTTCAGAACTTTCTGGCCGCGTTACCTTCTGATCTTCAGACTCAAAAGCTAAGTTTGCTTGTAAACCATGTATCTCCTTTATTCTATGAGTACATACTACATAGTTGATTGTATTACCTATGAAGATGCTATAAAGTTGCTCAATGAACTTCATATAAAACCGAAAAATGAAACGTTTGCTCGTCATCTATTAGCTACCCGTCGTCAAGAGATGGGAGAGAGTTTGGATCATTACATGAATGCATTAAAGCATCAAACTGTAACTTTCAATCGGTTTCTGCAGATCAATACAGAGATTAATATATAAGAAATGCTTTTATAAACGGTTTGAATACTCCTATCATTAGGCAACGATTGCTTGATCTACTGCTGCAGCAAGGTCTCATAAATGTTTCGGTACTTTCCTGCTAACGGGAATACCTACAAAAGTTTTACTGTTTGTTATGTATATATTTTTGCTCTCGTCATTTTCGTTTAAACTAACGAAAATATCACGCACAAGATGAGGAAGAACGAACAAATGAAAAATGAGGTACCTCATTTTTCATTTGTTCGTTCTCCCTCCTTATCATGTGCGGAACGCTCTTCTACACAAGCATCGTTCTTTACATTAATATACTGTGTGTTGTTTGCACTTAAAATGTATATATGTACGGCATGCGAGGGTGCCCCGTCAGGGCATTGGTTTCTGCTCGTATGTAGGAGAATTACGACTTCTGATTGATCGAGGTCCATGGTGTAGTGGATATTATATCTGACCGGCAATCGGATGATCCCAGGTTCGATTCCGGGTGGTACCTCATTTTTCATTTGTTCGTTCTCCCTCCTCATCTTGTGCGGAACGCTCTTCTACACAGGCGTCGTTTCTTTACATTATATAATATATATATATATATATATAATTATATATATATATATAATATATATATATAATAATAACTTTTGGGGAGTTGTTATGAGAAACATAAAGGTGGATCGGGCTGGGGGGATAATCTTCAGGTGATCCATATATATATATATATATATATATATACACACAGTATATATATATATATATCGTAAAGAACGACGCTTTATAGGAGATATTCCGCGCAAGACGAGAGAGAGAAAACGGAACAAATGAAAAAATGAAGTAACCACCTGGGAATCGAACCCGGGATCTTCCGATTGCCGGTCAGACGCGATACCATTACACCATGGACTTCACTCTTCCAAATGCCGTAATTCTTCTACATACTCGCAGAAACCAATGCCCCAAGGGGGCACCTCCCGCATGCCGTAACATTATATACATTCAACTGCAAAGAACACGCAGTATAAATAACGTAAGAACGACGCTTGTATAGGAGATATTCCGCGCAAGACGAGAGAGAGAAAACGGAACAAATGAAAAAATGAAGTAACCACCTGGAATCGAACCCGGGATCTTCCGATTGCCGTCAGACGCGATACCATTACACCATGGACTTCACTCTTCCAAATGCCGTAATTCTTCTACATACTCGCAGAAACCAATGCCCCAAGGGGCACCTCCCGCATGCCGTAACATTATATACATTCAACTGCAAAGAACACGCAGTATAAATAACGTAAAGAACGACGCTTGTATAGGAGATATTCCGCGCAAGACGAGAGAGAGAAAACGGAACAAATGAAAAAATGAAGTAACCACCTGGGAATCGAACCCGGGATCTTCCGATTGCCGGTCAGACGCGATACCATTACACCATGGACCTTCACTCTTCCAAATGCCGTAATTCTTCTACATACTCGCAGAAACCAATGCCCCAAGGGGGCACCTCCCGCATGCCGTAACATTATATACATTCAACTGCAAAGAACCACGCAGTATAAATAACGTAAAGAACGACGCTTGTATAGGAGATATTCCGCGCAAGACGAGAGAGAGAAAACGGAACAATGAAAAAATGAAGTAACCACCTCTCTCTCGTCTTGCGCGGAATATCTCCTATACAAGCGTCGTTCTTTACGTTATTTATACTGCGTGTTCTTTGCAGTTGAATGTATATAATGTTACGGCATGCGGGAGGTGCCCCCTTGGGGCATTGGTTTCTGCGAGTATGTAGAAGATTACGGCATTTGGAGAGTGAAGTCCATGGTGTAATGGTATCGCGTCTGACCGGCAATCGGAAGATCCCGGTTCGATTCCCAGGTGGTTACTTCATTTTTCATTTGTTCCGTTTTCTCTCTCTCGTCTTGCGCGGAATATCTCCTATACAAGCGTCGTTCTTTACGTTATTTATACTGCGTGTTCTTTGCAGTTGAATGTATATAATGTTACGGCATGCGGGAGGTGCCCCCTTGGGGCATTGGTTTCTGCGAGTATGTAGAAGAATTACGGCATTTGGAAGAGTGAAGTCCATGGTGTAATGGTATCGCGTCTGACCGGCAATCGGAAGATCCCGGGTTCGATTCCCAGGTGGTTACTTCATTTTTTCATTTGTTCCGTTTTCTCTCTCTCGCCTTGCGCGGAATATCTCCTATACAAGCGTCGTTCTTTACGTTATTTTATACTGCGTGTTCTTTGCAGTTGAATGTATATAATGTTACGGCATGCGGGATGTGCCCCTTGGGCATTGGTTTCTGCGAGTATGTAGAAGAATTACGGCATTTGGAAGAGTGAAGTCCATGGTGTAATGGTATCGCGTCTGACCGGCAATCGGAAGATCCCGGGTTCGATTCCCAGGTGGTTACTTCATTTTTTCATTTGTTCCGTTTTCTCTCTCTCGTCTTGCGCGGAATATCTCCTATACAAGCGTCGTTCTTTACGTTATTTATACTGCGTGTTTCTTTGCAGTTGAATGTATATAATGTTACGGCATGCGGGAGGTGCCCCTTGGGGCATTGGTTTCTGCGAGTATGTAGAAGAATTACGGCATTTGGAAGAGTGAAGTCCTGGTGTAATGGTATCGCGTCTGACCGGCAATCGGAAGATCCCGGGTTCGATTCCCAGGTGGTTACTTCATTTTTTCAATTTGTTCCGTTTTCTCTCTCTCGTCTTGCGCGGATATCTCCTATACAAGCGTCGTTCTTTACGTTATTTATACTGCGTGTTCTTTGCAGTTGAATGTGTATATATATATATATATATATATACAGTATCTGCTCGGTTAGGTTAACTGTACGTCCTGATGATTGGTTAGGTTGTCATGATATTTTCGTTAGTTTTAACGAAAATATCACAACTTAACCTAACCAATCGTCAAGGGCATACAGTTGACCTAACCGGGTATTCATCAACCTAACCGGGCATTTTAAAACATAAAAATAACATAACATAAAAATAAAATAAATTTTGCCACCTGAAGATTAAGGCCCCCAATTTTCCCCACTGAAGATCAGGGCCTCAGATGAGGAGGCTGGGGGCCCTGATCTTCAGGTGATTCAATTGTATAAACCTGATTTTCTGGGTCGCACATGAAAAAGGTTGGGAAGCCCTGCATTAGGGTCATGCTGGTACAACATTTGATCGTTCAGTTTTTCAGTTTTGGAAACTGGTTATAGTTATACTGTAACATTGAATGAAATCATTTCCTTCCCGCAGTCTTGGCAATTGTTATAAGTTTACATTGAATGGAATCATTTCCTGTCCACATTTCAAGCACTTAAAAATAACATCATTTGGGCGAAATGCTCTTATTTTATTTTATTAGGTAGGTGAACGCTTTCTGTACGTGGGCAACTGCCCAACCAGTTAACTTGTGAGAATAGGGTGTGTGAATTTTAGTAAAGTCAACAATTCAAAAACTACTAATGCTCAAATGATGTCATATTATCTAGCAAACTTAGAAATATCTTTAGTGTTGTTTAAAAAAGACATTTACCTACTTATATTGACCATAAAGGTTTGAAATATAACCTAAATATGACTGTAGCATCGTATATCAATGTGCCATTGATATGTGTGGTCAACTTTAGTTTATTTTTTGGTGTGCAGTATGGTTTCTAAGTTTTACATAGTCACAAATGCTGGAGTTTTGATTGTGAATGCATGTGTTTTCCCTCCTTTTTGACAATTTTGATTACTTCGTAATGTGAATATTGTGTAATTCAAATTATTCGAAATGTTATGTGTGCCCAAACTTTCTGTATATTTTGATATGATCGTATATGAAATTGTCATTACTTTGAATAATTAAGTCTTGTACCTATAACAACACAACCTTTTATCTGAGCTAATAGGAAGATATTAAGAATTTCAATTAACTTAATTTTATGTAATCATAATCAGTAGGCCTATCCAATTTCAATGACATTTCTTTTGTTCACAGGTCCACAGGATGAGTCGGAAAGAAATCAGAACCCGAACAAATCAAGTTGTCACCTAAGTCATTTGGTGGGGACTGGGAGGGAACTTCCCCCTGCTGAGCTGCCCACAGCCAGAGATCTGCTGATGTATGGTTTGTTGAGGAAGAGATGAGTGAGGAAGACAGGAGGAATTACCCAGTTAATGACCTGATTAACAACGGCATTGTTCCAGGGCTACTGGCTCAGCGGAGAAAGGCCAACGCCCTATTCACAGGACTGTAATCAACACTGAGGTCAGGATCAGGGCTAAAGTGAAGGCACTGTGGGATGAGGCAGTGAAGGTGTCCATTGGCAATGTGAAGCTAGAGGTCAAAGATAGGTTCATGATGAAACTGGACAAATTGGTGGACATCCTGACCTGTCACTGCGTGATCAGGAGCTGCAGTGAGCTTGGGTGCAACCCTGTCTGCAACAGTGAGGTTTCACATTGACTGCAGCTGCAGGAGCGAGCAGAAGATACCAGTGCAGGAGCTTGCCTTCATTAAGGTCAGAGAGAAAAGGTGGAAGTGTGGGGGCACACCAAATGGGTCTAGCTGATCACCCTGAGACCAGGAGACAGGAAGCAGTACTGCAGAGACAGGAGAGAAGGAAGGCCGAGGAGAAGAGGAGGAGGAAGGCAGAGGAGTCAGCCAAGAAGAGAGGAGTTGAGGGAGGAGTCACTGCTGGAGATGGAGTTGGAGAGACTGGAGATATACTGGAGGAGGCAGGGAGAGAGAGGAGAACGAAGACTTCATACCAGAGGCTGCGACAACTTCTTCCTTGCCTGTGGCTAAGAAGAAGAAATACAACACTGAAGATATCACCAACATAGCTCTGGCTAGCTTGGGACATCACACTGGGCTGAGGAGACTGCAGAGATTGCCACTGCTGTCTGGATTGATGCTGGTCTTATCACAGAGTTTGACACAGCAATGGTGGAGGAGGTCTCAGGAGAGACTGACTAAGGAGCTGTCAAGAAGTTTGATGAGAGATTAGGGAAAATGGCATTACTTGTATTTTCTTTGATGGGAAAAGAGATGACACCAAAGTGATGATGGAAGCTGAGGGCAGTGACAGACAGTTTCCTGGCCTCATTAAGGGAGAAACACTACACAGTGTGTATGAACCAGGTGGGAAATATTTTGTGGCATTTTGTACCAGAGGAAACTGCAGAGGAGAGAAGTCATGCTGAGGTCATTGCTGACCATCTGGTGAACTGGCTAAGAGAGAGAGGAGCAGACCAGACCCTTTTGGCCATAGAGGTGACAGTACTAATGTGAATACTGGCTGGGGGGAGGAGTAATGCATTATGTGGAGGCCAAGCTTAGCAGGACGTTGGTGTGGATTGTCTGTGACTTGCACACTGGGGAGCTGAGTCTCAGACACCTGGTGACTGCACTGGATGGCAAGACATTGAGCAACAACAAGTGGTCTGGGCCCCTAGGGAAGATGTTAGACACTGCCACTGAGCTGGAGATCACCCAAACTTCACGACGATCACTGTTGGTCCTCCTCTACCCCATCTCAGTCAGGAGGTATTCAAGGACCTCAGCACAGACCATCATATGGCTACAGACTCATCACTGCCATCAGATCGGGAGAGGTACCTCAGAGTCTAGCTCTCCTGGAGATTCGGCCAGTCTGTCACAGTAGGTGGGTCACCACGGCTCTAAGGTTCTGCAGATTGTGGATTTCCAAACATGGGCTGAAGGGTAGGAACCTGAAGAATCTGAGGATAATTGTGGAATTCATAGTGGGAGTTCTACATGCCAAACTGGTTCAACATCAAGTTAAATCACAGCTGGGTGAGGGTCCCAGGCATTACTGTAACCAGCTGGAGCTGCTCAGAAGTCAGAAGAAGGAGGTGATAGAATAGTGATGCCTACCGTGAAGAGATCAGCCTGGTATGCACACTCTGAGGCTGTGCTCCAGGCCATGCTGTGTAGTGAGGTGGAGGGGAGAAGAGGGTGGCAGTGAAGAGGATACTGGAAATCAGAGGTGAAGGAGATGAGGACACCAGGTAGGACTGCAGTGTCAGACCCAGGAAGACTCCTTACATCAACCCAGATGGCAACCAAACTCTCGAAGCTTATTGACTGAACTCTGGCGTGACTGAGCCTCCTCTGACCTGTTCCCTCACCACTGGCTGCAATCAAGGAGTTCTGGAAATGGAAGTTTCTGCAGGCCCTCACACACACACAGTCAGTAGAGAGGTGTGTAAGGAGACAACTGAAGCAGCACAACTGTTTACTCACAGAGAGGAGGGAGGCGTACTCAGTGGCCAGGTGGCCAGTAGGGAGTTCATGTCCAGAACAAGAGCAAGGCAAGACATGGCATCCTTGGCAAGTTCAAGAAACCTATCTATATTTCTAAGTTTTAATATTGAAATACAATAAAAATGTCCTTAACTGTCTGAAATATATGTGAAAGTAGTTATATACAATAAAAAAATACTTGCAAAATTGCTGATTTTTGGTAAACTTCACTTCAAATATAAGTAGTTAGGACTGTTTCAAATCTGATTTTAAAGCCATATTTCGATTTAGCACATAAAAATGCATCATTTGGGTACTAGTAGTCTTTGAAAATCTAAAGATTTCACTTTGCTCCCTAAAATTGACACACCCTAAAATACAGTATACCCAAACGCCAACTAAGAAAGGATGTGGGGAAAAATATGCTCATTATTAGTTACCTAATATATACCTTATATATCCATGGATGAATTTTGGATAACCACAGGATGACTAACTTGGTATCATATGAATAACTGATTTCGGAAAATTTTACTGTCCACAACTTATACAGCCGGTATAACCAAGGGATTCCGGATGGATAACCATGAATTTGGAATAAGTTAATGTTGGCATCGTACATTTACACACAGTACTGGATTTCAGGGATCACCTAAGATCAGGGCCCCCAGCCTTCTTTAGTTAGCTTTATAAGGCTAACTAACGAAAATATATAACCTAACCTAACCATCGTCAAGGGCGTACAGTTGACCTAACGATTGGTTAGGTTAGGTCGTGATATTTTTGTTAGTGAGCCTTATAAGGCTAACTAAAGAAGGCTGGGGGTCCTGATCTTCAGGTGATCCAATTTCAGGTGTAAAAATATTTTTGTTTCTCTCATTGGGCAGTTCATTATCTGAAGCTCACTTTTCTGTGAAAATTACAAAATATTTTCCAATATGATTCTCCTACTATTCCGTAAGGATATATGTACAGTGTTTTATGCTGAGTGGGACTGGATCCCTGAGGTTAGGTGGTACCCTTGCGTATAATTTATTATTTTCAGTACTGAGCTGGTATAAGGAATTGAAATACAGTATGTATATGGCGTCCGCGCTGCACATTGACGAATGAGCCAAAACAAATTTTGAAGAAAATGGCTTTGAAGTTTGTGAAAGACTCATAATTTTTATAAATAGATGTAATTCGAAGGTTTTTCTAATTTTATAAGTAATTTTATAACATTGAATAAATGAATGAATGATTAAATGAGAACAGAAGCGTTTAAAAATATAGAAAACGGAATTTTTCGGCCGTTGGTGATTCGTTATTGTACCACGCGACGCTTCATAATGTATTCAGACTTTTAAGCCGACCATGATTCAGTTTTCTGTTCTAGCGCTTTAATGAATTCGACAGAGATTAGCATTTTAGGATTTAATTTCAACAGTAGCAAATCCGAAATTACTTCCTCCTTGTGTCACTGGCACCCCAAAAGTAAAAACTACCGATTTAACCTAACCTAACCGAACCGAACTAGCCATTTTTGCAATGTGTATACATATCCATGAATGTATACAGTATTTGTAAATCAGACTTGTAAAATTTGTATAAATTTTCAAGTATATAATCTAATAAAAAGTGATTAAAAAATTGTAGCTCGAGTAATGCCATTTGATAATACAAAATCAGACTGAAATAAATATTTTACAAAATAGGTTTGTTAAATAATATGACACGACAGTCACCTTTCCCAAGACACATGTCTTAATATTGGAATTTCCCGTGCAGAACTTACTGTATAAAGCAGTTAACTCTCCAATCAAATTTATAAAATAAAAATTTAAGAATGATTTTAAATAGAATTGGATTACCTGAGATCAGGGCCCCCAGCCTTCTTTAGTTAGCTTTATAAGGCTAACTAACGAAAATATCACTACCTAACCGAACCAATCGTTAGGTCAACTGTACGCTCTTGACGATTGGTTAGGTTAGGTCTTAATATTTTTCGTTAGTTAGCCTTATAAAGCTAACTAAAGAAGGCTGGGGGCCCTGATCTTCAGGTGATTCTATGAATTAATAAATTCATTTCACATCTGCAAACAAAATGGTATTTTTCATAAATGTTTGCGTCATTTTATGCTATAAACTTAAAAGTGATGCAGTATTACCATTGATATTAACTTATCGCGTGAAGAAACTGTTCCAAATGGAAATTGATTGTATGGTCAGTTCAAGAAAAAATAAATCTTGATATATAATTTTATTTTACTTTCCTCCTCTCTATATATATATATGCAATCTTTATAATTTTATATTAAAATATATTTGCTTAACCATTTAACTCACAAGTTGAATTTATATATCGAATCTTTTAAACTATTCCGCCCCCCCCCCCCCCAGCTTTAGAGAGGGGAGACAGTTTTAAAAGGTCAATATTAGAGGAGAGATAATTTAACAGGTTTTACTTATCTTATTTACATAATAGAATTTTTAAGATATGTATATAAGATACATATCTTGAAAATTCTATTATATTCTATCATATTTCCGGTTTATAGAGAACCATTATTTACATAGGATAAAATTTGAATGCCCGGTTAAGTCAACTGTACGCCCTTGACGATTGGTTAGATTTAGTCTTGATATTTTCATTAGTTTTAACAAAAATATCACGACTTAACCTAACCAATCGTCAAGGGCGTACAGGTGACGTAACTGGGCATTCAATTAACCTAACCGCGCCTTCAATAATTTTACCGTAGGTTTCGATATATATATATCAGGGATGGGAAGCCGAATCGAAATCGAAATCGATAAACCGATAAAACCGATATTTTTCTTGAAGCGAAATCGAACAAAACCGAAACTGATATTTTTGGAAAAACCGAAATCGAAATTTAGACCGAAACCGAAAAGAATAAAAAACTTGAATCGGAATCGAAATCGATAAAAATATCAGTTCAAACCGAAATTAAGAAATAAAATTTAATATTCAAACTGCTTTCTATTAAAGGAGAGTTGACCAACTTCCGGGGATTAAAGACAGGGCTACTTTTATGATACCTGACTCCTCAAATAGTGTAACATAAGGGCGTGAAATTTTAAGATGTATTAGCTTCCTTACATTCCATCCAGTTTTGTTTATTTAGCCCTGATTTTTTTTATATATATAAATAGAAACAGGGTGCTTTGACTGCGTTGATCTGATAAATATATTCTCCTCCCTCAAAGGAGGGCGGTTTTAGGCGGGGTCCCTAAGAGTATTTAGCAGCAACTAAGAGCGTCTAGCGTCTTTATGAGAAAGAGAGAATTAGAAACCAAATATCAATTGGAGGATTCCATGTCATTCGCCGGAAACATCATTGCCTGGGAAACAACATTTTAGTTGTTCGATCAAATTTTAACTTGTAATTATAATTGTCGTACATTTAATAAAATGTTATCACTTTTTTTGTTTAATTTCCTTCTAAATATTATATTGAAACATATTATATTGAAATCTGAAAAACTGAAATCGAAATCGAAACTCGAATCGAAATCGATATGAAAAACCGAAATCGAAAAAAAACCTGAATCGAAAAAAATGAAAAAACCGAAATCGAAATCGATATTTCTCAAAACTCTGAACTGAAATCGAAACTCGAATCGAAATTCATTTCGGTTTCCCATCCCTGATATATATATATATATATATATATGCCCGGTTAGGTCAACTGTACGCCCTTGACGATTGGTTAGGTTTAGTCGTGATATTTTCGTTAAAATTAACGAAAATATCACGACTAAACCTAACCAATCGTCAAGGGCGTACAGTTGACCTAACCGGGCATTCAAATTTTATCCTGTGTAAATAATGGTTCTCTATTTATTATATGTTTGCAAAATAATAAATTTGTTGTTACCATTTTCTTATCTTATTTTGGTTAATTTGCAGAGTTTAAACTTTGGGGGGAATATAGTTGAAAAGATCCACATTAGGGTGGTGATTGTTAAAAAGAGTATGTTGGGGGGAGGGAAATAGTTTAAAAGATCCTATATATCTCCTCAGTGAATTTAATTATTCAATGATAAACATCAGAGTACAAAGTTTCGAAGACGTAATTCGATAGATACTGTTTAAATTTGCAGTTTTAATGGCCTGCAAACACCTTTCATTATTTTTTCACCATCATTGCTAAAAGCCTAAGGATGCCCAAAATATGAGATAGTCATTGGTTTTTCTCTCTTCACATAATTTCAAAATACTTTCATACGACTCAAAACTATAAATTATAGATAGGCCTAAACCCAAACATATTAAACATGATAGTAAATTGATACAACGGATTTACTATCTTATTTATATATGTAGGGAATAATGATGATGTCTGTCTGTCTGTTGTTTGTGTTCATTTATACACGCCTAAACCTTAAACGGCTAGGGTAATCTGCACCAAATTAAGTATACACATTAAAATTAAATCTTGGTGAACCGTAAAATAAAATCGAATATAAATTTAGAGTTTGTAACTCCAAGCATGGGCGTCTGCAAAGGCCCCGCCCCACCCTATTTCTGGGATTTCAGTAGAAAATTCGAAAACTCACAAAAATCATATATGGTATGGCATTTTAATATGTATTCATATTAAATATTATTCATATAACATGGTATGTCATTTAAATAGTATTAAAAATTAATACTATTAAAATGTAAATACTTTAATGAGTCGTGTATTGGTATTTTTTAGTAAAGAAGATAATAATGTCTAATAAGAATTTAATGTTTTGTTTATAAGAATTTAATAATGTTTTGTTTAATAAGAAATTTAATTATGGTTTGTACGTAAATAAGAAATTTAATGATGGTTTGTATGTAAATAAGAAATTAATAATGTTTGTTTGAAATTAAGAATATAAAATACTAGTTGGCAGTACCTGAAATGGGTTGAAAGAAGGAAGGATGCCTGAACCCAGTCCTCGGACGGGTGTGTCCTCCTAGTTAGTGGTTTTCGTTATTAGTATGTTATTGTGAATTTAAAATAGTTAATTCTCTCTCTCCGCGATAAAAGGTTAACAATGGGTCCGCACTCGCTTTACTCCGTTTGTTCAATTGTTTTGGCGTAAATAAAAAGTCAGTATATAGTAATAATAGTGTGTAATTTATTCCGGTTTCTTTGCTGTTCAAAATCTGAATGGTAGGCCACGCTATCGAGCTACCCGTCTGCTCGCGTTCGTATAAGAGTAAAAGCGCAGTAAAACGAGTGATAATAGTAAGAAAAGGCAAATAATGAAAAGAAAGTAAAAACGTTTTAAAAATTGCTACAAATGAGAAAATGACAAACTTGGTTCTTTTTGCCAGTTTCGTTCTCATTGAGATTGGTGGTATCCAGGTCAGACGATTTTCGTTTCATAAAGAATTTCCTAATGTCCATGTTGTTTTCATTCTGAAAAAGGGGTGTAAAAGTTAAACACTAAAGTATAATACAAGTTCACACAAACACTAAAAAGATAACAAATTAAGTATCAGATATAGATATAGAATCAGATCTGAATGTTAAAATGCCAAGAACTGTTTATTCACACAAGCTCCAAGAATGGAAGCTCTGTAATTGAGTAATAATATCCAGCAATAAAAGTTCCAATTAAAAGTTTCCATTTAAAACAATTAAATTTCTCTAAGCAATAGAAGCTCCAAGCCGTAGAACCAGGGCCGGATTAAGCTTTTGTAGGGCCCTGGGGCATTTAACTAATGGGAGGCCCCTCATATGGTGTCCATCTCAAATTTTCAATGTGTATCTCCCCCAGACCTCTACTTATAAGGGCGAAATAGAATAGGTACTCTGAATATATATATATATATATATATATATATATATATATATATATTCACTTGGTAAGTTATTAAAAAATTTGCAAAATTTGCAAAACTAGAAGACAGGAAGGTTCCCATGTACATATTAAATTTATTGAAATTTTGGTATTCCCACCAATCTTTCACTGTTAGGTGGGGCAATGTACTATCCGAGTGTTTTGGCTCCTCTTGCGGGGTGAGACAAGGCTCCTTGCTCTCCCCTATACTCAGGCCTGGATTAACCATTAAACAAAATAAGCACGTGCTTAGGACACCAAGGGAAGGGGGCACCACAGAGAAAACTTTTTAAAGTATAAATAAAGTTATAAGTAGGCAACAATAAGCATTATTTTGCATCTTTTGAACCATGTATGTTGAAATGCTATGTATCTTCAAGGTTAGAAAGCAGTGGAATAAAAGATGTTTTGTTTCGTACAAATAATATTTCTTCATTAGAATTTCTTTTTTCAAAAATTGACCACAGTAGTATAGCCGAAAAAGGGGAGAGTGCAAGAATGTTGCAAGTGATTACGTAATGTTGCAAAGGGGGGTGTTGCAAAAAAAATCCCCCCAAAGGGGGGATGCTGCAGATGCAACAAGGAAAACTTGGAGGCGGCGTTATCCCCCAAGAGAAAGAAGGAGGAGAGAAAGGAGGAGAGGTGTTCACCTGGCAGGAGCCAAGTGCATATTAAGACTTCAGCCGAGTAGGCGTTGTTTTATAGGCTCCTAATCAGCCAGTTGGCTTAGAAGGCGTAAATGGCTTGAGTTGCCAGATAACGCCATGTATTCAGTTTGTGCTATATATTTAATTCTAATCGAAGACTGAGTTGCCAAATACCATTGTATACATTATTATAGACGCCTAATCAGCCAGTTGGCTTAGAGGGCGTAAATGGCTAGAGTTGCCAGATACCACTTTTTAGCATTGCCAGATACCATTGTATACATTATTAAAGACTTCTAATCAGCCAGTTGGCTTAGAAGGCGTGAATGACTTGAGTTGCCAGATAGCGCCATGTATTCAGTTGCCAGATACCACTTTTTAGCATTATTATGGTGAGTTGTCTCACTAAACAATTAAAAGATTTCGTGCCATGTATTCAGTTGCCAGATACCACTTTTTAGCATTATTATGGTGAGTTGTCTCACTAAACAATTAAAAGATTTCGTTCCATCAGATACCATTGCTCAGGTACACAGAAGGCGTAACATGATATAATTAGAATTAAGTAAAACAACATTGCATCATTCTGTTTATTATAAATATATAGAAAATAAATATACATTTCAATAATAAGAAATATACACACACACACACACACACACACACACACAATTATGGAGATATATAGAAAATAAATATACATTTCAATAATAATTGAGGAATATGCATATAATCAAAAAAATATACACACACACAATTATGGAGATATATAGAAATAAATATACATTTCAATAATAATAGAAATATGCATATAATCATAACAGTACAGGAGAAATATCACGCAAATATATAAATACATTTCACTTTTTTTTCAAAATACTAAACTCGCACTTAATCGAGTTTACAATTAAATCATTATTGCTCTGCATTACGCAGTATATGCGGTTTAATAATATGTCACCGCTTAAAGTATAGGGAAACCTGTATTCGATATGAAGGGCTTTCATATCGTTCAGTACTATTTTTGTTCCCACTTTACAACCGGTTGGTAAGTCATCTTTAAATACGTCTAGAATACAATCAAAAGCACGCACAAAGAGTTCATCGTTAGCTACATTATTAAACGCAAGTTTATAAACACGCTTTTCCAATCGAGGGTTTATTTCTACCGACTCGAGCTTTTCAATCGTGAACTCACTCAACATAGCGGCAATTGAAATAATCTTCTAAATCGTTACGACAACTGCGCGTTATATAAAGAAATAGTTCTTCAGGGTGAACGGTGTAGGTGAGCTCAGCCTTGTACCGATCAATTGCTTTGTACCAAAGTTCATGGTATTTCAAAGAGTCTAAACTTTTTAAATAAACGTCCAGCTCTAGACCATTCTCACCCTGTTCAGCCCTACACTCGGTAAACCCATCGAGCAGAGCGGTGTATGCGTATTCAAGTACTGTATCAAAATAAAGCATATCCGTAACACGCGCGTCTAATATAGGTTTCAGCTTGCGGAATCCGACGATTTCAAACATTCTGTCGAGGATGAAACGGTTTCGCGTAGGAACAAGAGCGTTATTATCAGAAGCATTCTTCCACATCAGCCGTATATCAATGCACGGCCGATCGTTATTTATACACAACGTACATACAACGGCGTATGAGGGTGCGTCACTAATCTGCTCTCTTCTTGTACCTACGTTAGCAGGTATTTTATAACGATCTTCACTCCACTTCTCAACTATCACGAAGATTCTATTCATCTCCTCGACACTTAAATAAACCCGTTTGTTTGTTTGTCTACATTCCGTTTCCAGTACATAGCCAACGGTTCCGGATTTACGCCTGAACACGCGCAACGATTTCGTCACGGACACATCGTACGAGGCGTTGAGAATGCTGCTCAAAGGAAGTTCCATCGTATTCGAGGAGCGCACGTCCACTCGGTTCAAGCTCTGAGATAACTATGAGCCGTGTAAGGCACGCAGGTAGGCAGGAACGGTTCGACGGGCGGCTGACTCGATGATACGTGAATGGGCTTGTTCGTATGATCCGCGAGTCGCACCGAATTGTTGCACATATTTGTTTTTCCGGTACAAGAATTAATTTCATCACTACCAGACTACGCACCAGACAGTTTACCTCAGGATAAGAACTAGGCACATTTTATGTTTTACTAAACATCTTCACACTCCGGCGCACTATTTGAGAGGAACATATGCTCATATTTTTCCTTTCTGCCCATCAAACGATACTCGTCTCTAAAGTCTGTTAAAAACTCACGCAGGGCACTAGCCACAACCTCACTACGAACCTCATCATGATATACATTAATATAATGATAAAAATACTTAAGATTGTCCATGATCACGAGATTCACATTTTCAGTCGTAGGGTATGAGTAATCGACATGGTGTAGCATGACGTAATACCGCTTGTCACACCACCCATCCGCAAGACTCATTATCCATACCTGCTGCTTCTCTTCTGCACGCGTTGTTTCTTTTACTTCACGGTATATGTGAGACTATAAAGTTTAGCTCTGCAGCATACTTCAGCACATCGTCTGTGCAACGAAAGCCTTCATCGGTCTCACCAGAACATCCGTAGAGTATTTGTACATCTTGCAACTTCGCACAATCCAATGTGGTTTTAAAAGAGGCATAGGAGGGGGGAATATGAAGTTTTTCGGTATCCACCACATCCTGGCACTTTGCTGAATACCATTTCATAAACGTTGTGCAAGCAATATTAAAGGTAGCCATTTGAATACACGTCTGATCTTTTCTTCTGAATACACGTCTGATCTCTCGGGCTTACTGCAGTCGACTGACCACGCAGCGGCTCCCAGATAGTAGCATGACTCACGGTCTTACAGTAGGCGGAGCTTAGAACTTTCAGCTGCACACACACACACACACACACACACACACACAAAGGAGAAAGTGAAACGCTAATTGAAACATAATTTATTTGATAAACGAGATATTCAAGTTATATATATATATATATTTACAAATACGATTTAATAAACGAGATATTCAAGTTATATATATATATATTTACAAATACGTGTAATAAATCAATAGATACGATTATATACAAGACAAATATGTGTCAGTTATCAATAGAAGCATCAAACGTTATGGTATCCAAAGGGTACGGTATCATAGGTACCAGGTAACTGGTAACGTTTCCTATAGGTGTTACGGCACACCTTCGTACCCCTAAATTCCTTCACGCCCCCCAGCTTCTGCGCCCGAAAATTGTGAGTGCCTACAATTAGTTGGGGAGGTCGTTCGCCCTCATCACCGTCCAAACACACTAGATCCTTCAACGATTCAAAGTTAACAACCCGCCGATTCGCATGGTTGAGCGTAATACCCTTTGCCTTCACGATATATTTCATTTCCTCCCCCACCCTGACCCGTACCCCATAAGTTTTAGGTCCTGTTGAGACAAAAGAGTCGGCGTATGCGTTGTCCCCATACTCATCCTTGATCTCATCAGTGAGTTCGCCGAGGAACTCCCCAATAGCGGGCATGTATTCACCCTCCCTCTCTGTGAATATCACGCTATCTGTATCGGCATACAATACTCTCCGCCCAAGAGAATGCAATAGACCCCAAAGTTTTATACGGGCTTAGGCTGTTGTGAAGCTGGCCACAGGTATGTTTGTAACCCTTGAGATATCTGTGGCCAATTCAGTGTTGTACTTTATTATGTAAGTATTACCTACATTCACGATCTCCATGACCTCTTTATCGGGAGCATTGGCATAATCCCAGACATCGCTATAACTTTGTGCAAAATGAATGTTCCCTTTGCCGGTATTTTGCGCAAATTTTCCCCATAGACTGTTTAGACACAACTTTGCACTAAAGCGCTTGCCAGGATTCTTTGCAATTTGGGCACGATCCCATCGGTAAACCCATCGAGCAGAGCGGTGTATGCGTATTCAAGTACTGTATCAAAATAAAGCATATCCGTAACACGCGCGTCTAATATAGGTTTCAGCTTGCGGAATCCGACGATTTCAAACATTCTGTCGAGGATGAAACGGTTTCGCGTAGGAACAAGAGCGTTATTATCAGAAGCATTCTTCCACATCAGCCGTATATCAATGCACGGCCGATCGTTATTTATACACAACGTACATACAACGGCGTATGAGGGTGCGTCACTAATCTGCTCTCTTCTTGTACCTACGTTAGCAGGTATTTTATAACGATCTTCACTCCACTTCTCAACTATCACGAAGATTCTATTCATCTCCTCGACACTTAAATAAACCCGTTTGTTTGTTTGTCTACATTCCGTTTCCAGTACATAGCCAACGGTTCCGGATTTACGCCTGAACACGCGCAACGATTTCGTCACGGACACATCGTACGAGGCGTTGAGAATGCTGCTCAAAGGAAGTTCCATCGTATTCGAGGAGCGCACGTCCACTCGGTTCAAGCTCTGAGATAACTATGAGCCGTGTGAGGCACGCAGGTAGGCAGGAACGGTTCGACGGGCGGCTGACTCGATGATACGTGAATGGGCTTGTTCGTATGATCCGCGAGTCGCACCGAATTGTTGTACATATTTGTTTTTCCGGTACAAGAATTAATTTCATCACTACCAGACTACGCACCAGACAGTTTACCTCAGGATAAGAACTAGGCACATTTTATGTTTTACTAAACATCTTCACACTCCGGCGCACTATTTGAGAGGAACATATGCTCATATTTTTCCTTTCTGCCCATCAAACGATACTCGTCTCTAAAGTCTGTTAAAAACTCACGCAGGGCACTAGCCACAACCTCACTACGAACCTCATCATGATATACATTAATATAATGATAAAAATACTTAAGATTGTCCATGATCACGAGATTCACATTTTCAGTCGTAGGGTATGAGTAATCGACATGGTGTAGCATGACGTAATACCGCTTGTCACACCACCCATCCGCAAGACTCATTATCCATACCTGCTGCTTCTCTTCTGCACGCGTTGTTTCTTTTACTTCACGGTATATGTGAGACTATAAAGTTTAGCTCTGCAGCATACTTCAGCACATCGTCTGTGCAACGAAAGCCTTCATCGGTCTCACCAGAACATCCGTAGAGTATTTGTACATCTTGCAACTTCGCACAATCCAATGTGGTTTTAAAAGAGGCATAGGAGGGGGGAATATGAAGTTTTTCGGTATCCACCACATCCTGGCACTTTGCTGAATACCATTTCATAAACGTTGTGCAAGCAATATTAAAGGTAGCCATTTGAATACACGTCTGATCTTTTCTTCTGAATACACGTCTGATCTCTCGGGCTTACTGCAGTCGACTGACCACGCAGCGGCTCCCAGATAGTAGCATGACTCACGGTCTTACAGTGGGCGGAGCTTAGAACTTTCAGCTGCACACACACACACACACACACACACACAAAGGAGAAAGTGAAACGCTAATTGAAACATAATTTATTTGATAAACGAGATATTCAAGTTATATATATATATATATTTACAAATACGATTTAATAAACGAGATATTCAAGTTATATATATATATATTTACAAATACGTGTAATAAATCAATAGATACGATTATATACAAGACAAATATGTGTCAGTTATCAATAGAAGCATCAAACGTTATGGTATCCAAAGGGTACGGTATCATAGGTACCAGGTAACTGGTAACGTTTCCTATAGGTGTTACGGCACACCTTCGTACCCCTAAATTCCTTCACGCCCCCCAGCTTCTGCGCCCGAAAATTGTGAGTGCCTACAATTAGTTGGGGAGGTCGTTCGCCCTCATCACCGTCCAAACACACTAGATCCTTCAACGATTCAAAGTTAACAACCGCCGATTCGCATGGTTGAGCGTAATACCCTTTGCCTCACGATATATTTCATTTCCTCCCCCACCCTGACCCGTACCCCATAAGTTTTAGGTCCTGTTGAGACAAAAGAGTCGGCGTATGCGTTGTCCCCATACTCATCCTTGATCTCATCAGTGAGCTCGCCGAGGAACTCCCCAATAGCGGGCATGTATTCACCCTCCCTCTCTGTGAATATCACGCTATCTGTATCGGCATACAATACTCTCCGCCCAAGAGAATGCAATAGACCCCAAAGTTTTATACGGGCTTAGGCTGTTGTGAAGCTGGCCACAGGTATGTTTGTAACCCTTGAGATATCTGTGGCCAATTCAGTGTTGTACTTTATTATGTAAGTATTACCTACATTCACGATCTCCATGACCTCTTTATCGGGAGCATTGGCATAATCCCAGACATCGCTATAACTTTGTGCAAAATGAATGTTCCCTTTGCCGGTATTTTGCGCAAATTTTCCCCATAGACTGTTTAGACACAACTTTGCACTAAAGCGCTTGCCAGGATTCTTTGCAATTTGGGCACGATCAAGTTGTATACCTTCGCGGTCGCGGTAACGTTGAATATAGGCAGACTTTTCATCTTCGGTATCAACTCCTCGCGGATACCCTGATGCCTCAACCTTATCCTTCAAAAAGGCGTTTATATATGGTGTGAAAAGGTTGGGTAGCTTCTGAAACCTCCACACCTCATGTATCTTCAGTATTCTATACCATGGCGTACGGCTAGGGCCAGCTCAGGACTTGTATATACGCCTCTGATCTTACGATGGTGGGGTATATGGTTACAATCGCCGTTATTCTCTTCCGCGCACTTCACGCACAGGGGAAACATGAGCTTGTGGTCGATAACGACAGGTAAGATTGGCATCCATAAATTGTGTAGGGGGAGTACGTCTACGAAAGAGAGCCCAAAGTAACGATCATTCAAATTTCTTGAAAATTCATTGATGGAGGGCAGGTTAGGTTCCACCAGTTTCTCAGGAGCGCCCACGGGGTAAGGATTGTTCTTCATCACGTATGGGTATAAAGAACAGAAATCGTAGTAATGGAGCTTCACGCCCTCCGTAGGTGGAAAGTATAGTCTGAATGGATTTGTACGTCCTCCAAACAAGCTATCACCACATTTGAGAGGATCCAGCACCATTGAACGCTTGATCGTGTTTATTTCCTCACGGTACACCTCGTCTGTCTCCATCCGTGCATCATATTCATGCTCCCACAAGACTTTGTGAGTGAACTGTGATCCTATAAGTTGATCGCGGGTGCGGGTCCATGCAAGAATGCAAGACAGTCGGCAGGAGATCTACCGTGGATATCTCCGGCGATTCCGCACTCAGGACGGGGGCATCCATGCCACCAGCATCCGTTAAAGGAGTACACAGTCTTCACACCAGTGACACGGTTTTAACTTAACCCATCAACCCAAAAAACACGTCCATTAATCTTAATGGGTACTTCACCCGTGTTGCGGGCGTGCTTTATGTATACACCTGTCTGTTGCTGTAGGTGTATGAGCCAGTAAATAGCCTTGTGTCCGTAACTGCGGGGTTTGTTTCGGTGAATAACACTAGGCAACAAAGATTTTGTTACAGAAGACCAAATAGGTGCTCCTAGCTAATTTCGGTATGCTGATTTCAAATCTATAATTAGATTTTTTCTATCACGTCTAGATTTTGTGTAAAATGCAAATCACTTTTAGTAAAATTTTCTACCACGTCCAGATTTTGGTTTTAATCGGCTTAATGCCAGTAATATGAAACTTGCTTTTCAAGGTTAAAGCAATTTTTTTTGCCAACTATATACAAATTCGAACAATTTTGATAAATAAAATTTATCCCGAGTTGGAAACACTGAGTCAAGAGCATAGTAACGGGCAACGGCCCAACGGTCAGTCGCTACGTGACAGTCAAGCAGAACGGTTGTTGAAGCTCTCTGCTGATGAGCAAGTGACAGGTTGTGGTGACTTGTGTGTTTTTATAGCATTTGTTTTGTACTACGGTGTGTATTTCTTTTTATTTTGCACATCGTGATAATTACTTTCTACGTTTTTTCAGATATTGTATGGTAATTCAAAATGGCATCAAATAGACGTGCTTGTGTAAATCACCCAGACAACTTCTGCTTTGTCTGTGGAGAATATACACCTAAGCCACAACGTAGAAACATAACAACAAAGATTAAACTTGCCTACAAGTGTTATTTTGACTAAGTTAGGAAACCAACAGAGGGACTGGGCACCACATATTTGCTGTGCACAGTGCAATGCAATGTTAATAGCTTGGATGAATGGTAAAAGAAAAGCTATGCCGTTCTCAGTCCCCATGGTTTGGCGTGAGCCGAAAAATCACTTCAATGATTGTTATTTTTGTTTGACAAAGATTGCTGGTTTCACAAAGAAAAACAAATCAAAGATCACGTACCCAAACTGCGAATCAGCAATGAAACCAGTACCACATGATGAAACAAATCCACCACCAGTTCCACCAGCAACGATAACAGACAGCAGTTCATCTGAAGATTCTGCTAGTGATATAGAAACAGGGAAAGATGGCATATATGTTCCAGATGCAAATATTTCCCCACATTTGTTAAGTCAAGCGGAGTTAAATGACTTAGTGCGCGATTTGGAATTACCAAAAGAAAAGGCAGAGTTGCTTGGTTCAAGACTTCAAGAATTTAATCTTCTCCAACCAAACACCAAAGTTTCCCATTTCCGCCAACGCCATTTGCAGTTTTCATCATTTTACTTACAGGAAGAAAACGTTTGTTTCTGCCACGATATCAGTGGTCTGATGCAAGGGATTGGCTGTCGCTATGATCCAAAAGAATGGAGACTGTTCATTGACTCTAGTAAAGCTAGCCTTAAAGCTGTATTACTGCACAACGGCAATGAAAAACCTTCAATACCTGTAGCACATGCCACTGGCCTTAATGAGACTTATGAATCGATGAAACTGCTGCTAAGACTCATCAAATATAAGGACCACACATGGAATATTTGTGGCGACCTTAAAGTTGTATCATTACTTCTTGGGTTACAGTTGGGCTACACAAAGCATATGTGCTTTTTGTGTCTATGGAACAGCAGAGATGACAAGAACCACTACAAAACACATGATTGGCCATCTAGAACTGAACATGTTGTTGGTAAATACAATGTGAAACACCCAGCACTTATTGACCCTCAGAAAGTACATCTTCCACCACTTCACATTAAACTTGGCCTTATGAAAAATTTCGTGAAGGGTATGGATCATCAAGGTAGTGGTTTCCAATATTTAAAGGATAAATTCAAAGGAATATTGACAGATGCTAAGCTAGAAGCTGGAGTTTTCACTGGACCACAGATCCGCAGTGTCATCCACGACTCATCGTTTCCATCTAACCTAAATGAGAATGAACTAGGAGCATGGACATCTTTCGTTGAAGTTGTCAAAAATTTTCTTGGAAACCACAAAGCTGAAAACCACCGTAAACTCGTAGAAAACATGCTTAAATCTTATGAAATAATGGGATGCAGAATGTCTTTGAAAATTCATTTTTTACATTCTCATCTTGACTTCTTCCCGGCCAACCTTGGGGCTGTAAGTGACGAGCATGGTGAGCGCTTCCACCAACAGATCTCAGTTATGGAAAACAGATACCAAGGTAATTTCAACCCAAATATGATGGGAGATTATTGTTGGTTCCTGCAGAAGGAGAGCTCGTCATCCTACAAGCGACAAAGGAAGAGGACACACCAAAGTTTCACTTAAGAACAGGAATTTGCCTTTCAGTAGTAACAACAAAATACTAACGCGCTTTGGGTGGATGGTTGGGCGCAGGGGTGGTAACTCCGCCAGCGGAATTCCGCTGTCTGTCTTAAGCCAGAATAAAGGAGGAAAGACATCCCTGTTCACTAATTATTTAAGTATGCTTAACATAAAACGTGGCACGGAAAAGTAGCTTAGACGGCTTTCGTAATAGAAGCGGGTGAGAAAAAAAATGAAAAATAGGGGTTTTCGGTTACACAAAATCTGGACGTGATAGAGAAATTTTGATATCAGATCTGAAATCAGCATCACCGCTTTAGTAGGAATCAGTAGTTCACGTGTCTGTAACAAAAAAAAAGTTGAAATTTGTTGCCTAGTGTAATGGATAAGGTGCCTTTAGGCATGAAGTTATTCTTGAACACCGTAAAACATAATGATGCGATGGTGGTTGCGACTTGCAGCGGGTCGCATTTGAAACGGGCTATGTACAATGTACATCCTTCTAAAGGCCTGGAAACATACTCTAAGCACGCGCACATCATTCACGCAATAACGCTCACATTCATCAGCTATATTATAAGGGTTACTTTCATTAAAACTGTTGTAGTATCGATCAAAGTCTTCACGTTCATCTACACTCATACAGTCATAGTTAAAATAATGTTTGGGTGGTGGTGGGACTACGTAGTTTAAAGTCTCGCTGGTGAGGAAAGTGTAAGGGAAGTATACTTTTGAAACTTCAGCTGCTACTCCCATCACCTTGGGTAGCTTTGCTAATTTACAAGGTGTGAATAATAAAGTATCTTTAAATTGTACATTGCCTCTTATCTGCATCTGTATTAATTTGTTGCCTCTTTTCAATGGATCACCTGTAAATATCTCAGAGGATTCGTGTTCAAGCATCTCCTTATAAAGGAACTGCGTGTCAAACTTTGCCCCGTTATGGGCGAGAATATACACAGTCATTTTTTTGAACTTGTCGGCTAACTTGACAATATAGCACACAAATAGTTTCACAGGACTATCGCGGACATTCGTTTTAAAAACGTTTGTCCGTTTACCGCATTTGGGGCACTCGTCACATTCGATCCCCATACACTCATCACAGATGGTCTGGATCACAATTAAATGTGGAATTACCTCTTTGGTTTCAGCGTTCGTATATGTTTCTATATCGTAGTATACAGTTATACAAGGGTTATTTTTAGGCTTAGCATCTTTCATATAACATACATGCTTTACTCCATCCGCCTTATATTCCTCCTGGCATGTAGGACAGTGAATTTCGTCACACTTGTGCTTAAATTTCCCCCAATTATCCATTGTGTGAAACATACCACATTCACAGATTCTCATTTTCCTGCGCGTGCCAATTGATTTATGGAAATCAAAGCAGTTATTATTGAAGAATGTACGTCTACACACATCGCAGTCTCTCTTCTCAGCTTCAACTACACGGCTTTCACATTTGGTGCTTTTACACTGCTCACATACCATGTGACATTCTTTACAATGTCTCACTATATCATCCGCAAACTCGAGGCACCCCTTACACAAATCATGATGTCTCCCATATTTCGACTTTTGTCATAACTCGCGTAAAGCCACCTTATATTACGGATGGGAGATACGTTGTCCCTGACAATCCTAAAATAAGTAGGGGTCTTGTACGATCTCTCACACAGCTTTTAAAACATACACAGTCCTACGACGATCATCCAACCCAAATACAACTATACGGACATTCATTTCCTGTTCTACCATTCTCAGCTCTTCAGGACCCATATTACAGTCAAATTCAAGTTCACAGTCTACAGCTAGTTTACGGGCACGTTCCACGACCGTAGGCAACCAAATTTTTTGAGCGTGTATTTTGTACAGTAAACATACGTGCTAAGAGTACTGCTATAAAGCCGCAACCACGATCGACGTTTATATGCTTTCGGTAAATAGTCGGAGAATTGAAGTTAAGAGTATACGGTATGGCACTATGGCCCGCAACACGGAATACACGATCAATATTTACCGTGAAGTTGTCCATATTAAAGGCTATACTACTTTGGGCGGCCTGCATTATACGTCCTAATATATATTCTACATCTTCAGCCGTCAAACGTCTAAATGGCACTATCACCCAATAATAATCTACATCACCGTCATCTGACCCGAATCCAAAGGACAGACTCGTCCTGACTTCACGCTCGTCGCGGTTCTGAAGAGCAAACTCTACAATACGCTGTACAACCCGGCGTAGCCCGCGCTCAATTCCATTGCTATACATGGCTCTATGGTCGACCCTGACTCTATACCGATTTCTAGTCAAGGCTGGGGTGGGGGCTGCGGAGCGCACCAACTCAAGCGTTATAGCATCCTCAACAGAACGGGGTGCAACTGTGGCGGATGAATTAGGGGGTATATTAGCGGAAGGTGCTGATGGGGGAACTGTTGCGTAGGAGGTTGAGGGCTGGGGATCTATTATTGTAGACTTAACAGAACGGGGGGCAACTGTGGCGGATGAATAAGGGGATATATTAGCGGGAGGTGCTGCTGGGGGGGTTGTTGCGTAAGAGGTTGAGGGTTGGGGATCTACTGTATTACTGCTGCAACAGGCGCGTATTTCGGTCGCTTTATACCTGACGTGGGGTTCTCATACCTCCGCTTTGGACGTGCTACCGGTATCGCTGGTGAGGGTTCGTTGGCAGGGGAGGAGATCACAACTACACTGTCGTCGAGGTCATCCGTAATGTCAATGATGGGGTGCTCTACCTCATCGTCATTCACGGTTCTGTGGGAGAAGAAAACAAAATATAAGGAACAGCACTCAAAATTTGTAATATTTTGTAAATGACCCACTTAGGAGTGTGACGTGTTAGAAATGGACTCTGTAGAAAAATTCAGATTCACGAGCCCATCCACATGTATTATATCTGGACCTACAGGGTGTGGTAAAACTGTGTTTATGCTTAAAATCATTAAAGAAAAGGGAGAGATGTTCTCGAAATTTGTGCATAAAGTTATATGGTGCTATTCGACGTATCAATCAGTGTTCAACGAGTACCAAGATGATATTTTGTTCCACAAAGGCGTATGTGACGTTAATTCGTTAAAGGGAAATGAACATACAATCATTGTAATTGACGATCTCATGTTGGAGATGGATAAAACGTTTGCCGAGACATTTACAGTATTCTCCCACCATCTTAACATAAACGTGTTCTTCATCAATCAGAATCTATTTTTAAAAATAGATACATGCTCGATGTGTCGTTAAATACGCAATATCTAGTCTTATTCGCGCAACGTAGAGATGTATCACAAATTGGGGTATTAGCCAATGAAATGTTCCCGAATCAGCGTAAGGAGTTTTTGGAAGTTTATAAAGAAGCTACAAGCACGCGTTACGGGATTTGCTTTGCGACCTTCATCCGCGAAACACGTTTAGAATGCTTCTACGAACGAATATATTTCCAAACGAGCCTGAAACGGTGTATATTCCAGAATGACAAAGAGACTAAAGAAATATCGTGAATTAATAAAAATCTATCATCGACTGCCCCGGGCAATGCAGCAGATGTTTATTAAAAATATCGACGCCGACTTTTTAAAATGCATCTGTGAAATCTGTCTTAACGTTATAAATTGCAATGTATCAATGAAAACCCCTCAGAAGGCTCGCCTACGCCGCTACAAGAACATAATACGTGCATTCGCTCGTAAAAGTCAAACTGGAGCGAAGAAAAAACGAATTATTGTACAAACAGGAGGGTCATTTCTCCCCATCTTATTTTCAGTTTTGGGTCCTTTACTGACTAGATCAGGGGTGGGGAACCTGCGGCCTTTTGGGGTATTAGTTGCGGCCTTCTGCCTGTTTGACATTCAGAATTCATACCGTACGATAATGGACAGCAACTGATACCCCTTTAGGGCTTTAGGCTATTTCATTAGATCATGGTTTCAGCTTCACTGCTTCTTACACATACAAGCCTTCTTTATGGCTTGAACAATAGGAAATATGGCAACGCTGCCAGTTGAAACTGGCAGCGTTGCCTTTCGGCTTACGCCCTTACCTATCAACGATCAACTCGACTGGCTGACTGGATGACAGTTACTGACGATTCTCCGATAGTGACACGCACGCTTGTTTCCTTTAAAACTGTAAATCTTTGATCAATTCGTGTACCATTTTTATTTATAAATCTTCTGGTACCCCAATCATGTCAAAAACTGTGAAAAGAAAATTAAAGGAAGAGAACAGAGTATTCCATGAAGAATTGGAATTGCAGTATTTCATAGTTGCTGAAAAAGATAAAATGATGTGTTTGCTCTGCAACGCCATAATTGCAACAGTGAAGAAACACAATGCATATCAGCATTATGCAACTCATAAGAACCACAAGTATGCTATATTGGAATCAACGTTTTCATTTGTGACTCAAATCAAAACGCGCTTGAGATCTCAGATGACGAATATTCACCTGGAGGACGAACTAAAACTACGGTCAACGATGTTGGAACCAAATGTACGACTCCCGTCCCGCAATAAGCAGTCACAAAAAAGTCATTAAATGGTTTATCACTTTTTCACTTAATATATTAACATCATTTCACTTAATATCATTTTTCACTTAATATCATATTAACATCATTTCACTTAATATAATTTTTCACTTAATATCATATTAACATCATTTCACTTAATATAATTTTTCACTTAATATCATATTAACATCATTTCACTTAATATAATTTTTCACTTAATATTAGTTCTATTGTCAATTATTCCCCCCCAAAATAATGTGCACTTGCTGAATTTTTTTATTTATTATAAAAGCCCTCACGTATTATCAAGTTTGATTTAAAATTAGTAAATATGTAGATTGTAGACTAAAATATGACATTTTGTTGTACTGTATATGTTAAATTCTCAGCATGCGGCCTAATAGGGTCTTGGTTAAATGAAATGCGGCCTTCCAATGAAAAAAGGTTCCCCACCCCTGGACTAGATTAATATAATGAAGAAAGTGGTAGTGATTCCCCACGAGGTGTACGCTTCACTGCAAAGGAATCCAGACACGGTTCTAGAGCCCAGTAAAAGCAGACTTAAAAGAATGGAAAGCGGATTGCTAGCCCTATTAAACAGTGAAAAAACACCTGATGAGAAAAGAATCTTATACCAAGAAGCTCTGCAGAAATTTCTTCACGAGTACGAAAATTATAAGAGCCCTACAGAGATTCCTGTGGTTATTAGGCACAGCACGGGGGACGATGGACATGGCGACATAGGATCTGAGCCCGACGATACAGCTGACCAACCAAAAATTAAGGGATTAGCCACACAACATATCGAACATGTATTAAAAAGCACCCTCCCACATACATTGATGAGTAAAGGCTTAAGTCTTTATAATCTATTGAATGAGGATCCAGCCATACAATGGACCGATACAGGCGAGATCATTGTGGAAGGATCAAAGGTACAGGGATCGAATATCGTAGACATTGTCCATGATCTGGTGAGAAAGTGGGATAGGCCATCACCATCAGGATGGAAGCATATTAAAGCAAGACTACAAAAAATAAATGTCCCTAAAAAGTTGATAGGAAATCTGAACAGGTTAAAAGACTTGGAACATGCAACGCATGTGACACAATTGAAGGCGCCGTCACCCCCGGCGGTAACACCTTTGAAGAGGAGCAAGAAGAGGTTAAACCAACCCTACCCACGTGCCTCTAAAATACGCAAATGGCTAACGTATTAACTAAACGCTATTATGACATTTCTAACCCATCCTCTTACGGCGGCGTAGATAGACTGTACAGAAGTGTTTACGGAGTAGGAAAAAAAGATGTTGAAAGATTTTTGAGGGAGCAGGACGCTTATACGCTTCATAAGCCTGTGAGAAAAAGGTTTAAAACAGCCAAGACAACGGCTTCCTCGATTGATTCTATTTGGCAAGCAGATTTAACAGACATGCAAAGATATTCTGTGTATAACGATGGTTACCGCTACATTCTATTCATAATAGACGTATTCTCTAGATATCTGTGGCTAGTTCCTCTGAAAAATAAATCACCTGAAACAGTTGCTAAAGCCACCAAAACGCTAATGTTAAAAGAAAACAGGGTTCCTGGCTATTTTTGTACGGATATGGGGAAGGAATTTATAGGCCGTGCTTTTCAGAACATGTTGACAGAGTTTAATATCAGCTATTACACAACCAATTCTATACATAAGGCTTCTTTAGCTGAAAGAGTTCAGCGCACCATAAAGGAACGCATGCACCGTTATTTTACACATAAAAACACATACAGATTTCTAGACATTCTGGAATCATTGGCATCATCCTACAACCGCTCACACCATCGCACGATTGGGACAACACCTAACGAAGTTTTAGAAAGAGGTACGCTCCCGAGAAGAGATGGATCACCAACACCACTACCACACTCGGCGCGCTTCAAAATCAATGATTATGTAAGGCTGTCGCGTTCGGGGAATAAATTCGCAAAGGGTTTTGAGCAAGGATGGACACGCGAGATTTTTAAAGTTAGGGCTATGAGACCTAAAGGTGAGATAATGATGTATTACATTGAAGATTTGAATGGGGAAGAAATCTCAGGAGGTTTTTACCGCGAGGAATTGCAGAAAGTTGCGTTTAATTTAGGAAAAAATGTGTTTAAAATTGAGAAAATTTTAGGAAGCAAAGGTTCAGGAAAGAGAAAAATGTACCTGGTGAAATGGCTAGGGTACCCAGAAAGCTTCAACACCTATATAAAAGCTGATGCAATAATGAAGCTTAAATAGTATGCAACATGGCTCCTAACCATTTCTACGTCACACTCCCGTCCTCCTCGTCCCTGTCTGTACACCCTAACAACACACTAGCCAACTTTGTAACAGAGTCCACGGGCACATTGAATTGGGTCGTGATTCGTATGAGGTGGGGATATGCGAAATTCAGCTGGACACCATCTTTTTAAATATTGAACATAAAGAAACCGTTTTTACGATTCTTAGAGACATTGACGAATGTGAAAAAGCTGGGGTAGCTATGGATGAAACTATGCGTATCGCTCGGACTAAGGCTGCACGGTATTACAGTACAGAAGTAAGACTAGGACCGGGTCAATATGGTTCGGTCGAGGATGTTGTGAGAGGCTTAAACGTAAGTTTAAGAAACTCAAACCTTACGAATGATTTAGTATACGTAATCGTAAACAACCCTGCACATACACTAATCCTAAAATCAAAGACTAACAGACGTATTAAAGACCATAGAAAGTTCAAATTCTAACCAATGGCCGATATAGCGCAGCCTTCCAAAGAGACACATTTCACGAGACACAGCATGACTTGTCCAGATTAATGTATCAATTGAAGATGGAGAAATTGGCTGAAAGGTCCCCAGACATGTGCTATATTTACAGTAATATAGTGGAGCACCAGTTTGTTGGGGATACCCAGGCACGCCTGCTGCGCATTGCTCACATCCCCAACCATAGAGGAAGGAGTTTGAGTATTACATATGACAGACCCCATTATGTGAATGTCGCAACTAATTTAATAACCAATATCTCAATATATATAAGAACGATTGAGGGTGAAAACTTCCCATTCGGTAACGGGTGCTTAACAGTGAAGCTACACTTTCGACGCACTGAGTTATAATGGATAGAAAGCCTTTCACCGTCTATCGAGGGGTGAGATACCAGCGCGGTAGTGGACTTGGATCCATTTTTTCATCCATACTACGTACGGCTGTTCCTTTGCTGAAGAGGGGTGCCAGATACCTCGGAAGGAAAGCGCTACAATCAGGCCTTAACACTGCAGAAGACATATTGGCCGGGGCTAAACCTAAAGAAGCTCTAAAAAAACATTTAAAGCGTACACGGGACGAAATCATCAAAGATGCAAAGAGAAAAATGCGTGGTGGCGGGAAGAAGAAGAAGAGGGCTGCCCGGAAGAAGGGGTCACGTGGTATTAAACGTAAAAGGCTATCAAAAAAGAAGTGCTGTAAGCGAATGAAACCTATGGTTGACCACTTTTTTGACTGATATAAGCTAAGGACATTGATCTCATGAATCATAGTTTGTTTACCACTTGTCGAGAGAGGAGTCACTATTTCGCCATGGCACGCTTCATCCACCCATGTAGTTTACAATGCTGTAAATCGGAGCTGTCCCTTTTTGAGCTGCCTCCAACCCAAGTTTCTATTGAGCACAGTGACTTTATTACAATTAACCCTTTAAACACAATTAGTTCCCCGAGTGCACCTATAGAATTCGTGATACCCAGCTCAGGCCCTTACTTTTTTATCCAAGCTGTGTGCACATGTACGCTAAGCTACGTATAGCCCATTCTGATGGAACGGTCTGCGATGACAAATATGCTGTATACCCTGAAACAAACTTTCTGCACTCCATATTCAACCAGTGTGACGTATATTTAAATCAGACCAACATATCGGCAGGCACGGGGTACTATCATCTACGCGCCTATCTGGAAAATGTCCTCAACTTTTCCAAAGAAGCGAAGGCTACCTTTTTAAGTGCCGAGGGATATTATCAAACTAAAGATGAAAGTAGTATAAAGGACAAATTTAAAAATTCTAAAAAGAAAATATACGAGTGTTTTGGACGGTTGCACACAGATTTCACTTTCCAGGAGAAGTTGCTTGTCAACGGGGTGGATATGAAAATAAAGCTCACCCGCACGAGTCCTGAGATCTGCTTAAATCTGGATGCTGATCAAGAAGAGGGTGCAAAGCCCGTTGTGGTTCACATTATGGACACATACCTCCGCGTACGGCGAGTGAAATTAAGTTCACCAAAACAACTAGAAATTGAGAAAAATTTACTAAACGCTACAGTGAAATATCCTATTAACAGAGTACAAATCAAACTATATACGGTTCCTGCAGGGTTGGCATCGAAGCAGATAGAAAACATTGCCCTGGGAAATCTTCCTAAAAGGATATTAATCGGATGCAGGACCATGCTTCGGTGAATGGAAAATATAAAAAGAGTGCCTTTAAATTCGAGAATTTCGGACTTAAAATATAACTATACGTTAATGGCACTGCTTTGGGTGGAACAATGGGTACGGACTATTCATCAGACGCTGTGTTACCTCTTTGTGCCAGAGCCTATAGTAATCTGACCCATATTGCAGGTGATTGTGATGAGCTTGGTAATGGGGTAACGCAGGAAGAATTCATTGATCAATTTAACCTTTATCCGTTTGACATTACACCTGACTTATCTGCTAGCGTAAATACCCATTTAACCCCACAGCAGAGCGGAAACATCTCAGTGCGGCTGGAATTCGCCAAGCCTATAGACGCTCCTATTAGTGTACTAGTATATCTCGAATCGCAAGCCCTAATAGAAGTAGATAGATTTAGGAGCGTTATCACTGACTTTTAAAATGGATGCTAATACACTTCAGAAAGTAATGGAACGAGTCACACGTTCCAAATTTATCGGCGTGTTTGCGAAGAATGAAACATTGAGTTTGCCAAGTACGCGAGAATGCGGTAGTCTTATTGTGAACACATGTCATCGGTAATGAAGGGATTCATTGGATCGCTGTCTATTTTAAAAATAGACAGCGCCTGTACTATTTTGATTCACTCGGTACTCAACCCTGGAGTGACCCTATTATTGTAAAATTTCTCGCTCAGTTACATATTCCCGAAGTTGTATGGAACCCGTTTCGTGTACAAGGATATTTTAGTAATGTTTGCGGAATGTACTGCGTCTCATTTCTCATGCATATGTCATGTGATAAAGAATTTATAAATTTTTTAAATTTATTTGACCCGTGCCACACTCGCCGAAACGATGAAATGGTATGCAGACAGATAAAAATCCGTTTTCCAATTGTACGTACTCGTTGTATAGTATAATGTTTTTGTTCGTATATTTGTAACGGTATATTCTGTAGTTGGTTATTGTACTGATTTCTTTCATTTAATAAATTTATGAAAATATATTGTGTCTTCTTACCCCAAAAAGATCGAAAAACACTTACATTATTTCGGTGTGACATTGCTGACTGATCAGTATATCCTCCGTATTCATGACACGAGATTCTTCAAAAGATTGTATAACACGTGTCAAATCCTCATCGGACCTTAAAGGAATAATGTTCATTCTTTTAAAACATATACAGAGTATACAGACAGATCCCCATTATGTGAAGATATCTTTGGTTCATTTAAGAGGAATAACATTTAAAACGATTGCCATAAAAAATTTCGATTTTAGCATAATGGCGATAAGAGGTAAAACCAAATAACATTTAAAACGATTGCCATAAAAAATTTCGATTTTTGGTGTGTATCTAAATGAAGTATTTGACGAGATACTACAACCCTCCATATATATATATATATATATATATATATATATATATATATATATATATAAAATCGAATTATAGACACTTACATTTCTATGGTAGTCCCTTGCGTCGGATTGTAAGGAGCGTCACTGCAAATATCTTCAACGGTTTGCGTTGGAAATAATTCATCACGGTCAATCGCGTTAAAAAGATTAATTGCAGTTAATGCTGCAGTGTCACTTCATACAAATCGGGGGAGACGTACAGGTCCATGGTGGAGGATGTGTGACATTCATTATGCTGACTGATCAGTATATCCTCCGTATTCATGACACGAGATTCTTCAAAAGATTGTATAACACGTGTCAAATCCTCATCGGACCTTAAAGGAATAATGTTCATTCTTTTAAAACATACAGAGTATACAGACAGATCCCCATTATGTGAAGATATCTTTGGTTCATTTAAGAGGAATAACATTTAAAACGATTGCCATAAAAATTTCGATTTTAGCATAATGGCGATAAGAGGTAAAACCAAATAACATTTAAAACGATTGCCATAAAAAAATTTCGATTTTTGGTGAGTATCTAAATGAAGTATTTGACGAGATACTACAACCCTCCATATATATATAAAATCGAATTATAGACACTTACATTTCTATGGTAGTCCCTTGCGTCGGATTGTAAGGAGCGTCACTGCAAATATTTCAACGGTTTGCGTTGGAAATAATTCATCACGGTCAATCGCGTTAAAAAGATTAATTGCAATCAATGCTGCAGTGTCACTTTCTTCATACAAATCCGGGGAGACGTACAGGTCCATGGTGGAGGAATGCACTGGCAGGATTATTCACTGACGCGAAAATAGCTACTGTTACTCCCAACTGAAAAATATCTCTTTTATATGCACAATCGCCAAGCTCCGCCCCAAAAGACCAGATGTTCGTAGTGATTGGTTGCCAGTGTAGCTGGGTGGAGCTATGATGTGTACCAATCCGCTATAACGGGGCCGGACGACTAATGACATCTTTATATTTTCTCAAAGAAATATATCCTAATTATATTTTTAAAAAAACATTCGGTTTCCGCGTTAAACTGTGGGTCTAAGGCGGAGTGAAAACCTTAACCGTTGTTACAATTCGAGCTAGTTGTTTATTATTATTAAAGAGAAAATCATGCATTAACATGCTTTGCGGTCATACTACTGCCCGGATCAAATGATCCTGTTATTTTAAATCCGGTTCAATAATCCTGTTATGTTGAAATGTGGAAGAGTAAGCAACGACTCCCTGACGAGATGTATTTCGATCCACAGAACAGCTGTTCATTGAAGACTGCATGTTCCACATTTTATAATAAAGAAATTATAAATATATCCTAATTATATTTTTAAAAGAGCATTCGGTTTCCACGTTAAACTGTTAAACTGTGGGTCTAAGGCGGAGTGAAAACCTTAACCGTTGGCACTCTTCGGGGAAGAGCTAGTTGTTATTATTATTATTAAAGAGAAAATCATGCATTAACATGCTTTTCGGTCATACTACTGCCTCAGATCAAATGATCCTGTTATTTTAAATCCGGTTGCACACCTCATGCACCTTGTTTCTTTCGCTGATTATTATTTAATATAATTGTGTGTATTTCTTTCAATAACAGAGATGTTATCTAAGAATATGACACCATACAAATTACGCGTAAATATAAAATATTTTCATTGTAGAAGTAATAATAATGATAATATTAAGAATTGGAGTGAACGGAGGTTTTTGCTCGAATAGATTGGAAGAAGGATTAACCCGCGGTCAAAAAGGTCTCTAGGGAGACGATTCGAATTGACACAGAGTCTCCCTTTCCTCGTGTGTGTGTGTGTGTGTGTGTGTGTGCACGAGTTTTATTCGTTTATTATATTATATATATATATATATATATATATATATATATATATATATATATATATCCACAGATGGGTTTGGGGGAATGACGATCGTGTGTTTTGAATTGTTTCGTAAATTTTCTTTTCCGTTCGTTTTTCCCACTGATATTCATGACTTAAATATTTATAATAAAAATTAAGTGTGTAAAGGTTTAAATTATTTATTTAATAAACAGAATTTAATTGGATTCATCGATTAACTGCCATCATATAAATATATTGTGGTATTTTGATTAATATATGGTTTGTGCACACGAGTGGTTCATTAGTTTATTATATATATATATATACACAGATGGGTGGGGGGTTTGGGGGAATGAGGATCGTGTGTATTGAATTGCCGTATGTTTCAGATTTCTTCGTAAGCGCATTGAGAATGTGTTTCATTGTAGAAGTAATAACATTATTATTATTAAGATTTGGAGTGAAGGGAGACTTATCAAGAGCGGCCTGGAAGAAAGGTCTCTCGACAAGCAGGTGTTCTTCGAATTGACCCAGTCCTTTCCTCGTGTGTGTGTGTGTGTGTGTGTGTGTGTGTGTGTGTGTGTGTGCGCGCGCGCACGAGTTGTTCATATACAAACAGATGGGGAATGTACGAGCATGCTTTTTGGTTTTAATTCGGCGAAATTCAATTTATATATATATATATATTAGGGTGACAATAAAAATCGAAAGTTGGAGTTTTTTATTGGCCATTTGTTCAATGCTGCTACTACATGAGAAAACAATGTACTGTAAATATTAGGTCATTCAGATAATATTTAAGGGTGTCTCAAGTGAGGTAAATAATTCTCCTTATAACAAAAATTAATTATTCATTACCTAGTAAAAATAAATTAATATTTTTTTTAATTAATGTAAATAAACGTTAGTTTTAGTTCATAAGGTTTAAGTGCAGGCGTACTCCAATCGTAATAAGTAAATAATATATTTACTAAGTATATTCCAGGGTGTCTTTCATTCAATTGTAGACCACCCATTAATTCTTGCTTTTCCTCAAGCCATACCCCTTTTTCAATGTACCAGGCTGAGACTTCCTATGATCCTCAACAACCTGCAAGAGATGTTGGCGCTGTTCTTCATTCTTCGTAATCTTTATATTGAAGGCCTGGATCAAGACAATTCCCCTCTCTGCCATGTCATTGACGACTTTTAGTCCTTCAACTATAGTCAAACCAGTCTTGAAATCTTCGTCGTCCGGCCAGGTCTCTGGTTCCTTGGACAAGAAACCATCATTAATTTTTAGAAGTTCAAAGAGAAGCTTTGATCCTTTCGAGGCAAAGTCCGAGAGCTGCTTTGTTGAAATGGAAGAAACAGCAGGTATTGGGGCTCGCTTTGGCGGATCTTCAGCAGCTTCTTTTTCGAGGATTGATCGAGCGATATTCTTTTTCGTCGTTGCATTGATACCTTTATCAAAGAGTGCGAGACCAATCAAGTACTCGCTGAGGTACCATAAGTGACGACCGAGGACACTAAGGCAGGATGCTGAGATCTTTTCATCGTGGTACTTTGCTAGGTCTTGAAGAAACTTCAAATCGTTCGCGGGAGCAGATGAAGGACTGCTGGCCGTGAACCACGCGCTGACATATAACCCCAGGGCAAAAAATACAAATCGTTTTAAGCCAGACATTTCACGAGTTGTAAGTCTGAACTGATGGGAAAGCAGCAGGATTTTTAATGAATAAATTACTTTTGCCATCCAACGTGCTCGGTGAAGTGCTCCAGGTCGCCGAAACCTAAAGTTAGGTAAATTACCTCCAAGGATTGTAATCGACAACTCCAAGAATTCACGGTAATCATCCCTCGGCTGATGTTTTGTCAGATATAGATTCCAGCAAGCGATCAGTTCTTCTCGATTCTCATTCAGACTCGATGGAAGGTCTGACAGGGTCTTGTACTTATCTTGGCAAATTGTATTCCACGTCTCTTTGAAGCGGGAGAATAGGAGGATATCTGGACCAGATGATGGTCCCATGCATTCCATGTACGCCTTCTCAACGACAAGTTCTAGGATGTGATGGCGACATGCAAGGTATAAGAGTCGGCGCCGAGTTTCTGCTCCAAAATTACGCATGCCCCAGACAAGTAAGTAACCAGTATTTGAAGCTGTAGTGTCGAAGCTCATAGCTGATACCTTTTCTGACACATTCCATTCTTTGAGCGCAGCATGTACCACCGAGTCGATGACCTCACCCGTTCCTGATGTCAGCTTAGGTACACCCAAGAGCTTCTCGGTATCAACTCCGGTTAAGAAAATGGCTAGTCGGTCACACCGACCACCTTCATCGTCTGGTAGAATTTTTCCGTCCCAGTGAACAGTGAGCACTTCGTTGGGTGTGAACCTTTGTTTAATCTTTTCTGCCGTCGCCGAACGGAGCCTTTCTCGTGATTTTCTAATGGTTTCATAGTTGAGCGCGAGTTTTTGTGAGTTATGGCCGAGGCTTCTAGCCGTAGCGTCGATAATCCGGTGTGCTGAACGATGACTGATTCCTGTGCGATCCAATGTACTTGCCAATTCGGGAGTGATGACTTGGATAGTGCCACGAGCATAACACTTGCGTTTTTCAGGAGAGGCGGGCGGTGAGTCTTCAGATGATGGCGCAGAACTTGGTGCTTCAGACGTAGAAGAAGATTCCAGCTCAATATTTTCAAAAGTAATATTGGCTTGAGGTTGGTGCTGAGCTAGGCGTCTTTCAGTTTGTTCCCGACGCATGACAGAATGAGCCATTTTCTTGTCAACTCCTCCCATTACTCCCCTCCTCCCCTTTTCTCGCTGAGCAATAAGGAAGGCTCGATCTTCTTCGATGGTCAAAAGTTCCATCGCTTTAGGGTGGGCGACATCGAAAAGATTTTCCAAATTATCACGGAACTCATCTTCTTTTTGCTGAGTTTCCGTAGCGCGAGCACGATTTTTCTGGAGAAGCTTCCAAGTAAGAAAAAGATCTACCACTTTTCGACCAATGCTCTTCTCTGTGATGGTAGGTATCCGGGATTTCTCCCAGTAACCAATGACTGATGATGCCACCTCCTTCGCTGAGTCGTTCTCTGTCTTCTTGTGCTCTATGTGAAAGTGAAAAAACAGGCGTAAAACGTCTCCAATTGAAGGAAGCCGTGCGCCCTTGATCTCGGGTATGGGATGGCCAATGAGCCAAATTTGACTCGCTGTGCGGGTAGTCGCCATTGGGCCTAAGAAAAGAAAAGAAACGTATATTAAATTAAAATAAGAATCAAAGCATTAATTTTTTTCGTATTATGATTCCATTTTTAAAGATCCCATTTATATTGTAATATATATATATATATATGTATATATATATACAGGGCCGTCGAGAGCCATTAACGGGCCCAGGGCTAGCAAACATTACGGGCCCCCACACCAAGTGTCAAGGCATTATATATATGCAATAAATCTATTAATATATATATATATATATATATATATTATATATTATATAATAATATATATATATATATAACTTTAATATATAATATTTAACTTTATAAAAATTAAGTAATTCAATAGTTCAAGTGTTTCAAACCTCTTCGTGCAACACCCAAAACACAAGTGAGAGATTTGGTTAAATATTTCTCAAGTTTATTGACCTTGGCTACTTTCGATCATACCACAAAGCGTGAGAACGGAAGCTACATTTGAAAAAATGTGTCAGATTGATGAATTTTAGTGTTGACTTTTAGGATACTCAGATATTACATGTAAGAAATTACATGTAAGGAGCTCTGAATTAAAAAAACGTCACAATTTCTTAATGATTATTATGATCCTTATTTATTTTTTTACGATTTTTTTATTCTCCTGCGGGCCCCCAGACACCCGGGCCCCGGGGCACTGGCCCCCCCTGACCCCCCCTCTCGACGGCCCTGTATATATATTTATATACTCGTATATATATTATCATAGGAAATCAAATTCAGTTTCAAATTTATATAATTTAAACATCAAACTATGCCAACAATTAATGAAACTTTTCTAAAACAATTTCCAATAATAATATAATCAATGTATCGAAATATAAAATATTACCTTAGATATCTTAAAAGAATCGGGAGAGAACTTCTAAGCGTTGTTTCAGTCAGGCAGTCGTATGCAAAATGAACTTGAAGCACCAAAAGCTGATCATCCAAAGATTGATACACATCATATTATTTAACGATTTATTTATGAAAATTTTAATTTAATGAAATAAATTAATCGATTTGCATAATCTATAGTATGAAATAAAGGAAACAATTCTATTAAATTATATAATACACTTGCATTCTCGAAACATTTTTGTTTTTGAAGCGTTGTCGAAACTCGTTCATTCTTGAAATTTCTTCCGCGCGACAGTTTCATTCATGTGACTCGAGGCACCCCTAAATGCTTTCCGAATTCCATGAGATTTCGTCTACGGTGTTTCCTCATAGGGTGGCAGCATTGGACAAATGGCCGGCAAATTTTTTGAATTTCAAATTTTATCCCTATAAGAAGTTGTCACCCTAATATAATATGGGTTGACAAATATACACGATTATTATGATTCTTTATATATATAATATATATATATATATATATATATATATATATATATATAAACAGATGGGGGTCGAGCGTGTTTTGGTTAATTTCAACTTTCTTCGTTTCTTGAGATTTCGTTTTTTTTCAATTTTCTTCACAGGGGATTGGGTTTAATTCGGCGAAATTCAATTTATATATATATATATATATATATAAACACAGATGGGGGGTCGAGCGTGTGTTTTGGTTAATTTCAACTTTCTTCGTTTCTTTAGGTTTCGTTTTTTTGCAATTTTCTTCGCAAGGTTTCTTCTCCTTTCGTTTTTCGGTATTTAAATAGGAATTAAATGATTTATTGGAGCGTGTGTTTAAATGAATCTTCCAATTGATTAACTATATAAATATATTGTGGTATTTTATATGGTTGAATCTTCCAATTGATTAACTATATAAATATATTGTGGTATTTTGATTAATATATGGTTTGTTCACACGAGTGGTTCATTAGTTTATTATATATACAAGCACAGATGGGTGGGGGAATGACGATCGTGTGTTTTGAATTGTTTCGTAAATTTTCTTTTCGTTTCGTTATTCGTGACTTAAATATTTATAATAAAAATTAAGTGTAAAGGTTTAAATTATTTATTTAATAAACAGAATTTAATTGGATTCATCGATTAACTACCATCATATAAATATATTGTGGTATTTTGAATAATATATGGTTTAATTTAATAAATATTACTATCTGGCAACTCAGCCGAATACATGGCGCTATCTGGCAACATGGCGGATTAGAGGTTTATAAAAGACCGAGAAGCTGATGACGGAATCATTCAAGCTCGGCTCCCAGCCGAGCAAGGACCTCTGGTCCTTTCTCTTTCTGGCCCTTTGGGAAAACCCCTTAGAGGCCTCTTAGGTTAGGTAAACGAAAATAGCTTGGGGGAGAACTCCTCCAAGTTGCATGCCTTGCAATCAAAGGCAACCACTCTCTCTCTCTCTCCTTCAGGTGTACCCCTCCCCCCTTGGCTCAGCCAACTGGCTGATTAGGAGCCTATAAGACAACGCCTACTCGGCTGAAGTCTTAATATGCACTTGGCTCCTGCCAGGTAAACACCTCTCCTCCTTTCTCTCCTTTCTGGCCCTTTGGGGGGAATAGCTTGGGGGAGAACTCCGCCTCCAAGTTGCATGCCCCTTGCAACCCCATTTTGGGGTTGGCAACAAAGGCCTCTTTGAGGGAATTTTTGTTTGCAACACCCCCTTCGCAACACCCCCACCCCCTTTGCAACACCCCCACCCCCTTTGCAACATTACGTAATAAATTGCAACATTCTTGCACTCTCCCCTTTTGCGGCTATACTACTGACCACCAACATCGATTTCTGTAGAAAGAATCGTTTTCAATAAATTTTTGTATTTGCATTTTTCCCTTATAACAGTTTTTTAAAAAATGAATAAAAAAGTGTTGAAAATCTGCATTTTTCCTGTTGCCCTAGTTATAAGTAAATAATTTGCTTATATTGCTTACTGCTATTTAGTGTTAAATAAATAAAATTAAAAAACAGGTTATATTTAATATAGTTGTGGGGGATGGCCTGGAAGAAAACTGAATTTTTAATCTATTATTTCACATTCAGCACTTATTGAGTCTTAATGTCTTGTCAGTTAGACAATGGAAGGGTCGAGGGGGAACCATTGTTGGGCTGTGCTTAGGGCATCAGTTATAGAATAGAATAGAATAGAATAACCTTTATTAATAATAAAATAAATACAGTAGTCTTTTTACAACTTACAATTTTTACAATGACATAAATAATTGTGAAGCTCGACTATTTATTTTTTAATTTTTAATTTGGCCCTTAAGCTTTAGGCTTTACTGGGCTCTCATTAAAAATAAGCAGCTAGCCGTTATAAATTAATAATAATAAAATAAATAAATAAGTAAATAAGTATTATTAATAGTTAAAGCCTGTATTTCAATATTAAACAATATTAATGGACAATATAAAACATTATTAGTGGACATTAATCCAAGATTTTTGTTAGTATCCCATTATTAATCGGGATTTTAACTTGGTTTTAAACAAATTTACATTCGCAATATTTTTTATATCGGCATACAAGTCATTCCATAGTTTCAATCCAATGAAAATGGGTAGTTTTTGAGATGAAGACAATCTAAATTGAGGTATAACAATCTTTGATCTATTTCTGGTCTGATACGGGTGGATTTCTTGATGAGTTACAAAATATCTATTTACCCATTGCAAATTAATGATTTTGCTCTTACACTTGTAAATAAAAATAAAATGTGCCAGTTTGGTTATATCATTGAGCCTTAATCAGCCTTAATCAGTTGGCCTTAATCCGGCCCTGCCTATGCTGTTTAATGTGTATATCGACGGATTAATTGCTTCACTTAATGAGGCAACAGTAGGATGTTGTATAGATAACACAAGGATAAATAACTTAGTTTATGCTGATGATATGGTGTTAATAAGTCCCTCTGTTAAAGGTCTGGATCGGCTACTAAATGTCTGCGAAGTGTATTCGCAGAAACATTATATTCTTTTTAATGTTACAAAAACTAAGGCTATGCAATTTCATCCTAAAAGCTGTAATCAGCCAGCTGATATAAGGTTTAAAATGAATGGTGAAGTAATTGAGGAAGTACAAGAGTTTAAGTATTTGGGTCAAACTATTACCAGCTCCTTGAGTGATGACTCGGATATAAGAAAACAATCTCAAAGCCTGTGTGCTAAAGCGAATATGACCATAAGGAACTTTCGTTTCTGTACAAGTGAAGCTAAAGACATACTCTTTCGTACTTTCTGCAGTAATACAGTATATACGGCCAGCAACTCTGGGTGAATTATAAAAAAGGTTCTGGCAGAACCCTAAATTTGCTGTACAACAGGTCTTTCAGACTCTTACATAAATTACCCCGAGATGCTCAGCTTCGCAAATGTTTGCTACCCGCAATGTCCCGAACTTCCCGGAAGTAACAAGACGTGCTCGACACAGTCTAATGCAAAGAATTAAAAAATCAACCAACCCGATCATCCAAGCTATCCATGAGTCCTGCCATTTATCCTGTAAGGCTCTAAGGCTTCTAAGCTATGGACTTCTTGGTATGAAAACGTCTGTCTGTAGCTCCACTTAACTTCGACAGTGCAGTATTATTTCTAATCAATTGTATATATTTCTATCCTTAGTGTATGAACTGTCATTGTATTAATAATATTTGTCATATGGACTATAGTCTGCCAATAAACCTTTTCATTTTCATTTTCATTTCATTTTCATTATAACAATTGTGAGTATTTTTGTGATTACACACAATACGAGAGTATTATGAGTAAAATGAATAAAATGACAACGTAGAGTAAAATGATATTGAAATAAAGTGGTGAGCATGAAATATTATAAAGTTAAAATACAATACAAATTATAGACCATGTGGGTAGCCACGGGGCACGTGCCCAAAGTGTCCCGTGGTTAATCCGCCTGTGCCTGGAACCCTTTAATGAAAATAGAATCTTAGCTATAATGCAATTTCACTAACTGTAACTATACTGTGTACATAATAATAATAATAATAATAATAACTACAGATAAACTAGATAATTAGGTAATATAAAATCTGTCTATAATTATATATTCCCAGATATAAATATATACAAAATATATACAAACTAAAAATACAAATTATTTACCCTAAATAATTTCTTTGGGAAACTTGACTCTTGAGTAGGGTGTGTCACTTTTGAACTTTTTTGAAAAGTTATGGTGCTTACCTCTTATATTGTGACAAATTTACCAAAAACCGTGAATAAACAAAAAAAAAGACAATCGGGTAATATTTAGGGTCCCCGCACCCCCATTTGAAAAATAAGCCCCCTATTCACACAAAAAAATGGTGATTTTTGGAGATATTTTTGGTCATAGTTTCCTTACTCGTATTTCAAAAATTTTGCTACCAAAATGTAGAGAATAATAATGCGCTTCAATCTGAATAGTTTTCATTAACCTCTGAGTTAAATTTATTACATTTTTTATATCTCTTTGGTCATTTTGATGCATTTTCTAAGAGAAAAATGCTGCTGTTTTATATCTTAGGAAGATCTGAACTGCAATAAAATATTATCTTATATACTTTGAATGTCACCGCCATCCAGAGCATCATCCCAATGCAGCTCCGCGGCGATGGGCTTTGAAAATATAAATCATAAAAGCAGATGGGTTTAAATGAGCAACACTTTTTTGGTTTAGAGATTCAAAGTGGGAACAACTTTGCACATGTTTAGTAGATTAAAATTAGTAAACTTTGCAAAAAAAAAAAAAAATGACAACTGTAGACTTAAATTTTTATTAATCTAAAAAAATATGCAAAGCCTCATCTTTTCTTTCATTTTTTATTATGGAATACAAACACAAAACAATTTTAATCAAATAGAAACAAAGTGCTATTCTTGAAATTATAATGAAAAATTGTAAATGAAATGAAATTATAAATGGAAAGAAATTACAAATTCAAGAGACTTTGTTTGAAAACTGGGAAAACACGCCTGTTTTCCTCTTCAACTTGAAGCAATGCCTGAAATTCACCTTCATCTCTACATGAGCCATGAAAATCCTGCAAAAGTTTGATACCCCTTTCTGCAGTGTCATTAACAACCTTAGTTGAAGAGAGTATTCTCTTCATCCGTTGAAAATCATTGTTGCTGTCCCACGTTACAGCTGGAGTCCTTATCCAATCCCCCGTTGAACCAAGGACTTTGAATACAAACCTTGAGTTTGGACCAACTAATTGCTGAATTTTAATTCGTTCTTTTAGGATGGGAAATGTCGGCTTACCCTGTTTGAATTCTGGTGGTTGATTGAAAGAGGAAAGTTTTTTGGCCACCTTGTCCTTTTCATTATGAGGTAAATCTCCAAAGAGAGAAAGGGTTACAAGTTCTTCAGACAGGTACCAGTAATGACCTTTTAGAGTGTTGAGGGCAGCTTCCGCCACTTCCATGTCAATCTTTTTGTACTGAACTAATTCGTTGTATAGGAGGAGGTCATTTTCAGGAGCCTCAAGTCGGTTGGTGACTGATAGCCAGTACTTGGAGTAGATCAGCGATGTAAGCAAGCATTCTCTCCAGCTTTTTTACTGTAACATTATCATATCCGGCTTGGTCTGAAAATGCTAACATCTTATTCGTATACAATATGACAGCTATCCATCTGGCGTGATGGAGAGCTCCTGGCTTGATCCAGTGTATTCTCTGGCAGGAATTTCTCCTAAAACGAGCATAGTTGTTTCAGCTACCTCTTTGTAATCATCCCTGGGAAGCAGTGGTGTAGTGCTAAATAAAGAAGTGAGGGAACGCATTTTGAAAGTGTTACTCAGATGCGGGGGGGACAATGGCGAGCACGGCGAGCCCATACAGCTGGGGGTCCGGGGGCACTGTAAGCCCCCCGGGAAATCTTTTTAAATCTGACCAATTTCAGGGATATTTTGAGGTCATATGCACTGGATATTAGGATATATTCCAAGGTTGAAGATGCAGTATTTCCAGTGTCATTAGATATACGACATCCAGTACGATCAATAAAAATAGCTGACAACTGGAATGATTAACTAAAAAAAAGTTAACAACTGGTACGCCGTGGTGACTGTTTCACCAGATCTTTATAGGCTAGCATTGCCTCAGTCGAAGCTAAAAGAAATGAAGCAGTTAATGATTCTTTCTCATATTTCTTCTAGGGGTGGGAATTAAAATTTCATGACGTTAGAGATTTGTAAGTTCGGATTTATTTGAAATAGTGAGGGAACGCCGTTCCGTCTACCAAAAAAAGTAAGGGAACGCCGTTCCCACGCGTTCCCACAGCACTACACCACTGCTGGGAAGGCCCTGGTTATCTTTGAGCAAATCTGTCATAAAATCTATGACACATTTTTTCAGGTCCTTGAGATGTCTGTCATTAACAGATAGCTGTTTGAAGGGTTGCTTAGTATCTAGCTTCTCCCATATAACATCTCTGAAGGTCTTGAAAGATTTGTTTTCGGGTGAAGTAGATTTTCCAAATACCTTAGATACACTGCTGACAAAACTCGTTCCGCCATATGGTGGCGACAAGCGAGCCATAATTATTTTTTTCCAAACAGGTCTTCCAGTACTTTACAAGCCGCTTTTATCCAGCCAGTATTGGATGAAGTAGTATCGAATACCATTCCGTAAACCTTATCCTGTAATTTCCATTCTTGGATTGTGCTAAAAACAGTACAAGCTTGTGTCGATCCAGTTGAGACACCGATATCGGGTATCAAGAGAAGTTTCTCAACATTCTCTCCCGATATAAGTATTGCCAATCGATCCTGCTTTCCTCCTGAAACATTCAGTATCATTTTGCTCTCCCAGTGGACTACACAATATTGAGGTGGGTTGAACGACTCTTTAATAGTGTCAGCAATAGCTTTCCTCGACTTCGCAACTCGCGCAGAAGTACTTTTCGATAATGACATCTCTTTTAAATCTAGCTCACATTCAGCTGCTACCACAGATGCAAATGTCGAGCGTTGTCCGAATGATAGTCCTAAACGATTAGCTGTCTTAGATATTAATGTTGACTGCAATAACTTAGGATGTTTTGATGGGCCTAGGCTCGGAGTAAAATCATCTTCACCATTACTTCAGTCCACTAACTCGCCTTCAGATGATTCAAGTTTGTGTGTCTCTTCTAATGCCTTTCGCTCTTTCTCTTTCAATTTTCTTCGTTCTTCACCTTCTATTCTAGCAGTCTTTTTGATCAGTTTGGCTACATAAGCTTTATCGATCGGACCCAGAGAATATATTCTAGCACTTCGCTGATCTTCCAAAAAGCGAAGATCCTCATTCTTCTGTTGTATAGTTCTCAATGTATCATTTTGGATCTCATTACATACATTTTCAGTTGATATATCAAATAAGTTATCTAAACGAGACAGAAAAGATGTTTTTTGGGTTTCATAACATTTCTTCTTTATATTTTTATTCAACTTCTCATGCTCTTTTATCAAATCCCATAACATTTTTTGGGGTCCTTTTTTGCTTTCTAACGGATTTTGATGGTATGCCAGCCATAATCCATACCTTTTCTACCTTATCTAATACTCTCAAAATATTTTCTTCCTTTGACACATTGTCGCTTTTCATTTGATCTTTCTCAAGAAGAAAAAGTTACTGAGAACTTCACTATTCGTTGGAAGCATGCTTCCTTCTCTTGCGCATATGTCTTCCACTAACTTTCCCAGTAAAGAATCATATTTTCTTAGGTCTGTTCTTAATATTGGCTTACTGTTAGCCATAGGCTGACCATACGTACCGTTTTGAACGGGACAGTACCGTTTTGTATGGGTTTTTGTATGGGTTCTGTCACTGAAGAATAATTGTAAGCTCAATATGTTTATGTACTTACTTTTTCATGAATACAGAATATTACATAACCCCCGTCCCTTTTTTGCCATCCCAATGTCCCGTTTTTGTCTCAAGGAAATATGGTCAGCCTAGTTAGCCATGAATATTGACTAATTTTAATAAACTATGAAATTAAACAAATCTATAATAGAATTCTGAAAGAAAAGCAAATTTATCATACATTTGGTTATATTTGTATACTTTTTGTAGATAAAACCTGGAAATACTGTAAATAAATGTTATAGAGATGAAAACAGGGGAAAAATTTCATAAGGTCCACTCAAATATCAGCACCGTATACAACTAAAATAGTTTTAAAACGTTCACAATAAGAGGATACCGTTATTCTCTACATTTTGGTAGCAAAATTTTTGAAATACGATGATTAGTAAGGAAACTATGACCAAAAATATCTCCAAAAATCACCATTTTTTTGTGTGAATAGGGGGCTTATTTTTCAAATGGGGGGGGGGGCGGGGACCCTAAATATTACCCGATTGTCTTTTTTTTGTTTATTCACTGTTTGGTCAATTTGTTACAATATAAGAGGTAAGCACCATAACTTTTCAAAAAAAGTCCAAAAGTGACACACCCTACTCTTGAGAGGTGATGTTAGGGCTTGATTTTAAAATTTTAATTAAACTGATTCTACTAGTTAATAATTAAATTTCTTAACTTCTCAAATTCCTTAAACTAACTTATCAACTGACGCTTGCATTTATTTTAATCTATTAATAATGAAAATGAAAATGAAAAGGTTTATTGGCAGACTATAGTCCATATGACAAATATTATTAATACAATGACAGTTCATATACTAAGAACAGAAATATATACAAGTGATTAGAAATAATACTGTAATGTCGCACTTAAGTGGAGCTACAGACAGACGTTTTCGTACCAAGAAGTCCATAGCTTAGAGGATAAATGGCAGGACTCATGGATAGCTTGGATGATCGGGTTGGTTGATTTTCTAATTCTTTGCATTAGACTGTTGAGCACGTCTTGTTACCGCCGGGAAGCTCGGGACATTGCGGGTGGCAAACATTTGCGAAGCTGAGCATCTCGGGGATAATTTATGAAAGAGTCTAAAATACCTGTTGTCCAGCAAATTTAGAGTTCTGTGCCAGAACCTTTTTTATAATTCACCCACAGTTGCTGTCCGTATATATTACTGCAGAACGTACAAAAGAGAGTGTCTTTAGCTTCACTTGCACAGAATCGAAAGTTCCTTATGGTCATATTCGCTTTAGCACACAGCTCAAGGAGCTGGTAATAGTTTGACCCAAATACTTAAACTCTTGTACTTCCTCAATTACTTCACCATTCATTTTAAACCTTATATCAGCTGGCTGATTACAGCTTTGAGGATGAAATTGCATAACCTTAATTTTTGTAACATTAAAAAGAATATCATGTTTCTGCGAATACACTTCGCAGACTTTTAGTAGCCGATCCAGACCTTTAACAGAGGGACTTATTAACACCATATCATCGGCATAAACTAAGTTATTTATCCTTGTGTTATCTATACAACATCCCACTGTTGCCTCATTAAGTGAAGCAATTAATCCGTCGATATACACATTAAACAGCATAGGGGAGAGCAAGGAGCCTTGTCTCACCCCGCAAGAGGAGCCAAAACACTCGGATAGTACATTGCCCGACCTAACAGTGAAAGATTGGTGGGAATACCAAAATTTCAATAAATTTAATATGTCCATGGGAACCTTCCTGTCTTCTACTTTTGCAAATAAAATATTGTGGTTCACCCTATCATATGCCTTACTTATATCTACCTATAAATAGTTGAATTACTGTCAATGTATTTAGATATTGTTTCTTTAAGTACATAGATACACAGGTCAGTTGAGTGGGACCTTTTAAAGCCAAACTGATTAGGAGATGTCCATAGGAAATCATTTAATCGGCGTAACAAGAGTTTTTCTAGTAGTTTCGAGAAGCAGGAAGCGACAGCAATAGGCCTGTAATTATTGCTGGACAGAATGTCTCCGTACTTATTTTTGACCAGGGGCAAGATATATACCCTCATGAACTCTGCAGGGATATAGCTATGAGCCAGCATGGCTGATAGGAGCAATGATATATGCAGACATACTACGTCATTTGCACATTTTAAGTGCTCATTCGATAAGTCATCTATCCCTGACGCAGAACCAGTCTTTAACTCTTTAATTAACCTCTTTACTTCAGAAAATGATATCAAAGTATTTTCCCTTGTCCCTCCCACAATCGTTTCGCTGCAATCTATCTTAAGATTATCCCTACTCACACTGTTAAGAATGTTAGAATAGTGGTTTTTCCACAGCTTTGCAAATCTGAATTGAGAAAAAGAGAACGATTTTGGGGAAAGGCGATGATTATTTCATTATAACACAATAATATCACTGTTCAACAAAGTTTTTCTCCTTTTGAGAAATGTAAGTGATTCTTATGTTCTGTTTTACGCTGATTACGAAAATGGAAACAGAGGTTTTCTATCACCCACAGTTTTTGGGGGATTTGTAATTTAAAACCCTTTGAGATCAACATAGCATTCCTCAGCTTGCATCTTAATACGAGATTTATTGTTAGTCATTTATTTTGTATTAAATCTTTATATTATGCATATTATTACTTGTATTTACATGCTTATATATAATATACATATATTTATTTAAGTATACTACATATATACAGCTGATTGACCCACCACCAGTTGATTGATTAAGTGCATTTAGTTATTCATTTTATTTTGGTCTATGTTTGGTGAAAAAATAGTGTTTTTGTGAGGATATGTAAAAGTGAGAATGTCTCGTAAGTGTGCAAACAGCCCTGACAGTTTTTGTTTTGTGTGCGGTGAATTTACAACAAAATTTCAAAAGCAGGGTCTCACTCCTCTAATTAAGAAGGCGTATGAACTTTATTTCGGTTGCAAAGTAAGAGATCTAGACAAAATCTGGGCTCCTCATGTATGTTGTTTCTCGTGCAAGATCTCTGAGAGGGTGGTTGAAAGATACTCATTCTTTAATGCCTTTTGCGGTCCCAGTGGTTTAGAGAGAACAAAGAGACCACTCGACTGATTACTACTTCTGTTTAACGAAGATAAGTGAACATTCCTCAAAATCTAAACATGCGATTCAATATCCTAATTTACTGTCAGCCACGCGACCTCTTTCACATTGTGACGATTTGCCAGTACCAAAACCACCAAAGACATGGACTTTAGATGATGAAGAACCTGATGATGAATCTCGTAATGAACCTTTGGACAGACAAGATGACATGAATACACAATTTCAATCACTTTCATCGGATGAACCTCATTTAATTTCTCAGTCAGAATTAAATGATCTTGTCAGAGAGTTGAATCTTCCTAAAAATCAGGCTGAGCTCTTAGGTTCTAGATTAAGAGGTTAGAATCTCTTACAAAAGACTGTAAAAATATCGTTATTTCGTAAGCGTCAGACACACTTCACATCGTTTTTCTCTATGGAAAGTGATTTAGCGTATTGTAATGATGTGAACGCTCTCATGGAGGCACATGGTCGAGAGCACAATCCTAAGGAATGGAGGCTTTTTATCGATTTAATCAAAGTTGAGTTTGAAAGCCGTACTATTGTACAATGGTAATATCTATCATTCGGTTCAGATTGCATATAAAGTTCATATGAAGGAATCATATGACAATGTGCAGTTACTTTTGAAACATATTGACTATGATAAACATTCCTGACATATCTGTGGTGATCTGAAAGTGATTGCACTTCTCCTTGGCTTACAGTTAGGATACACAAAGTTCTCTTGTTTCCTTTGCTAGTGGGACAGCCAAGCTAAGGGGAATCATTATACACAGAAAGAGTGGCCACTTCGACAAAATTTGGTTTTAGGGCAGAAAAATGTTACCCATCAACCCCTAGTAGATCCAGCAAAAGTTTTCTTACCATATCTCTATATCAAACTTGGTTTGATGAAAAATTTTGTAAAAACCATGAATAAAGACGGACCTGGATTTCTATATCTAAAACAGAAGTTCCCTAGAGTCAGCGAGGCGAAAATCAAAGAAGGCATTTTTGTGGGCCCACAGATCAGAGAAGTGATGAAACTATGAATTTCCTCGGTAGCGTCAGCTCAGAAAATTATGTTTCCCTGGTGGAGCAAATGCTTAGTGCTTACCAAGCCATGGAGTGTAACATGTCTTTAAAAATGCATTTCCTGCACTCCCACCTGGACTTCTTTCCATCAAAACTGGGCACTGTTGGCGATGAGTAAGGTGAAAGATTTCATCAGGATATATCAACCATGGAAAAGCGGTACCAGGGAAGATATAGCCCCAGTATGTTGGCCGACTACTGTTGGACACTTATAAGAGAAGCCCCAAATACTAGTTATAAGCGAAAATCAGCTGCAAAAACATTTTAGGTAAGGTACTTTTCTTTTTTGTACGATTAAATATACCCAAAAGGTAAATCTGTTAATTTTCATTTGCATTTCCTTCGAAATTGGTGGGTGATAGAAAAATTCTGTTTTCAAATTTGTAATCAGCGTAAAAAGTTAAATTGCAATCACATACATTCATTCGAAGGAGAAAAAAAAGGTTCTATTTGTTGTTCAATGTTATTGCCATTGTTCGTTTCATTTCTATATGCTAATCATTTCTATATGCTAACCCCTTCTGGAAAAAATCCTGCGGATGCCCATGCTCGGAGAAATAAAAATTATAGTCTATATCAATGGTTCTTAAACTTTTAAATAGCAGGAACCAGCAAAATTCAACTATAAAATAAATGCGGATCGGCAATTGGGAACCACTTCACTTAGGGTTTATACGAGGGGCGGTCAGAAAATAAGTTTACACGGCGTATACTTTCGTAACTAAAGGACCTACATTAATTATGTTTGTATCAGGTGAATTCGTTAATCACTGTTGGCAAACTGCACGTCGATTCGGCTGCCATCTACCGTACATTGGTTATATGAGTCAGTTGAACATGGCGGCTCGACTGGAACAGTGCCCTGTCATTTCTGCAATGATATTCCGAGTCTGTCAGTGGTCAAGAATTTCTCGAGCGCATTGTCACAGGAGACGAGACATGGGTTCATCACTGTACTCCGGAAACAAAACGTGCCAGCATGGAATGGAAACACCCTGGGTCCCCGCGACCAAAGAATTCAAGATTGTGAGGTCCGCTGGCAAAGTGATGGTTACCGCGTTTTGGGACCACAAAGGCGTTTTGCTCACAGAATTCATGCAAAAAGGCACAACAATCAATGCAGCTGCATATTGTTCAACACTGGAACGTTTACGAACGGCCATTAAACGTAAACGTCCTGACACTGTTCCAGTCGAGCCGCCATGTTCAACTGACTCATATAACTAGGCTGACCATACGTACCGTTTTGAACGGGACAGTACCGTTTGTTTTATATTTCCTGGCCGTCAGGTCGTTTTAATAAAAATGTCAATTTTGTCCCGGTTTATGTACTTACTTTTTCATGAATACAGAATATTACATAACCCCCGTCCCTTTTTTGTCATCCCAATGTCCCGTTTTTGTCTCAAGGAAATATGGTCAGCCTACATATAACCAATGTACGGTAGATGGCAGCCGAATCGACGTGCAGTGTTGCCAACAATGACCAACGAATTCACCTGATACAAACATAATCGATGTAGGTCCCTTAGTTACGAAATTATACGCCATGTAAACTTATTTTCTGACCGCCCCTCGTACCTCACCACGTCGTATATCTCTAATAGATACAGTAATACTTTAGTAAAAAAAAGGATTGACGATAACGTGAACAAAATCAAGGAGTACACTTTAAGAAGTTATTTATTTGCTCATAATTGTATGATAACACGGAAAATAAAGACATAACAGTATTGGCAAATCATAATCAAAACAATGATAACATCAAACGCACACTTATGAATTCAACTTTACGTACACACCCGCACATACAGTTTTACACAACTTCGCAGACATAGACACATAATACACAAAAAGTAAAAACATAAAAAAATATGATAATCGTTATTGATAACAGCATGGACAAACTTAAAAACAAACAATCCATGGGTCTACACAGACGTATGCATATGCAAAAAGGAAAATATTTTTATAACAGTAAATTTATTGATATATTTGGAATGTAACATTTATGTTTTCAGTGAGAAACGGACGCTTACATCTCTCTCACAGGTTTGTTTGTTGGTACGAGGCTCTGCTTTTGTCAGGACCATTTGTGGACCAACTGTTTAGAAACACTGCTCTATTTCCTGAATTTCAATTGAATGGTATGATGCTGTGAGAAGTGACTCAGACGAAGTATCTTGGCCAAATACTAACTGATAGTCTTTCAGATGACTGCAGTCCCGTAGCCAGGACTTCCCAAGGGAGTGGGGAGGGTCGAAATTGTAGAAAGGCGGACCTCTTGGTGCAACGACCTAGTCAATGCAGAGGGGTTTTAGAGTAGCTAAGTTTAGAGTAGTTCGTGATGTTCCAAAAGAAAAAAATGCAAAAAAATGCAAGTGTTTATTTACTAAATGATGTTATATATTATGATATCACATCATAAGTTATAACTATGGTTACAAAAGTGGACCTTTCCTGTCAAGGGAGAGTCGAAAAAAAATTTAAGGGTGTTGGTATTACGAACTGTGGTTTGTAATGGTAAGTTTTCTGTTTTACTGTAGGTAGTATAAAAGAAAATATGTTTGATAAGTTCTCCTGTACAGTGTACAGGATAGACTGTAGACTACTGGGTTTTAATTTAAGCCTAACGGTTCTTTAAATTTGTGTAATGTATACAATAAATGTTGCTTCATAGTATTACTGATGTTAAACAAAAGCATAAATTAATTTGGGTGCTACTATAGTATGCGGTCTAATTACGATTCGGCGGTCTACCTTTTAATTATAGCTTCTTATCTTGTTTACTAATTAATTGTTTACATCCTAATGTCAATCGCCCTTGACGATTTGTTCGGTTTAGTCATGATATTTTCGTTAGTTTTAACGAAAATATCATGACTAAACCTAACCAATCGTAGGTAGACCACATACATAGTAGCACCTTAATTTGAATCGAGTTATATTTGACGGAAGAGTATTTTCAATTAACAAACAAACACTTTCTTTCAAACTCAACAGGTACAAACATTATACAAGAGGTCTATAGAAGATTAAGAGATAGTTGTCTGGAGCACTGACTAAGTAGGCCAGTAAATCACTGTGCATAATGAACATACAATTGCCTACACCAATGCTTCCATATTTGAGATTTATAAAATATATCGGAGACCAGTCCACAAACCACGGCTTCTATTATCTTTTGACTGACTCACCAAGCTTAGTGATAAATCTAAATTCAAAACTGCGAATGACACTGGCACAGTTACGCACCTTATTGACTACAAACAGCATAATGACACTAGAAAGAGCACCATTTATAAACCTTGGAGTTCTTAATAAACTCCTAAAAATATTATTTTATGCAACATATAATTTCCTCAAATTATATATCCTGTAGTTCCATTACAAATGAGCTGTATACATTGTAGTACAAAAAATTTTGAACAAAATCAACTTAACATCTAATTTACACATGTGAAGTTTTCTAACCAAAGTATTTCCCTGAGTATATAATTGTCTACATTGCCTTAGAATATCAGTTAGTATGTGGCCAAGAAACTTAGTCTGGGTTACTTCTGACAGCACCATACCATTCAATTGAAATTCAGGAAATTTTATATATTTGTGGGCCTTGGTCCTCATAATCATAACATGACTTTTATCAGGATTATATTTTATGTCGTTATCCTTCCCATACCTTTCACACACCTTCAAAAGTGTGCTGAGCCCTTTTACAGATGGAGAAATAAGAACTAGATTATCTGCATACATCAGATGATTAACAATCATTGTACCAATATAGCAGTCTATTTTACAGGTGTTCAGCACAACAGATAGATTATCCATATAAATATTGAATATGTAGGGGGATAATGTCCCTCCCTGCCTGATACCATTGGTCACAGAGAATGGCTCTGAATTAATCCCACCCCCTCTTACAATCATTGTCTGGTGATTATGCCAGAATATTTATATACGGACCAAGTAACCAGATACCTTACGATTTACAAGTTTCATGAATAATTTGTCATGATTAACACGATCAAATGCCTTAGAGGCATCCAGGAAACACAAAAATACATTAGCATCTAGACTCTAGAGTTTGGTATTTACAGACCATTTCTTTCACCACACACACACACACACACACACACACACACATCAGTACTGTGTTTCTTTTTGAAAGCAAATTGGTTGTCACTAATATACAGGTAACATTCAAGACTATTAATGAGTATATATTCAAACACCTTAGACATGATACTGCCCAAGGCTATTGGCCTATAGTTATCTTTACTGTTAATTTTATCCTTTTTATCTTTTAGTACTGCACCAAAACAATGGATAACATTGTATCCAACAAAACACCATGTATCAGTAAACCTGTAAAACACAAAGCTAACAGAGGTACTAATCTGTCACTACTAAATTTCAGCTGCTCAGCAGAAATACCATCAATACCACATGATTTGTTACAATCTAAACATTTTATGGCCTGTTTAGTCTCAAATACACTAATTCTTATATCTGGACTATAGGTAGCATCACAATTAACATTATTGTTCTTATGTACAGAGTTGAATAGCTCACTGTCGTGTTTCTTCCATAATTTGACTATATCCTCAGTTCCAGTTACATTTTCAATATTAGCAGGGAGAGACATTGCACTATTATTCATTTTTTTAATTCTTCCCAAAAGTTTCTTGGATTCTTACTGGCAAGTTTTCTAACCAGAGCATCCCTGCTTAACTCATCCTCATGATTTTTTATATATCTTAATGCATACTTGAACCTGGCATTAGCCCTCTGTTTTTGTTGTAACACAGAGCCTTCCCTTGGCTTCCCTTGTTCACACCACATTAAAAAAAGCATCTCTGGATGCATTATGAAGTTCAGCCACATAATCGCTCCAGCCAGGTCTCTATGTATAATTTTTTCTCCTAAAGATATTTAAGTCTAGGCTAGCATTATTGAGAGAGGAAACAATTTGTTCATACATGTCTTTAAATTCCAAAATATGTGTTTGAATTCTACAGTTTACATCCTGACAAGCTAGAGCATCATTAGGGATAGATATATTACTTAACAATACATCAGACTTATTACAATACTGTTGGTTGCCCTCATCATCAACTTTGGACAAGTCTAACTTCGCTTTACGTGTATCATTTACCTGTGATAGCATTGGAATACAATTAATCGAAACTCAATTAATAGGGGCATGTGGTCAGAACTAGCATAGGAGTACAAAACTGCCATATTCAGAACTGCCTGACTTGCACAGGTGTACAAATACAATGATCCAACCATGAGGTGGTGTGCCAACTATTACTAACATAAGTAAAGGTATTACCAGGAAGACTACACACGGATGAAAGCGTCAAGTTATTATCTTCATAGAAGGCTTTTAAGTGGTTGCTAAGCAAAGAATTATCATTAAGGACATTAGCATTGAGATCACCAATAATAGCTACACATATCGTATCTAACTCATCAATAATACTTCTGACCTTCCCCAATTTAATGAGGTAATTTTCTTCATTATCAACTGCTGAAAAGGCATATAGATACATAGAATTGCAAATTTTGGGTCTTTTCCGTTATTAGGTTAGCAGCGAATTTTAATGAAAATCGGTATACTAATGTAGTTTGGTCACTGATTTAAAAAATAACTTTCTTTTTTTGGAGAAATGAAAAACAAACATGTTAGAGCACTTTAAATAATTAATATGTGTTCTAACTAGCTTTGTTAGAAAATCTAGAAGAGGAAGTCATTGTTGTCCCAAGGCGATATGATGACTAAGCTGATTGATGCAGCATTGCTTGTATATATTAAGTTAAGGTGTATATATATCCATCTCATAAGTGTAAGGTTAGTGAAAAATTCACTTAATTTAGAGCTAGCATTTTTGGGCTCTTGTGGCATCATTGTTTGGGCACTCTTGTGGCACCATTTTTTGGGGGCACTGCGCGTCCTTCCTACTCGTTTGTTGAATGCGGCACTTACAGTGCGTGGTCTTATAGAGAGCTCTCTTGCAATTCAGTTTGGTTGTGTAGATACAAGATTGTTGCATCGTGCAATTGTGCAGGTTGTGTTATTGTTGCAAGGTTTAGAAAGACCATAAATAGTGCCCCTTTTGTTTTTATCTTAATTTTATGCAACTGAGGCCTAAGGTAGGCCTACATCGAGTCAGCAACCCTGAGGTAGGACCTAATAGGACCTCCAAGTCCGTAAGTTTTTTGTCTAGCTTAACTTGGGCTGTAGGTTGAACTGGCCCTTCAGAGCTTGGCCGTTCACGGCTCAGCTGGGATTCTGAACCCAATAAAAAAAAAAAATAACATGGTCCTTCGGAACCGGATTCTAGCCCAAGACTGAGTCAGTGACTATTTTTCGGCAAAGTTCTGATTGTGCAAATTGTAGCCCAAGTTAGGCCTGGACGGGTTGAGCATAATTGAGTTAAGGTCCCAGGGTAGAAAGTTTGGTCGCCCAATTGCGAAACTTGGCCACTCGTCTGTCGTTGTTTTGGGCCTACATTTTACCGATTTGGTTAATTTTGGTTTATTGTTCGTAGGCGAAGGTTGCAGACTTCAGTGCGCCAGTTACTTGGGTGGAAAATTTGGTATTCCATACTGGTGGTTGGTCAGTACCCCAACCAAGCAATTCAGTTTATTTGAAAAGAGCAAAATTTGAGTTTGTTCAGTTTGGTTAAGTATTTTTGCCAATTCAGCTTATTTGGTATTGAGCCCAATTGTTGTTTGCATTGAAGATGAGTGCAGCTGAATTGAACAAGTTTAAAAAAAGGAGAAGCGCCTACAAAGGTCTAATTATAAAGGTCATTGCCACTATAGATTCTGCCATAGAGCAAGAGGATTTAAGCTTAGTGACTGCACAGCTTTCCATATTAGAAACTAAAAAAGTTGCTCTAAGCGAAGTAAATGTTAAAATTGAGGCTCTTGTAGAAGATGAAATAGAAAATAACATAATTTACTTTGAAGAGATTATTGATGATATAATTAAAGTATGCCACAGAGCAAAAGAGTTTAGCAGCTCAGTACAGTTAGAGACCAGGTCTAATAATGAAACACAACCCTCAACAAATGGTGTTTGTGAAGTTAAGGTTAACAGATCTGCAGTTCAATTACCGAGGCTTGTACTCAAAACATTTTCTGGGAGTATTCAGGAATGGCAAGGATGGGCAGACAGTTTTCAATCAGCAGTTCATTCTAGTCAAGTGTTAAGTGCGGTGGAGAAGTTTAATTATTTGCAGTCCCTCTTGGAAGGGGAGGCAGCAAAGACAATAGCAGGATTAGCATTAACAGAGGCTAATTATAATGTGGCTTGGGATATATTAAAGAAACGGTTTGGTAAGCCAGAGATCTTAATTAAAAGCTACCTCCGCGAACTTTTAGCTATACCTCCTGTTAATAATCACAATAGTGTCAAGGAGTTACGACAGTTATATGACGAATTTGAAGTTAAACTAGGTCCCTGGACAACTTGGGTGTAGGAATGGAAAAGTATGGTATAATGTTGGTCACTATACTGGAGTCTAAATTGCCTAGCTCAATTTTGCTTGAATTAAGTAGGGTACACTCTACAGAATATGTGTACATCCCCCTTCAGCAGATGTTAAGTCTTTTAGGCACAGAATTAGCAAGACGAGAGGGAATTGAGTTTGCACAGTGGGATGTTAAACAAGGGGACAAAGGCAGGCACAGCACCAAAGTTTCAACAAAAAGGAATAGCCCAGGTACAGTGTCAGCTCTACATGCATCCTCTGAGAATAAATTAAAGGGAATAAGGAATGCATATTTTGCGAAGGCAACCACAAGTCATATAAATGTGAGGTGGCTGAGGCTTTACCTTTTGAGGAGAGAAAGGACAGGGTAACTAAGTGCACAACATGTTTTAAATGTTTTCTGAAAGGTCACAGAGCAAGGTTTTGTAAGTTTAAAATTTTGTGCAAAAAATGCCATGGCCGGCATCAGCCATTATTGTGTGAAAACACTCCTAGTAGGCCTACCCCAGAAGTAGAGACATCAGGCACATGCAACTGCTATGAAAGGGAGTAAAAGTAAAGGGGGATTGTTGCAAACAGCTGCAGCATTAATTGGGAATGATGGAGAAGCTACTGTAAGAGTGTTGTTTGATAGTGGTAGCCAGTGTAGCTTTATTAAGACCAGAATTTCCAGAAAATTGAAGTTTAAAGAACTTAAGAGGGAAAATTTAAGAATTTCTGGGTTTGGGGGTTCCGTTCAAAACCGAACCAAAGTTAAGAATGTAGAAGTTCTGGTTAAGGGGTTGTTACCACAAAGTCCCACTATCAAGGTCCAAGCTGTAGAGATTGAGGAACTTTGTGCTCCAGTCACTACTTGTTTAGATATGGCATGTGTCCAAGAATTGCAAGTTAAAGGAATTAATTTGGGCAATAATAAGTTTGAAGGAACAGAAGACATTAATCTTTTGATTGGAGCTGACTATTATTGGGACTTCATCACTGGTAGTATTGTCCGCACATCTCGAGGTCCGATAGCTATTGAAAGTAAGCTAGGCTGGATGCTACATGGGAGCTATTGCAATAAAATGGAGGTTAAAGCTCTCTTTGTTAAGATTGAGGAGAACAGCCATGGTTTGGAAAGGCATTTGAAAGCCTTTTGGGAACTTGAATCCATTGGCATAAAGGACAAACAGGAGAAGCATGCGAGTCCAATGAACAGTGATGTTTAGAGCAATTTGAAAAGGGGATTGGGTTTAGAGATGGTTGCTATGAAGTTGGCCTCCCTTGGGAGGATTCTTGCAAACCCAGTTCAAACCTTCAGCTAGCTAATAGGAGGTTGGAGACTTCATTGTACAGGCTAAGAAAAAATGAGGAGTTGTTAATTGAATACAATGAGGCCATCCTAAACTATGTAAGGGAGAGCTATGCTGAAAGGGTGCAAGGTGAGCTGGTGAGCCAGGAGGCACATTATCTGCCACACCATGCAGTGGTACGGCGAGACAAAACTACCACCAAACTGAGGGTAGTTTTAGATGGCTCAGCCAAGGACAAAGGTGGTGTGTCCTTGAATAACTGTTTGGATGCTGGACCAAATTTAAATGCAGATTTATTTTCCTTGTTACTGAGATTCAGGTTTGGTAGAGTAGCATTGACTGCAGATGTGAAGCAATCCTTTTTGCGGATAAAGTTAAAACCAGAGGACAGAGATGCAGTAAGGTATCTGTGGGTGGATACGAAAGACTTGTTGGAAAATGAACCTAAGGTTCAAGCATATAGAATGAAATCAGTGTTGTTTGGCCTCAGCTCTAGTCCATTTCTGTTGGCAGCTACTATGCAGTACCATTTTAAGAAATATTCTGAAGTCTATCCTAACACTATTGAACACATAAGGAAATAATTTCATGTTGATGATTTGCTGTGTTCCGTGGATAATACAGAAATGGCTAAGCAGATATTCATGGAGGCTAGAGCTATAATGAGGGAGGCTGGCATGGAGCTTAGAAAATGGCAGACCAATCATTCTCAATTACAAGAGTTTATGAGTCAGTCCTGTGTAGGACCTGATGCAGCAGAAAGTATTGAGGATTCTGGTATTAAGGAGTTGTGGACAATAGACACAAAGGTGCTAGGCATTGTTTGGCAGTAAGGAGAGGATTTGTTTACCTTCAATGGGAAATCTTTAGTAGAGCTGGCTGAGAATGAGACAAGGTGGACAAAACGTACAGCTCTTAGTTTGGCTTCGAAGGTCTTTGATCCTCTTGGATTCCTGGCTCCATTTGTGATAAAGTCAAAAATTTGGTTTCAGAGACTGGGAAATTGGACTTGGTTGGGACCACGAGTTACCTGAGCATATGGTGGTAAGGTGGAAATATTGGTGCAAAGAATTGGCACATCTTGGAGACATTGAAATCCCAAGATGGCACTTTGGAGAGTTGAACAATAGTCCAGACAATTTGGAGCTGCACATCTTTTGTGATGCAAGTGAGGAAGCCTATGCAACTTGTATTTATAAAGAGGCACATTCAAAGAGGAAGTAAGTTGCAGGTTGGTTGCTGCAAAGAGCAGAGTAGCACCTTTGAAAAGGCTTTCTATTCCAAGGTTGGAATTGATGGGTGCAGTTATTGCTAGTCGGCTTGCAGTTACAGTGCAAAAGTCTTTGGCCCTTTATGAAATTCCAAGCTATTATTGGACAGACTCCACTATAGTTTGGCACTGGTTAAGAAACCAGGCAAGGAAATGGAAACCATTTGTTGCAAATAGGGTGGAGGAAATTCAAGCACATACAGATCCAAAGCAATGGAAGCATTGTCCATGCACCCAAAACCCAGCTGATTTACCAACACGAAGAATTTCGGTGAAAGATCTTGCACAGTCAAGTTTGTGGTGGAATGGGCCAGAGTGGCTAAAACTTGGAAGTGAAAACTGGCCTTCTAATCAGCCTATTGTAGGAGAATGCCAGGTTGAAGAAGCATGGGTAAGTGAGGTGAGAAAATGCACTGTGAACAGTTGTCAAGTTATGCAGCAGGACCCCATATTGAGGCTTGAGGACAGTAGCAGTCTGAAAAGGTTGTTAAGAGTGACAGCATGGGTATATAGATTTACAAACAACATAAAGGGAGAAACAAGAAGGGAAGGAATTCTGAACAGTAAGGAGATTCAGCTAGCCAGGCAATACTGGGTGGTATATGTGCAGAAGGAAAAATTTGGTGAAGAGAGGGAATTGCTCACCAACACATGCTCACCAACACATGCTTACCAACACATTCTGCTCTCAAGGGTTTGGATGTGTTTTTGGATCAGGATTTATTGAGAGTAGGAGGTAGACTACAGTTGTCTGGGCTTCCAGAGGAGAAACGACATCCAATTTTGCTACCTTCTGGGGGGGCACTTTGTGGAACTTTTGATCCTGCATACTCATCATAAGTTGTTACATGCTGGAGTTAGAGAAATGATAATAGAGATCAGACAACAGTTTTGGATTCCCAAAATTAGACAAGTAGTAAAAAAGGTCTTGCATAAATGTGTGGTTTGCAAGCGTTGGAGTGCAAAGCCTTATCATGAAAAGGTGGCTCCCATTTGATGTAGTGGGAGTAGACTTAGCAGGTCCAGTCTATGTGTATGAGCAAGGGAAGTCTAACAAAGGTTATATATGTCTTTTCACATGTGCTACCACCAGAGCAATCCATTTGGAGTTGGTAAGCAACTTAAGTAGTGATGTATTTCTTTTGGCCTTTAAAAGGTTTGTGAACAGAAGGGGTTTCCCAAATAAAATCATATCGGATTATGCAAAAACCTTCAAAAGGGCTGCAAAGGAACCCCAAGAAGTTTGGTCCATGCTAAAAGAGGAGGGATTCCAATCCTACTTTTCACACCATGGGGGTACAGTGGGAGTTTATTGTTGAGAGAGCACCATGGTGGGGAGGATTTTGGGAAAGGCTAGTGAGAAGTGTAAAGTGTCCATTAAAGAAACTTTTAGCTAATGCTCATTTGAGCAAAGAAGAATTCTGCACTGTTTTGTGTGAAGTAGAAGCAATGGTGAACAGTAGGCCTATCACCTTTGTTTATAACAGTATGCAGGATACAGAGCCATTGACACCAAATCATTTTCTTTGTGGTAAACGATTAACATCAAGCCCCAGTTTGCCAGAAGACTTACAGCCTATCCAGAGAACTCAAGAAGCGTTAACCAGGAGGTTCAAGTACCTTGAAGAGCTACAAGATCAGTTATGGAAGAGGTGGCAGATAGAATACTTGCCAAAACTCAATTATTACCTATCAGGCAATGTAAAGGGCTTCAATGCAAATTGTATCACGGTGGGAGAAGTGGTAATGATTGGGGATGAAAGACCAAGGCAATGCTGGAAGCTTGGCATAATTGAAGAGTTGTTTGTTGGCAAAGACAATTTAGTTAGGTCTGCACTGGTAAAGACTTCAGGAGGAAAATTAAAGAGACCTATACAAAAACTCTGTGCTTTAGAAATCAGGAAAAATCAGCGTGCCGGCTTAATTTAACTTAAACTTGTGACGATTTAAACTAATTTTTAACTGCGCGATGCCGTCGCAGAAAGCTTCGTGTGTTAGGTGTAGGGTAAACCGGTGGTATTCGGAATTTAAAGATTATAACGGCGGTCCTATGGCGATTACCGAGAGATCAGTTTGTTTCTTTTGCGAGTTAATGGAGGAAATAGTTGACATAAAACGCAGTGTACGTGAGGTAACGGAAAGACTTGCAACGCTTGATGAGGGCAGAGGTAGGGCTACGGTTGCCGAAAGCCGACCAATACTAACGTTGAAGACGTTAGTAATTTGAAGGGTGAGGCGCGTAACCTAGTTTCTAGTTTAAGTAGCTTGTCGGGAAGGTTGGATAGAGTTGAGGAAGGGGTTAAGGTTGGTCCGACAGCAGTAGATGGGGAGGGATTTAGAGAAGTTAAGGGTGGAGCTAGTCCGCGTACGTTAGGTGATAGGAAACCCCCCCTATCGAGGTTTCGAACCCTTTCGCCCATTTGGAAAGGGACGTGAATGAGGGGGAAACTATTTTAATTGGGGACTCTTTAGTGTGCCACATGGACAAAGAGTTCGTTGAACGGCATCCAACCAAGAGGAGGAGGGTCTGTCTCCCAGGGTCCAGGGTTGACAGAGTTAGAGACGAAGTGGATAGGATTGACGTTGCCTCCCGTCACTCGATATTGGTGACGATGGTAGGAGGCAACGACTCGTATAGGCCCGATACGATAGTGCCTGACCTTTTGGAGAGATATAGGGGGTTAATTAGGTCCCTGAAGGCAAGGTCAGATAGGTCTTTAATTCTAGGTATTACCCCTAGACACGGGTTGGGTATTAGGATTACGTCAAAAACAATATTTTTGAATAATAAATTAGAAGAGATTTGTGCCGAGGAAAATGTACTCTTCGTAAAGCTGTGGTCCGAATTCAGTGATCCTAGCCTTTTTATAAAAAAATGGGGTGTATTTTAATGAAATAGGTAATGCTAGGCTAGGTAGGTTAATAGATGAAAACGTGCGAAAGCTGTATAGGTCGAAGCCTTCTTTAAACGTTGTGGGTCCGGGGAACGCGGGCCGGACGTGAAAAATAGTTTAAAACGCCGGCCCGTGGTAAAAAATAATGTAAACGTTTTTTATTGTAACGCGCGTAGTATTAGAAATAAATTAAACGAATTTAAGGCGATAATTTATTCCGGCAACTACGATATAGTTGCTATCACTGAAACGTGGTTAAATACCGTGACTCGGGACTTGGGGGAACTTGATATACTGGGTTTTAAACTCTTTACTAATGATAGGTTACATGGGTTTGGTGGCGGCGTTTTGCTGTACATTCGTAATTCCCTTAGGGCTATCGAGGTTAAGATAGATTTTCCGGCATCAATTAATGCGATATTCGTTGAAGTTAGGGCGCGTAGTATTAGTTTTAATTTTGTTGTTGTTTATAGACCTCCCGTTCAACCCTTCGACACCGATACTAGATTTTACTCACTTCTTCCTAATTTTATTGGCAATTGGAATAGTATAATTGTCGGAGACTTTAACTGCCCTAATGTTAATTACAAGACTTTTACTGGTAATGAGGAGGGTTTGAGATTGATTGAGTTCATGGAGGATAATTTTTTACGACAGATAGTTACCGAACCAACGCGCGGTGACAATATTTTAGATTTGGTGATGACGAACGGCGAAAATATAGTCGATAGTTTAGAAGTAGGCGAGAGTTTAGGATGTAGTGATCATCAAATTCTTAGGTTTAAATTATCGATAGAAAACACTAAGGATAGTAACGTAATAGAAGTCCCTGATTTTCGTAGGGCTAATTTTGATAGTTTTGCGGATAGGATGAGAGTTGTGGACTGGGATAACTTATTTATGGGTAATGACACAAATTTGCATTGGGAGGCGTTTAAAGAAAGTTTTAGGAATATTGAAAGGGAGTTTATTCGTCGTAGGCCCAAGCGCGCTAGAAATCATGGTAGGCCCAAGTGGTGGACTAGGGAAATAGGCGAGTTCATAAACGAGCGTGACAGACCGTATAGACTTAATAAGCGCAATGGCACGGCAGCTAACGTTAATAAATATATCGAGCTTAGATGTCAGGTTAAAAGATCAGTTAGGAATGCTAAGCATAATTTAGAGATACTTATAGCTGCGGATAGTAAACATAATCCAAAAAAAGTTTTTTGAATACGTCAATAATCGTAAGCCGATAAAAGATAACATAGGCCCTCTTGTGGATGTTAACGGCGCTTTGGCTTCTGACGCTCAGGCGATGGCGGGTATTTTCAATAACTTTTTTGCGACAGTTTTTACCGTAGAAGACATAAATAATGTCGGACCTTTTCCAGTTTGTGTACCGTTTTTCATATAATTTATTTTTGCTTTATAAGGCTAACTAAAGAAAATATCATGACCTAACCTAACCAATCGTCAAGGGCGTACAGTTAACCTAACGATTGGTTAGGTTAGGTCGCGATATTTTCGTTAGTTAGCCTTATAAGCCTAACTAAAGAGATTGATATTATCACTCATTTTTGATCTGAAAAGAAGCAAAAATAAATTATATGAAAAACGGTACACAAACTGGAAAAGGTCCATAATGTCTCCGACGTGGACGATATCGTTCGATTTAGTAGCGAGACTATTTTGGATGAAATAACTGTTTACGAGGGTGAGATTGCGCATTATATCGATAGGCTAAAAGTTAGCAAGGCTCCAGGCCCTGACGCTTTTTATCCAAGACATTTGAAAGATTTGAAAGACGTTATCGTAGGCCCCTTAACGAAGATTTTTAATCAGTCACTCGAAACGGGGATTATTCCTGAAGACTTCAAATTAGCTAACGTCACGCCCATTTTTAAAAAAGGCGACCGCACGGTACCTAGTAATTATAGCCCCATTAGCTTTCAATTGTCGGTAAACTTTTGGAATCCGTAGTTAGGGATCATATCATCGATCACTTAGAAAGTAGAGATTTGATTAATAGTAGTCAGCATGGGTTTCGACGCCATAGGTATTGTTTAACTAATTTGTTAGAATTTTATAACGAAATAGTGCACGAATACGATAGGCATAGAGCGGCTGACGTTATTTATTTAGATTTTAAAAAGGCGTTCGATACAGTTCCGCATAGAAGATTAATTGCGAAGGTTAAAGCGCACGGTATACGCGGTCAGGTAGCTAAGTGGTTAGAAGAATGGCTTCGTGCTAGGAGACAGAGGGTCGTTGTTAATGGTAGTGAATCGGGGTGGTTGGATGTAGGTAGCGGTGTCCCACAGGGTTCAGTGTTAGGCCCATTGCTATTCGTAATTTACATTAACGACATAGATGTAGGATTGACTAGTAACGTGTCAAAATTCGCGGACGATACTAAAATAGGCGGTAAGGTTGTTAACAAGGACGATAGAAATAGGCTCCAAGACGATGTAAATAGGATTATGGAGTGGATGGATAAGTGGCAGATGCAATTTAACGTAGACAAATGTAAAGTTTTGCATGTAGGTTCTCGTAACAATAATTACACGTACACGATGGATGATGGGGAGTTAGCGAGCGTTGACGAGGAAGTAGATTTAGGCGTACGCGTATCTAAGGATTTAAAAGTTAGGAACCAGTGCCTGGAGTCTTGCGCAAAAGCTAATAGGATGTTAGGCTTCATAGCGCGTAATTTCGAATTTAAATCGAAAGATATTATATTGCCCCTTTACAAGTCCCTAGTCAGGCCTCATTTAGAATATGCCATTCAGTTTTGGTGCCCGTATTTGCGTGAGGATATTGATAGGTTAGAAAGGGTTCAGCGTCGTGCCACGAAACTAATTCCGTCATTGCGCAACAAGCCTTATGAAAATAGGATTAAAGAGTTAGACTTGCATTCACTCGAAACTAGTAGATTAAGGGGGGAGCTTATTGAAGTTTTCAAAATCGTTAATAACATCGATAACGTAAATTTTGACAAACTGTTCACTTTCGATAATAGCAATACTCGTAACAACGGATTTAAGTTGCGTGGCAGACGTTTCATTACTAATATCGCTAAAAACTTCTTTACTTTTAAAGTAATTGATAAATGGAATAATCTTCCCGCCTCAGTCGTTAACTCTACCAGCGTTAATATGTTTAAGAACCGTTTAGATAGCTATTTTAAAAATATTAACGTTGTTTAAAATTAAAAAAACAATTAGCAACAGGAGCTCTGGGGGTGGTGGTCGAGGATGAGTCTGTTGACGATTAATGCCAGCGTGTGATATGCCAGCTAAAAAAATTTTATACAATAAAAAATTAGACTAACATGAACGTAGATGTAGCTCGTAGCGTAAACTAACCCACTTTTTGTTTAACTTTACCTACTTTTTTTTTCTTATCCTCTCCTTACTTGCATGGCTATAACTCTTTACTTGCATGTCTGTTGTTTGCATGGTATGACAGTGAGTTACGACTGTGTTTGCATGGTTTGTAAGCGTTCTTATTTTACTTCTTTTCATCTTTCACCCCTCTCCTATTCTCGTCGACTATTTTTCTGACTTGTCGGCAGTGGCCGGCGGATGATGATGGTGAATCTTTTTTCTCTTTTTCTGAATGAATGTTAACCCACGAGTGATTGGTGTTGCTACTTACTTAACCCCTTATTCTCTTCTCTTAACCCCCTACTCTTTCCTTTCTCTCGGGCTAACCTTAGAGTGGATCTTAGGGTCTTTGTTAGCCTTAGCTTCTGTAGATCTGAAAAATTTGAGTTATGGAGAAGGCTTGGCTAAATTTGCAGAAGGTAATGACAACAATGCTTCTTCGGTGGGGAGTGTTAGAATATCTAGAAGAGGAAGAGCCATTGTTGTCCCAAGGCGATATGATGATTAAGCTGATTGATGCAGCATTGCTTGTATATATTAAGTTAAGGTGTATATATATATCCATCTCACAATTGTACGGTTAGTGAAAAATTCACTTAATTTAGAGCTAGCATTTTTGGGCTCTTGTGGCATCATTGTTTGGGCACTCTTGTGGCATCATTTTTTTGCGGCACTGCGCGTCCTTCCTACTCGTTTGTTGAATGCGACACTTACAGGGCCTGGTCTTATAGAGAGCTCTCTTGCAATTCAGTTTGGTTGTTTAGATATAAGATTGTTGCATCGTGCAATGGTGCAGGTTGTGTTGTTGTTGTTACAAGGTTTAGAAAGAAGACCATAAATAGTGCCCCTTTTGTTTTTTATCTTAATTTTACGCAACTGAGGCCTAAGGTAGGACCACATCGAGTCAGCAACCCTGAGGTAGGACCTAATAGGACCTCCAAGTCCGTAAGTTTTTTGTCTAGCTTAACTTGGGCTGTAGGTTGAACTGGCCCTTCAGAACTTGGCCGTTCACGGCTCAGCTGGGATTCTGAACCCAATAAAATAAAAAAAAATAACAAGCTTAAACTAGTTACAGAGGATTGTGTTAAATTTAGCCAGAGTCACAAACTGCGACTGTTTATGAAAAAGTGCTCTAAGTGTGGGAAAGTGTATTCCTTTGATAAAAATACCCAGTTCTTTCGTTGTCAAAAGCGTCGGTGAAACGGTAAAAAGTCCAACTTTACGAAGAATACGTTTTTTCAAGGATCCCGGCAGATCTGTAAAAGTAGCAGAAAAAAAATCAAGAATTAATGCCCAGTTAGGTCAATTGAATGCCAGGTTAGGTCAATTGAATGCCCGGTTAGGTCAACTGTACGCCCTTGACGATTGGTTAGGTTCAGTCATGATATTTTTGTTAAAAACACATTAATTAATTATTTAAAGTGCTCTAACATGTTTGTTTTTCATTTCTCCAAAAAAAAAAGTTATTTTTGAAATCAGTGACTAAAACTACATTAGTATACCGATTTTCATTAAAATGAAAGATCCCAAATTTTTTATTGTCTATACAAATTTCTATTCCAGTTAGTCAGTTTACACCAAGTTTTAATTCACTAATATAATTCCAATATCCCAAACTCCATAGAATAGCTACCCCACCAGGTGGATGGCCTGCAAGAAGACCATCTTGTTTATCTCTGGTGGCCTCCCCTATTCCATGAAAGTTACTGGACAGGCTATTCAGGTACTTTAAGTCCTGTTTCAATAGCCATGTTTCCTGCAGACAGAGAATATCAGCATCCTCTAACAGCTTATCAATTATGATCCGCCTGTGTTTGCTGTTATTGCCTAAGCTTAGGCCTCTAAAGTTATAAGCAAACAAACAAAATGACCTGCAAGAAAAATGACAATAACTGGTAGTTTAGCATTCCTGTTATAAGTTTATTATTTTTTTTTATCTCTTTAAAGTCTAACTGAGGTCATGCACAGTTGCCCGCATATGTAATGTTCCTCGCCTCACAGGCAACTATGTACATGTAGCAACGGCGCAGTGTTAGTCAAGGTACCCCAACTGGGGGAAAGTGGGGTGAAGGGGGGACAACCGAGTCCAACAACATATAACACAGACATATATATCTAAAGGACAATTTAATGTGCAGTCATTGACATATAGGTAATTATAATGTAATGTCTGTGTCCATAAAGATATACAATCAAACTAATCGTGAATAGCGTTGAACTCCATGTAGTTTACTAGTTTATACAGTAATAAGGTTGCATCATGATTACTGCAAATCTATATGAACAGCTACTGCAATAGAACTTTTGGATCACGTGAAGATCAGGGCCCCCAGCCTTCTCTAGTTAGCCTTATAAGGCTAACTAACGAAAATATCACGACCTAACCTAATGCACAGGGACTTGGCGCAGGACAGTTTCGGTCGAAGATGGTCTACTGGTATTTTTCGGGTAGTCCTGGTCACGCTGCTCGATGCTTCGCTAAATATGTGTTTTAGCACTCGGTAGTAGGGTAGGTTGATTTTGGAACTGTGATCTTGGACTAGTCTAGATAGAAAGGTATTAATGTATAAAAAACGTTGCACCAACTCATATTTGTGAAAATGATTGTATTTTTTGAGGATTGTTAATTATTTTTAAGTTGTAAAATTGCCAAATTTTACGCGTAAAATCGCACGCACGGCATTCGCGCAATGTAAACAAACAAAATATCGGACCTTATTTCATCAAAATAATCAATTAAAATTCGCTTATTAGTGTATTATTTTGTATTTTTTAATGATATTTACCAATAAAATGTATATTAAATTAAGTTATTTTATGATGCGTTCATTTAATTGTGTTTATTTTCAGATATTTCATAAAAATGGGTAAAAAACGGAAGTCTGCAGTGTTAACTCGAAGTGATAGTGGCCAGCCTTCCCCTTTGCATAAAACAGAGCCTCCTACCCTCCGCCAAGTTATTCAGTACAGTTGTTTCCTCCAAAACAGCCACCCGGACTTGAAAGACTATGATATTGCTAAAATGATAGCAAAGGATGTGATTGAGATCTGGCAGGCAGTGAACCCGCGGCTGCCCCTGTATGAGGAATATTATGTAGTGAAATTGGTGGATAAAATGTGCTTCAAGAAAGCAAAAGAGATAAACAGGAAATCTCTTTCTACAGTCCAGAAGCAGAATCTGGAGGAAAAGCTGGATAAACTTTTTGACATTTCTGCTTGCACCTGTAAGCTACCTGTTCGTCCCTGTGATGACAATGCTGTGAAGTGCAAGAAAGAAAATTGTCAAACACAGCACATAATCTGCACTTGTCCTCCCAGTAAGAAGGTAATGCTATTATTTTTTTAACTTTTAACTGGCCTAACTTAGTGCGATTAGGTGCCTTTTAAATGGAAGGAAATTCAATGCTTGTAATTGAAAAATATCCGCATTTTCCTCCTGTAATCTTCCTTCCCCCCCCCTGGTAATAGAAATTAATAATCAATTTTTTTCAGGATTTTATCTCTTATTTTAGATCCGCTATTTAATATGCTTTAATATTTTAGGTTCCAGTAGAGGAGAGGGAATACTTGAGAGATCAGAGGGCCAAAATAGGACCCAAGGGCTCTTTCCAGCTGGGATCTGTGGATAAAGCTGCTGTGAAGAGAGACCAGAGGGCTGCAGCTGAAGCAGAAAGATTACAGAGCCAGATTCAACAGCAGCAGGAAGTGGATTTGGTCACTTTTGCCTCCACACCTTCACAAGATATTTCTTTTGAATCCAGCTCAGGAGAATCAGGAGAGGTAATATATTTTTTTTCTTATATCTTATCCCATTTTTACCCAAATTTATCCCTACTTTTTGTCCCTATTTCCCCCCTTTTTACCCCCGTTTTCGCTTTAATAATTTATTCTTTTTCTCGCCCATTTTCGCCGACTTTTTACCTGAATTTTTACCCATTTTTCCCTACTTTTTCCCTTATTTTCCCCCATTTTCGCTTTAGTAACTTATTTTTTATTTTCATTTCAGCCATCTGGTGGTGAAGCTGAAGAGTTCAAGCCAAGGAGGCACCCAAGTGTAGGTTACAGCTTTTTGAAAACCCCCAGATATGCCATGGAACTGATCAGGGGTGATGTTTCTTCCAATCTTGGGGCAAGTCTTGCTAGTGCCTTCCTCCTGGACTTACAAGCTATGGACCTGCTTAAACCTGGCCTTGATGTGAAACAGATAATAGTTGATAAATCGAAAATGGACAGGGAAAAAGCTAGAATGAAAGTGAAAAGTGATGAAAAGCACAATGAGGGTCTGGAAAAGTTAGTCTGTATTGGGGTTGATGGGAAAGTTGACAAAGACACTTTGCCGTACAGAAAAGTTAAGGATGAAAATGGGGAGACTAAGCTGAAGAAAGGAAAGGGACAAGAGCACCATTTGACTTTCACAAAGGAGCCGGGAACTGAAAGTGGAACATATCTTACTCACAGAGTCATCCCAATTAAAGGTGCGACTGGAGTTCTTCTTGGTGAAGAAGTTGCTAGTGTCTTGAAGGAGTTTAACAGTGTTCATACCCTGAAAGCTGTCCTCCTTGACAACACAAATACGAACACTGGCTGGGAGGGAGGCCTTGTAACAGCTCTGGAAAATAAAATTGAGCGGAAATTGCACACCATTGGCTGTTCACTCCATCAGAATGAGCTTCCTTTCAGAGCTGTTTTCAAGCATCTTGGTGGCAGTACCAAAAGTCCCACTGCTTTCACTGGTCCGCTGGGAAAACTCTGTGAAATTGACTACCAAGATCTGCCACAAGTGGAATTCACCAAACTCAGTGGTCCCCTGGATGACATAGAATTTGCTGAGGAGACACTGAATGATCTCAGTAGCGACCAGAGGCTTCTTTTGGAGTATGTGCTTGGAATTTCCAGGGGCAAAGTCAACCCAAGATTTGCTGCCTGGAAAATTGGACCATTAAACCATGCAAGATGGTTGACTTTGGCAATTAGATTGATGTGTCTGTGGACCAGAGGTGCTTACCCTCCAGAACTACAGGATAAGCTTTACCAGGCCATCAAGTTCATTGTGGAAGTGTATGCAGTCAGTTGGTTTGAGATCAAAAGGGACAGCAAGTTCCACAATCAGCAGCTGTACATCTTCAACATGATCCAGAGGATCAAGCAGCAGTCTGAAGAAATCCAGGGTGTTGCTTTCAAGAACCTGAAGTACAATGCTTTTGCCTTGCTGCCCGAGAATGTGCTGTACTCCATGATGAAGTCTGATGACTTGGAAGTGAGAGAAGCTGCTCTCAAGAAAATTCTGTCCATCAGGTAAGCATTTATTAATTTTTAAAAATGTGAAAAAAAAATTTGATTATGGGGATTTATTTAATAAGAAAAAGGCCCGAGTTCTATAAATCCCCATAATCGAATTTTTTTTCACATTTTCTTATCCCAATTCCCCCCCCTTCCCCTCTGATAATGGAAATAATCTTACCTTCTTTCTGAAAAAAAATTCAATTTATGGGGATTTATAGAACTTTGGTTTTTTTTTTTAATTTAAGTTTAATTTAAATCAGCAATTCTGAGACTAATAGGGATTAAATCTTAAACTGGAATAAAAAATAAATTAATTATTATTCTTTCAGAAGTGGGAAGCCAGCCAAGAAGAGGCTGAAGAAGATCACAGCCATCAACATTGAAGCTACCCACTGGTCAGAACTAATCAACCTTTCTCAAAGTGGCATCTGTGAACCTGTTCTCACAGAAGACTTTTCTGACCAGGAGCTTCAAGAAGCATTGCTGAATGGCACCAAGCTGGAGCTGCCTGATCTGCCTTCACATTTTCAATGTTGAAAGGGCCGTGAAGCTGACATCTGAAGCTTCCCATACTGTTTATGGACTCGAATCAAGGCACAAACACATTCTGGCCAAAGCCCTAAGCCGCCAGATGAGGCCTTCCTTTGCTTCTAAGGGCTCTTACAGTGAAAATTATGATCTTGGGATCTAAATGTGTCTATTTTGACTCTGTACATGTTTTTTTTACTTTTTTTTCAATAAAATTGTAACTTTTTTCAATCATTTTTTTATGAAAATAGCATGATTTTTTCGGCCGAAAATTGCGAAAATGTGGTATTTTTCGGTACAATTTTTTAACGATTTTTGAAATGGTTTCCTCAAAAAACGGTTAGAGCTAGGGACCTGAAAGGTTTTGTCAGTTATTATCATATTAAGCCCTGACTATCTCGACTAGTCCAAAGTCGATATCTAAAAAAATGCGGAAAATCAACCTACCTTACTCGGTAGGCAAACCACGAGAGTTTGAACGAGTGTCTAAGGCTTTACTGTCCATACAGACATACAGTAGGTTCGTTGTGAAACCGCCTACGGCGAAGTGATCGTTTGATTATTGCCAGTAAGAGAGTCCCTCAGCTGGACGTAGGAAGAGCAGCGTTCACCGACCAAAGTCGATATGAGAGAGGCGAGTTTCTTCGTGGACTTCTGAATCGCAAATTCCGTCCAATTCCGGTGCGTGGTTCCACTTTCAGTATATCTCCATTCCCTGATCCTCTTAGAATTGGGCGTCTCTCTTGTTTTTTTTTTCCACCATTTTTGGAGAGAGAGCGGAACCTCAAGCATGCTGACCTGTTGCATGGTGATGCAACCCCTTGCATTCTAGCGAAGTGAGCAGGAGAGCTGCGATTGAAAATTGAAGAAGTCCGTTGTCAACTGTGCGGATTGTGATCTAAACAACGTCCAGCAATTAATGTACTGATTATTATGTAATGAAATTATAAATGAAAGGATACGAGTATTGTCCATATTTGTTTTGTGTTTCGACAAATAGTATGTGCGCTCTGGTCAGTATTTTATATAAACGCTTTCTCGTTCTTTCTATGTTGCCCTGATAGTAACTGTATAACTATATAAATAATTGTTTCGAATGAAAAGCGATCTTGATGAATAATCGCTGGAATAGATTGTGAACTTGAAATTTGTTGTAATCTGTTAAGAAAACTATCCTTTATTTTTCACGTAACAGATTCGTTACAGGTTGTAAATTGATTATTTATTAGTGTGAAATGCTATTTTATGCAAATGTTGTGAAAATTATAGTTTTTTTTCGATTTTTATAAAATGATACAAAATATCTAATGTGTGGAATTTGTCATTAAAATTATTTCTTGTCTATTCTAACTTTGAACTTGTTAAAGGAAAAAAAAAACTGCAAAATAAATAACTTGAATAAATAAATAAATTTGTTAAACGATATTAATAAGTTTTCTTAGTGTAAAACTTATTTTCAAGGGAGTGATGCGCGTGTAGTAATGTCTAATTAAGAATTAAAATGTTTTGTTTATAAGAATTTAATAATGTTTGTTTAATAAAGAAGATAATAATGTTTAATTAGAAAGGTAATTAAATTAAATAATTGTTTGGTTATAAAAGGCTAGTTGGCAACACCCCGAAATGGTCTAGACTCTAGAGGCTGGGCAGAAATGCCCCAGTTATCGGACGGCATTTGTCCTAATAAGGGTTTTTTTTTGTATTACGATGTTTTTGTAAATTTAGAATATTCTTTCGTGTCTCCGGGCTAAAATGTGAATGCTAATCCTCCCCCCCCCGTCGCCTTACCCCGTTTGTCAAAAGTGTTTCGGTATAAATAAAAAGTCAGTAATGTGTAATTAAGTGTATAATTAATCCCCCGTCTCGTCTCCCTCGCCTGGTTCAAATTATAATGGCGCCCACCGGCTCAACCGTCAGCCGCGTCTGTATAAAAAAACAGAGAAAACAAGTGATAATAGAAAGGAAAGAGACTAATGAATTATAAAAGAGAAGGAATGGGAATCACTGCAGACCTGACCTAACATGACCTGAATTTATGCTGATCTGACCTGACCTGAAATGACTTGAATTTATCTTTGGGGACGAATGTGAGGTGAAGGCGGACTATAAAAGGGGGAATCATGGAGACAAATATTAGTTCAATTACATTGAAACAAAAAAATTAAGGGACGAATAAAACAAACAATTCATTCTATAGGATATAATGCCTGGTTAGGTCAACTCTATGCCCTTGACAATTGGTTAGGTTAAGTTGTGATAGTTTCGTTAGTTTTAACGAAAATATCACAACCTAACCAATCGTCAAGGGCATACAGTTGATCTAACCGGGCATTCAATTAACCTAACCGGGCATTATATCCCATAGAACGAATTGTTTGTTTTATTTGTCCTTTAAATTTTTTGTTTTAATGTAATTGAATTTGTAAATATGTTGTAGGCCGCACGCTATAGTAGCACCGACTTTCAGTAATCATAATGGAACCTTATTACTGTATAAGACTAGTAAACATGGAGTTCAACGCTGTTCACGATCATATTAATCGTTTATCTTTATGGACACAGACATTATATTATAATTAGGGGTCGTTCAAAAATTACGTAACGCTATTTTTGCTAAAACTTGACACACCAGATCCCCCAGGAACGTTCTGTAACGCTAGACCAGGCACCCTCTAAGATGTTATGTAACACTTCCCCCAATCCACACCCCACACGTTACGGAACGTTACAGGGGGGGGGGGGGCAAGTTTGAGCAAAAATAGCTTAACGTAATTTTTGAACGGCGCCTTACCTGTATGTCAATGTTATATGTTGTTGGACTCGGTTGTCCTCCCTCCACCCCACCTTTCCCCAGTTGGAATACCTTGACTCATCGCTGCGGCGTTGCCATATGTCAGGAGTCGCCTGTGAGGCGAGGAACATTACATATGCAGGCAACTATACATCTCCAAAACAGTCAATCTTCTGCGCCGTTTTTTACCCCTATAAGTCCTTGCTCTTCCTCCTTATATCTTATTTATAATAAAAGAGAAAAATTTTGTGAATTAACAAAGGCCTAAAGCTCCCCATCAAGTTAGTCAGAAACAGTTTAGGTGGAAATTAAGAAAGAAGTTTAGAACTGAAAGAAAAAAAACGTATGAGTTATACTATTTATGGGTGGTATGAATATTAGCAGGCCCGGCGGCAGCATGATGTTTGTGGGGGGGGGGGGAGGGAGGCACCCAATTATTCAGAAGGGACACATTTTAGGAAAGGTAAATAAATTAATTATCTTATGCTATTTTACTTTATTGTAATGACAATGGTTGGTTAACAAGTATGAGTAATTAGCGGCGCTCCAGAGATATTTTACTTGATACGCAAACTATAGGGTGTTTGTTCGAAAAGTTCCGTCACCCCCAACAAAATGTATATATTGTAATACCAATTTTACTTTTGTGTGATTGTATTTACATGTGGTAGGTGTAATTTAAGAAACAAGTCACTAGCAACAATTACTTTAATTACAATAAATACAGTTACTAATTAATCAAGAATATCTGTGTGTACTATCATTTTCGTATTTTCATATTTTCGGGCGGTATGGTTTCATGCCGAGATCTTTTGCCATGTGATCCCTCATTGTGGACATGGGGACTGCAAGTTCTTGTGATCGTTTTCGAAGTGATTTTTTCGGTGAACGAGCCACCGATGCAATCACACCTTCACATTGTTCTCCTCGCATTGTTGGTCTTCCCGACCGTGGTCTGTCCTTAATGGAGCCAGTTTCAAACAGCTTTTACTCCCAGCGCAATACCGTCTTGTTTGGTGGTGCTGGTGCAACCTTATTGAATCTTGTGTTGAAATCATTCTGGATATCATGCATCGTTTTGCCAGTATGTGACCTTTCATGAGCCCATGTGCTCATCACTATCCTTTCCTCCAGAGTGTAAGTGGATTGGTCTGCCATTGTTCACACAACTCTAATATAGGGTGGCCAGACGTCCGGCTTTAGGCGGACAGTCCGCCTTTTGAGCACTCCGTCCTTAGGGTGGCCATTTCCAAATTTCCAAAAAGGAGGACACTGCGTATGTGGCCGTACGTTAACATATATATATATATATATATATGTGTGTTAACGTACGGCCACATACGCAGTGTCCTCCTTTTTAAATGGCCACCCTACTCTAATACCTGGAAAAGAAAAAAAATGTCAATGAATCACATATACCGTATATACTCGTGTATAGGTCGAGTTATTAAGACTGAATTCTTAGGCAAAAAAAATTAGGGGGGTCGACCTATATAAGGGTAACATTTTCGTGGAGTTGAAATCCGTGCACGATGTGGAGGGCTAGGAGCTACTGTCAGCTTGACATGAAAAATATTTACCATTTAGTACCAGTAAACAATGAAAACATAAAATATGTACCAATTATTAAAATTACCAAATATGTACTAATTATTAAAATTACCAAATATGTACCAATTATTAAAATTACAGAATGGTAGCACAGGATGATATAAAACATAAAATGAATACATTTTTAAAAGTTTATTTATAGAAAGATACATCAATTTTTGTTCATTAAATTTGAAACAAAAGACATATGGTAACTGTACACTACAAATTTATACAAAGATTCAGTTCAGCAAAGAATAGAATAGAAAAAAAAACATTCTGTACAGCAAACAACGATACCATATGTCTGAAAATGTACAACATTAAAATTCCTTGTCATCGTCTTCAGCACCAAACAGTTTTATATGCCATAAAATTGGTGCTTTATTACCCTAATTTTTTGTTCCACTACCCTCAACAACTGGGGTCGACCTATACACGAGGCATATGATAAATTAATGATTTCTTGGCCAAAAATCAAGGATCGACCTATACACGAGATCGACCTATACTCGGGTATATACGGTAAGTCGTAATATTTTCGTTAGTTTTAACTTTTTATTTGATTAGGTAGCGGACAAAGTCGGGGGACGCAAACTACACTAGGATAATGTAGGGGAATGTAAACTACACAAGGCACCACAGGGGGACGTAAACTACACTTGCTCCCGATTTGGTTATAACAGGATATTCACTAAGTAATCTTTTGCATTTTTGCATTTGAATTAATACCTTAAGTATATTAATTAGGATAATACCTAAATGTAAGCTATAAGATAAAAACTTAAGTAACTTGGGAGGCACAGAATCATAAGTGGGGCCAGGAACAGTGGTGTAGTCCGGGGGTAACGCAAGGTAACGGCGTTACCCCACTGGTTTTATTTTACTTTTAGCGTTACCCTACTGCCCTGGTGCTCTGTTCGATGAGAATTGCCAATTCATCCTTGAGAATGGAAAATTAAACCTCGAAATTGTCACTAAAAAGGCAGGAACATGTTCCATGAAACTAGGCACCACTCCTGTTTTACTATCACCCTGGAACCTGTAAGCAATAAAGCAATAACGCAACTGTATCTATCAACTGAGCAGCTGCGTAAATCAACTGCGCAATTGTCATTTGTCTCTCTCAGCTACGTGAACAGCTGGCCAAAAACTTGTGTAGGCCCTATGAATCTTTTAATTTCAATAATCTTTTTTAATAATTTTTTCTAATTTCAATAATCAAATGATATTTCCACGCATTTCAACGTGTTTTTGGGAATGTACATAAAATGTAAAAAAGCTGTAGAATTTTATAGAAACGCTATATAAGAAAAATTGTTGTTGCGTTACCCAACTGAAGAAATTACGACTACACCACTGGCCAGGAACCCCCTCAGGCCCGCCCATAGCGCCGGCCTAAATATTAGTTCTCTCTCTCTCTCTCTCTCTCTCTCTCTCTCTCTCTCTCTCATTTAAAACTACCCGAATATAGAGGGTGTCCCAAAAAATCTATATACTCTTTATAGCATCATACATTTTATAATTTAAAAAAAACCAAACAATATATTGTTATAGCAATTGCCAATGAAAGGTAAATTAGTAATCTAAGTGATCAAAATGTTATAGCGAGTTATTTGCATATAAAATTTAATTAACTACGCCAAGTGCTCAAAATGTTCTCCGGCGGCATGAATGCACTTTTGAATGCGTCGACTAAGCCTGGCCTTGTTTTATCAAAGGCCTTGTAATGGCGAAGCCTATGGACCGAACGTAGTCTAGTCACTCACTAGCTTGCTTCGGACTTAGCCTACGCACTCATTCCATGATGCAAACTCTACAGCATTCAACTTTATTCAGTTCAGCAAAAGAACCCATGTTGCGTAAACGTTTGACACTGGAGCAACGAAAAAGTGTTCTGAAGTGGTATTGGAAATTTGAGAATGTGTCCGAAGTCCAGCGACAATGGATCCGGGAATTTGGTACAGGGTGGGGCACGGGAATCAAGTGTTTTTTGAATAGCTAGTAATCGGCCATTAGGAATGGGAGGGGCGTGCGGTAGGTAGCATTCCATTCCTGGGTTCATAGCATTTAACTTTAACTAACACTCACCTTTATCTTTCAGGTGCCATCATGGAGCAGTGGACGTTAGAACACCGCATGTTCGCGTATGATCATTTTGTTAGGAGTGGCGAGTCAGTGACAGCAGTTCAGCGTGCGTTTCGCCGCAGATTCAACATTCATCGAAATGACTCTGTTCCCGCTCGTGACACAATCTTACGTTGGGTTAACAATCTTCGAACAGGAGGCTCAATAATGAAAACAAAACCGAAGGGGCCGCAACGCACTGTGCGTACTCCAGAGAACGTTGAAAGGGTCAGACAAGCGATGTTGCAAAGCCCAGGCCGCTCTGCTCGGAGACATTCAGCTGCACTCGGAATCAGCAATCGTACTGTTAGACGGATTTTGCATGAAGAATTACATTTTCACCCATACAAGTTAGCGATGGTGCAGGAATTGAATGTAAACGATTGCCCCCAACGACTGAATTTTGCACAGGAAATGCTTGCACTTTATGAGCAGAATGAAAACATGATGGTGGTAATGAGTGATGAAGCCCATTTCCACCTTAATGGGGCCGTCAACAATCAAAACTGTCGGTATTGGGCTGCTGAAAATCCGCGACAACTCCATGAAAAACCGCTGCATAGCCCTAAGGTTACAGTTTGGTGCGCGGTGGGAAAGTTTGGCGTCATCGGTCCCTATTTCTTCGAACAAAATGGGGTTACCGTTACCATAACATCTGGGCGTTACATTGAGATGGTGAACACCTTTTTCATCCCTGAGTTACGAAGAAGGCGTATTGCTCGTCGACATTTGTGGTTTCAGCAAGATGGGGCCACGCCACACACCGCCAGAGCGTCAATGGCTGTTCTTCGCCCCCTGTTTCCCAACCATCTCATTTCGAGATTTGGTGACATTGCATGGCCCCCTCGGTCCCCTGACTTGTCCACATGTGACTTCTTTCTATGGGGGTACCTCAAGTCACGTGTCTACGAGGACAAGCCCCGTACATTAGATGCATTGAAGGAAGCGATCCGTCAACAAATCATCCAAATCAACAGAGACCTGCTGGGAAGAGTGGAGGCCAATTTTCGTAAACGCCTTCAACAATGCGTCGACGGCCAAGGATATCATATGCCAGATATAATTTTCGGTACATGATTATTATGACATGAAATGCTATGTTCTTACGAATGTTGTTCTACCAATATATTTTCTTTACAAAAATAAATATCATTTTCCTGATTATTCCAAAAACACTTGGTTCCCGTGCCCCACCCTGTACAAAGCCACTGACACGTCTCGCCATTACAAGCATCCGTGACAAGTTTGAGGCAGAGGGATCTGCTCAAGATATGCACAAGCGAAGATCTGGACGACGCAAATCAAGTGCGAGTGATGAAAACTCCGTTTTAGTGTTGCAAAAATTTAATCGATCACCACAGAAATCAGTTAGGCAATGCGCCCGTGAGACCGGAATCAGCAAATCAGGTGTTCACCGGATTTTAAAGTCGGCAAAATGGAAAAGCTACATTCCAAGTCTGTTACACGCCATGACTGAAGATGACCCTGATCGCAGACTCGAATTTTGTGAATGGTTTCAGTCAATGGAAGCCGAAGACGTACAGTTTGCCAACAAAATCGTGTGGTCTGATGAAGCTACCTTCAAGCAGAATGGCACAGTAAATCGACACAACTGCAGGTACTGGCCACTTGATAATACACACGTTTATGTGGATAAACATGTTAATTTACCAGGATTAACAGCATGGTGTGGTTTATCATCCAGGGGTTTGGTTGGACCATTTTTCTTTAATGGGACAGTTACCGGTGCCGCATATCTCGACATGCTGCGGACAGAAATTATACCTGCAGTTCGGAAGTTGTTTGGAAACGACGACTTTTACTTTCAACAAGATGGAGCCCCCCCTCATTATCATTGTGATGTCGGAAGGTACCTCGATGAAACGTTGCCTAACCGTTGGATAGGACGAAGAGGAAGCGTTGAGTATCCTTCACGTTCACCGGACTTGACTCCACTTGATTTTTACTTGTGGGGCTACCTGAAGGATGCAGTTTATGGTACAAGACCTGCAACACTCGAACACCTTAAGGATGCAATTAGGGAAAAGTGCGGGACCATCACAGCATCCACATTAGTCCATGTCTGCGAATCAATTAGTCGACGCATTCAAAAGTGCATTCATGCCGCCGGAGAACATTTTGAGCACTTGGCGTAGTTAATTAAATTTTATATGCAAACAACTCGCTATAACATTTTGATCACTTAGATTACTAATTTACCTTTCATTGGCAATTGCTATAACAATATATTGTTTGGTTTTTTTTTAAATTATAAAATATATGATGCTATAAAGAGTATATAGTTTTTTTTGGGACACCCTGTACATTATTTTAGCATTTAGTTCACCAGGGCCATTTTATACTGTCATAAATTTTTAATTTTCCCTAGTGTTTGCTACTTTAAGTTCTCGTCTTTCGCAACCACCATTTCACCTTCGAGATGAGATGATCGCCGGTATCAAACTGGAGTTTGTGGTTTTCGACTGAACAGATGCCTCTTTCCGACGTGTACCATGTATGATTTCTATGTGCAAATTGGATAATTGTAAAGCCAGTTTTTCTATTCTCCTCTTTCCTATAAAATTTCCCTGACTACTTTTCCAGGGTCAAGATACTTTCTTCAACCTTTTTCTGTACCCTTCTGGTGGGGAGGGAGCGGAGGGAGGGGAGAGACCTTTATGCTTTTCTGCCCAGTATTCTAATGCTGCTAGAACTTATCTCTGTCTGTTAGCAAACCGTTCTTTTTGATTAATCTCTTTATAGACATCAAAGAACATAGAATGTTTTAGGGTTTCGAAAGTTTAGTGTAAATTTTTCGCACACACGGCATATGAGCATTTGATTGCCAGCTTTATTATATGAGTATGAAGTGTTAAATTTGTATTCAAATAATTTTAATCTTAATCTTAATTTAATCTTAATTTTAATTTAATCAGAAATTACAAATTTTAAAAATAACCGATTACGAAAGAGTGAGAAAAACTCTTCTTCACTTGCTGACTGAAGTATACTGCATATTAAAATTTCAAATTCAAGTGGTGTGGTCAGGCTTGGGTTCAAGTACTTACTTGTACTTGGGACTTAGTCCTCAAGTACCAATTTTTAGGTACTTGTACTTGAAATTTCACAATAGTCTGTACTTGTACTTGATAAAATGTACTTGAAAACATTCAAGTACTTTCAAGTATTTTTCAAGTACTTCAAGCATTTAGTAATGAAAAGCTACATTTGGTAATGAATCTCGACAAAAATGGTAATGAGTGCAATATCTGAGTTGTGAAGTATTTGAGTTTACTTTTGCAACCAGTTGATTGATTGTTTCATCATTGCTTTTTTATTTCACTTAATTTAGAAATACTCTTGATAACAAGCATCATTACCTCAGGATGAGGGACAAATTTACATTTAGAATGAGTTTAACATATTCATTTTCATATTCCGAACCAACTTACTTTCAGGCTAGACATTTAGAGTGTCAGTGAGGTCATGCTTATAGGAAACATTACTTATTTATATTATTGGTGTAACTATAAACCTTGTGATGTTTACAGGGGCTTTGTGAGGGGTTTGCGTTTATTTTTTGTGAATAACAATAAAATTGTAAACAAATAAGGATAAATTTAATTTTCTTCCACGAAAGTATTTGTACTTGTACTTGACAATTGAGTAGGCTTGGAATTATTTGACCAAATTTTCTACATCAAGTACTTGTACTTGTACTTACTTTCTAAAATTCCTGAAGTACTTATACTTACTTGTACTTGAGAAAAAGTACTTGAACCCAAGCCTGATGGTGGTATACCATGAATTGAAATAAATCGGAATGCTCTCAGCTCTGCAGGTATAGCAAAATCCAGTTACAACGAATATGCGAGCTAACTAAAATCCCTTTTCTTCGAACAGTAAAAGATTGGTAACCCAAATTTCGGAGACGAAAACGATTTGAACTTGGAGTTCTTAAATTCTGGAATTGGAATTGAAGAGCTTGTCGTGTCTGTCCCCAACCCTACAACAGAGCCAGAAGACTGATGATGACAATAATGCTGAAGTGCCGAAAAAGCCCTTCAGTGATGCTTTGGAAGCAGTAAGTGTTCTCATAGTTTTGTGAATTTCACCCTAACTACTCGCAGCAAGAAATAATAAGCATGTATCAACTTGAAAGTAAGATTCGAGAGGACAAGCGTCAATCTATGGAACAAGTAACGCTGCAAGAACTCTTCCTGAAAGCTTCAAAGTGGTCTGATGGTCTTGCAAGTCGGACACCCACACCGACACCTACTCCCAGTCCTGGAATATCATCGTCGTTAGCAAGTGGTGAGGATAAAGAGCTGCTGGCTTTAGCTGACACAGATATATGATAACTCTAAACTTGTGATGTAATTTTCTATTCCGTCTTTATCAGTGGCGGCTCGTGACTAAAAATTCTAGGGGTGCTGTCTCTAAGAATGGGTTGAAATAATTACTGAAATAAAAGGATGAGCATTGAGTAATGAATAAAAGTTTCAAAAGTTATTGAAAAAGTTATTCAGTGAGCTCATCCTTATATTGTTCTTGATTATTTCAATTGTAAATAAAAAATTTAGGGGTACTGCAGTTCCGCAGTGCCTACCGACGAGCCGCCACTGGTCTTTATGTACAGTACATTCATATGGTTTGTATAACTATCTATATCAGGGGTGGCCAGACTTTACTGAGATGGGATCTACTTTCTCCAAAGTTCTCCCTATACGATCCACCAGCCCAGTTATATATATATATATATATATATATATATATATATATATATATATATATCAGGGGCGACGCCAGACTTTTCACATAGGTCAGGCACAAGCATTATGGGCTTGATATGACTTCGATAGAATTCATATTAATGAATATGTAAATTTTGTAAGTTGTTTAATATTTATAATAACTTACTTGTATTTTATTACGTCCTTAGAGAATGTCTTCATCATATTTAATCTACCATGAGTCACTTATACATAAACTCCAACCTCCTCGGTTTCAATGCAAATTCTTCGGTGACCTTGTCATGTAGAATCTTTTGCCTCTCCAGGAAAACCACAATTTCTTTCTCTGTTGCAATTCTTGCTAAACATACTAGTCTTTCCTGACCAGTTCTGTTCCTTAGATACGTCTTAATTCGATTTAATGTTGAAAAACTTCTCTCTCTGGATGCACTGCTCACTGGTATAGTTAAAATCAATCTAAACAGTTTTGCAGATTCGCTAAAAGCTTTTTCTAAATCTAAGTCAATGCATAATTTTAGCAGTTCTTTGACATTTTTGCAGGCAGTAAAATCAGGATCTTTATAAATGTACTTCATTGTAAATAGGTATCTAAGGTCGAGTAAAAAAAGAAAAGAAACTCACACACACACACACACACACACACACACACACAAAAGAAAAAAATTCAAATGCATTGAAACGAATACGATATGGTCCCTGAGGTAACTGACAATGAGGAAAGCCGTGCGCAATTCATAGTTGCCACATATCTCTATTTTCACTAAAACAGCTTTCTACGGATGAGATTTGGCATCCAGCGTAATGTTAGGCACTTAGAAATATGTCTGACTTGTAAACTGAAAAATTCGCTTTTCTCTTCTTTGAAAAAATAGATTGACAAAATTATATACTTATCTGATTGTTTTGACAGATGCTATACTAATGTTGATTTTAAATTACATTAAATTTCATAAAAGTTTCATTTTTCATAAGTGTGATGCAAGGCATCGGAAATGATGCCTGACCTGGCTTTGTAGCTTAATGCGCTCGGTCGCTCAGGCGTCATAAAACAAGTCTGACTTTGCCCAAAGAAGCGGCGCATGGAGAGAAGGAAAAAATGCGGCATTCTAAAATTTATATTGCTCTAATACAGGGGTTCCCAAATTGGTGTTCCGCGGAACACAATTTGGGAACCCCTGCTCTAATAAAGTGACCATAATAAATAGATCTTTGAAATACACAAATTTAAATTTTACATGATGACCAGGATAGTTAGGTCAGGCTGAGCCTGACCTGCCTGATCCCCGCCGTCGCCTCTGATATATATACAGTGGCGGCTCCTCTATAAGGGCCATAGGGGCCGGGCCCCACCAGTAATCTCTGCACAAAAGCAAAAAAATGAAATAAATTATTAAGTTTTCGAATTAGATATGTAACATTTTTTTTCTAAGTTATAGACGCTTTCTTCAACATGAGCATGAAATCTTATATCTAAAGGGCTCATTTAAATTGGCCCTATATACACTATTTTATAACACAGTATTACGAGAATTGACGCACCGCGCGGATCCTGATTTCTCCTGATTGGTTTAATATGCTGATCTTGGGGCCACGGTGAAGTGGCCCGGAAGGCTGAAAATTTTCGTTTAAATTATCGCAGTCATATTTGATTTAGAGATTGTTTATGGTGGGTTTTTTTGTCAATGAATAAATATTAATCTATTTAATGAACAGATGGGGGGTCATTAATTCCCACAATGTAAAGATCTGTTTTTATTCATTTACAGTTCATTTTATATTTACCTTTTTCAATGTGTAATTTTAATTAGTTACACTCCAATTACATTTTCTTTGAATAGTCAAAGATTATGTCATTGAAAACGGAACAGCTGAGCTTTTCTTTTTAGTTGAATTCAGTCTGTTTAGGAAACCGGAAGTGAATGGTATGGTAGTGCTTAATTATAGTGTTCTAATCGATTTGGTGGTGAATAATATCATTAATATTTAATCAAAGTTTGTCTACCCTTACCGGCAGAGCTGGGCACTTGCGGTTTTTTTTGCGGTACTGCGGTACTGCGGTACTACCGTGTTGGTCGGTACCGCGGAAAGTACCGCGGGAAATTTGAATGCGGTAGCGGTACTGCTGTACTTTCAGCGATCCTTTGCGGTACTGCGTTATGCGGTAGTAGTACCGCAGTACCGCAGTACCGCAAAAAAACGGGCAAAAAAACGCAAGTGCCCAGCTCTGCTTACCGGTATATGATGAACAGAGTAGACGAGATATTAAAAAAGCCATTTTCCTCCTTAAAACTGGAGGAAAAATTAGAAATAAAAAGACTGGGCGTATCAGCCTACAGACATAATAATTACACAGCGAGATGGAAAAAAACTGAGAACATTTTCAAGCAATTGGTTTGGTAAGAAAGAATGGCTGACGGTTAGTAGTGCAAAGAGTTCCTTATTTTGTTTTTATTGTCTATTATATGGAGGAGAAAGTTTGTGGACTAAAACTGGTTGTAAAGATTTAAAACATCTTTCTGAACGAATCCAGAAACACGAATCTAGTAAATCTCATATAAACAATGCTGTCCAGTTCAGAATGTTTGGAACCACAAATATTTTATCTGTTATTAATGAGGGATATCGCCATGGCATTCAGAGACATAATGAAATTGTGGACAAAAATAGGCATGTTTTATCAAGAATAATTAACTGCTTAAAATTCTGTGGTACGCATGAGCTCTCATTACGAGGACATAATGAAGGTGAACAATCCTGCAATCGTGGAGTATTTTTAGACATGATTAGCTATACAGCTACCTTAGATAGTACGCTGAGTGACCATCTTGAAAACAACAAAGTTGCAAAAAACATCTAAAACAATTCAAAATGATCTTTTGGAATGCATGTATGAAGTTTACATTGATGAAATAAAAAAGGAAATAGATGAAATAAGTTTTGTTTCTGTCCAAGCCGATGAAACAACAGACGTGGCTTGTAATTCACAATTTGTAATTATACTACGATATCTAAAAAACTTCGAACCTGTTGAAAGATTCATAATATTTGCTAAAGTTGGAGATAGGACTGCAAATGGACTTACAAATGTGCTTACTGAAGAACTACAAAAATTTAATCTCAAACATAAACTCGTTGCACAGGCATATGATGGGGCGGCCGTAATGCGTGGCCTACATTGTGGTGTACATGTTCAAATGAAGAAAATTTATCCACATGCACATTACATTCACTGTTACGCACACCAGCTAAATATTACCGTTAAAAATGTCTGCTCACCAAATAAAAATATGTAACTGTTTTTCTCGATCTTAAATGGAATTAGCACATTTTTTAATGTCTCCAAAGCGAAGTAATCTGCTTCTTGAAATTTGTCAAACACGTATTCCTCATGTGTCCCAAACAAGATGGAATTTTCATTCCAGAGTGGTTAATAGTGTTAAAGAGAACAAAGAGGAGCTCACTGAATGTTTTGGAAGAATTCAGAATGATGAGGATTGGGATGATAAAAGTATATGCGAGTCTATTGGATTCAAAAGGTCGCTTGAAGATGAAGAGTTTAATTTTTGGCTCTTATTCTTTTATTCTGGAATGAAACACGTAGAAATTTTATACAATGTCCTGCAAGCAAAAAAAACGACCAGTGTTACCACTGCACAGGCATTAAAAGACTTTGAATTATCTATGAGTCAATTAAGAGAAGAGGTTCCAGTCTTTATTTCGAAAGCTTTTGAAAATCATAATGAAATCCCATCACGTCCAATAAAAAAGGCAAAAAGGGATATAATTGGGACAAAAACTGATAAACTTTATAGTTTTGCAAAAGATGCATGCACTCGCATTACTGACGAGATGAATGAGCGATTTGGGAAATCAGAAATATTTCGCTCCTTTGCTGTAATAGATCCCAAAGAATTTAATCATCATCTTAGACAATTCCCAGTTGAATAGTGCAAAGTTATTGAAACTAATTATCCTATGCTAAGGGGAGAAAAACTGTCTTCTGAATTAGAAATCGTGTACTCAAACAAAAGCTTTGCTAATATTTCGAGCGTTTGCGCTTTAATGCGCTTCTTATACGAAAACAAACTGCTAGATACCTTTTCTGAAGTGTCAAAATTATTGGAAATTGTCTTAGTGACGCCTGTTTCTACTGCCGATTCTGAACGTTGTTTCAGTACATTGAAACGAATAAAGACATTTTTAAGAAACACGATGACACAAGATCGCCTAAATGCTTTGGCTGTCTGTTCAATACACAAAGAGTTTATATCGCAAATTCCGGACTACAATAAAAAGGTAATTGAAAAATTTGCCAACAGAAAAAACAGAAGAGGAGAATATTTATATAAATAAACGTGAGTATACATACACCTTATGATAAAATATTAACTAATTTCTGTTTGTTTTTAATTTTATTTTATTCTCAACTAAGTTTATTTTACTGTTTTATAATGTGTATGTGTGTACACGCACAGAAAAGTACAAAAATTACATGATTTACACTGATTGAACAGAATGCAGTTGCGAACTATTACCGTACTTTAAAAAGCGGAAAAACCAATAATAATTGCAGTAAATTCATTGTTTGCCTCCATACATAGTGATGGGATACATAAATATTTTTATATTAAGTATATGCATTAGTCGGGCCCCACCTACTATTATGAGCACGAGCCGCCACTGTATATATATATATATATATATATATATATATATATATGATAAAAACGAAGACGTAGAGCAAAAAAGTAATTATATTTGGCTGCAGCCGACGTTTCGGGCAACTCTATCCATTTTCAAGGCCTAATAAATAAAAGCTAAAATTAATGCATAACAAACATATATGAATGTCAAAAACTAAAACTAATTTAAAGTACAAAATTAAAACTGTTCAAGAATAAAAATTAAAATTACAGAGCAATTGTTGAGTGTGGTGAGGAAATTTTATTTTCACACTGATTTTAAGGTTGCTTTTGTAAATAATAATACCCTTGGATGTCATTTCCGTTAATAACTTTAAAATTCTTAAATCATTAAAATGCCCGTCCTCCCTCCGTATTTACGAATCTTTGTGCATTAAATTTTTGAACTCCAGTTTAAATATTGATTCTAGCTGTTACCCCTTTATATTAATTAGAATACCTACAAACTAAAAAATTTATATATATATATTTTTTTTTCCTTGTGACCCTGTCTCCTTTTCGCCTCAGTTTTTTGTGGCTGTCAAGTGAGCATGGTATGTTTGGTGTACTTTTGTGTTTTTTCGTTTAACTTTTTATTAGTAAAGTTTTTTAACTATTTTATGTTTGAATGTTTTTAGTTTTTTAGCTTTTATTTATTAGGCCTTGAAAATGGGTAGAGTTGCCCGAAACGTCGGCTGCAGCCAAATATAATGACTTTTTTGCTCTACGTCTTCGTTTTTATCCTAAATGTAAAACTACGTCTCCTTAGGAGGGATCCTATTTCATTTATATATATATATATATATATATATATATATAGAGAGAGAGAGAGAGAGAGAGATATATATATATATATATATATGTTAAACACAGACCGTGCATGGAACAAGGAACACTTCTGGGAAAATTAAATCCACTATAGTCCGAATAAGTAATGGTAAATGACAAATACCATAGTTTTTCTTTTTCATGATGCTAGCCCGACGTGGGCAACGGGTCTCTCGCAAAGAGATCCCATAAATATAGCTTCCCTCACCAGCTATCTGCAAAGCAGACGGGATCCAGCTTTGGGACATGGACCTAGGGTTTAAAGCAAGCCTAGTCCCTACATTCAGAACCTCTATATAAGTAAAAGACTCGTTGCATTCACGTCGGATTGAATAAACAAAGAAAAAGGGGTAACTATTGTATTTTTAGCCAAAAAACCAAAACTTAAACCTCAACCGGGACATTGAGCGTCCACTTTTCAAGGCACGTAACACGTCCGTTTAATATACACAAACTCAGAATGGTCCCCTGAGAAATTTATATGTTAAACACAGACCGTGCATGGAACAAGGAACTCTTCTGGGAAAATTAAATCCACTATAGTCCGAATAAGTAATGGTAAATGACAAATACCATAGTTTTTCTTTTTCATGATGCTAGCCCGACGTGGGCAACGGGTCTCTCGCAAAGAGATCCCATAAATATAGCTTTCCTCACCAGCTATCTGCAAAGCAGACAGGATCCAGCTTTGGGACATGGACCTAGAGTTTAAAGCAAGTCTAGTCCCTACATTCAGAACCTCTATATAAGTAAAAGACTCGTTGCATTCACGTCGGATTGAATAAACAAAGAAAAAGGGGTAACTATTGTATTTTTAGCCAAAAAACCAAAACTTAAACCTCAACCGGGACATTGAGCGTCCACTTTTCAAGGCACGTAACACGTCCGTTTAATATACACAAACTCAGAATGGTCCCCTGAGAAATTTATATGTTAAACACAGACCGTGCATGGAACAAGGAACTCTTCTGGGAAAATTAAATCCACTATAGTCCGAATAAGTAATGGTAAATGACAAATACCATAGTTTTTCTTTTTCATGATGCTAGCCCGACTTATTCGGACTATAGTGGATTTAATTTTCCCAGAAGAGTTCCTTGTTCCATGCACGGTCTGTGTTTAACATATAAATTTCTCAGGGGACCATTCTGAGTTTGTGTATATTAAACGGACGTGTTACGTGCCTTGAAAAGTGGACGCTCAATGTCATGGTTGAGGTTTAAGTTTTGGTTTTTTGGCTAAAAATACAATAGTTACCCCTTTTTCTTTGTTTATTCAATCCGACGTGAATGCAACGAGTCTTTTACTTATATAGAGGTTCTGAATGTAGGGACTAGGCTTGCTTTAAACCCTAGGTCCATGTCCCAAAGCTGGATCCTGTCTGCTTTGCAGATAGCTGGTGAGGGAAGCTATATTTATGGGATCTCTTTGCGAGAGACCCGTTGCCCACGTCGGGCTAGCATCATGAAAAAGAAAAACTATGGTATTTGTCATTTACCATTACTTATTCGGACTATAGTGGATTTAATTTTCCCAGAAGAGTTCCTTGTTCCATGCACGGTCTGTGTTTAACATATAAATTTCTCAGGGGACCATTCTGAGTTTGTGTATATATATATTAATATATATATATATATATATATATATAAAAAATGAAGTGAATATAAAAATATATTGCTAAATGCACACATATATTTTTCATTAAATTTTAACCCCCAAAATTATTAGAAATTAGGTATACTGGAATAGGAAGAGCTTACTTTACTGATGTGATGATTTGCACTGCATGGCATCAGCAAGCCGTGTGTAGTCCGGATTGTAGCTGCTGATTGCTAGCCTCAAACAAGCATCCAGGTGATCATCTGTCAGAGTGGCTCGGTATTTTGATTTGATGATATTCATGTGTAAGAACGTTGACTCACAAAGGTAGGTTGATCCAAAAAATGCTGTCAAGTACATGGCACTTTTTCTGACATTCGGATACTTTTCTTCAAGAAGTAGGTGCCAAAAGTTTCCTTCTGAAGACCTGAATTCGATTTGAATGTCGTTTCGCAGAGTCAAAATTTCATTCTCGATTGCCGATATGTCCATATTAAACAATAAGGCCATTTTTGATGCAATATCATCAATGTCAAAGTTTGCACCAAATGGGAAGCACATGAATGTTGCTACAGGTTCTAGTGTTGCTAAGTCTTGGAACCGTCTGTTGAAGTCTGTAATAGCATTCTGCAACTGTTCAACGTGTCGAACACTGTCAAACTGGTCGCATTCTTTCCTCTGACTTTCCAGCTCTGACATCATGTTTTTGAAGTTCCGCAGTTGGTGTCGCTGCAGCTGTGAGGATACCAGTTCTAGTTTTTTGTTTAAAAGCATTCACTGAGGTGATCATTTCAACAATAGTTTTGTTTTTACCTTGCAACTCTAAGTTTAGCTGATTTAGAAAAGCAGTGGTGTCAGTCAAAAAAGCTAAATCTAACAGCCACACTTCGTCTTCCAACTCTTTCTAATATGTTTCTTTTAACTTCAGAAAGTCTTTAATTTCAGGTAAGAGATCCCTAAACCTCTGCAGGAATTTACCTCTACTTAGCCACCTGACATCAGTGTGCAACAAAAGGTCAGTGTGTTCTGCTTTATTTTCTTCTAGCTGAGACCGGAAGAGACGCCTTTGTAGACTTCTCGCCCGAATAGAACACACAATCTTGTGGGAAATATCCATAATTTCTTTAATATTCAACATTTTACCGCACAATGCTTGTTGGTGAACTATGCAGTGATAACACTGGTCTACAAAAAAGAAATTCTGCTTCTCCCAATTTAATGAGTGATCTAAACTAATTTTGGAGGCCTGAATCTGAAAATAACATTAGTTTTTCTCTATCGGGTTAGATTATCTAGATATCTGTAACCCTTATTTAGACGTTTACAGGCAGAATACACTCAAAACTTGAAAGTTCAGTATCACAGAGAGAAGAAATTTTTGAAAATCTTATAAATCTACTTTTATTTGTATTTGTAGTAAAACAGAACAGAACATAACAAAAAAGGATACGTACACATGCATTATTACATATCAACTGCTACATATAGTTCACTTTCTTAGAAGTGAGTTTTCTTGGATTTGCGTCTATAATCAGTAGAGCCTCCCCGTTTTAGCATTCAGCAAAAGTCACCAAGCATGCAAGGGTCCCATCGTCCTTGGTAGTTTTTTTCCATCATTGCAATGTCCTGATGAAACCGCTCTCCGTGTTCATCTGACACTGAGCCAAGGTTATCTGGAAAGAAGTCCAGATGGCTGTGCAAAAAATGGATCTTCAGAGACATTCTAGCCCCAAGTTGTTGGTATGCATCCAGCAGCTCGGTGACCATTGCTTCATAGTGAGGGGACTTTGTTGAGCCTAAGAAGTTGTCACAAAGATTCTTAAAAGAATTCCAGGCTCTTAGTTCCTTTGCATTGAGAGTGCTCAAAAACTGTTCATCCTTTAAAAGCATTCTTAGTTGGGGACCAATAAAAATACCTTCTTTCATCTTCGCATTACTAATGCTAGGAAATTTGAATGCAAATATTTGAATGCAGCTTCTTCTGTGTCAAGCGCTTTGACAAAGTTCTTTATCAACCCTAGTTTGATAAGCAGAGGGGGCAAAATAATCCTTTCTTGATCAACAAATGGCTTATACTTCATACTATGTTGTTCTGGCACAAAGGCTTCACGTGGTGGCCAGTCCTTTTTTACATAATGCTGCTGTGTTGCTCTACTGTCCCATAAACACAGAAAGCACATGTACTTGGTAAAGCCACCCTGCATCACCCGGAGAAGTCCTACCACTTTTAGGTCTCCACAAATTTTCCACTTATATTGATCATACTTGATTGCATTCAGAAGTATTACCATGTTCTCATATGACTCCTTGAGATGAACTGAGTGTCCAATTGGAATGCTTGGGTGAACGTTCCCATTGTGTAACAAAACGGCTTTAAGACTCCGCTTACTAGAGTCAATGAACAGACGCCACTCGTCTGGAACATGTTCTATTTTAAAATATGAGAATAAACTTTCCAAATCTGAGCAGTAACATAGCTGATTTACAGTTTGAAAGTAGCACGATAGGTCGGAGCTTCTCTTGCTAAAAGAAGTAATGCGCACATCACCCTGAACTAAGTTCCACTCCTTAAGTCTCGAAGTTAAAAGTTCAGCTTTGCCCTTTGAAAGATATAAGTCCCTAACCAAGTCATTCAAGTCTTGCTGAGTTATGAAATGTGGTTCAGAAGAAGATTCTGGACAGTACTCTGTATCAGAAAATTCATTTGCTTGTTTTGACAATGCTTCCTCTTCAGATGATGTTGGCAGAAGATTCTTATCTGCTGGTGGTGTTGGAATCGGAAGCTCATCACTATGAGGAACAGGTTTGATGGCAGAGGCTACCACAGGATAGTCAATTTTATTCCTAGTTTTTGATGTAAGGCCAGTTACTTTGCTCTGACAGAAATAGCAATCGTCAACATGGTCCTTTTGTTCACGCCAAACCATAGGTACTGCGACTCCCATACCTTTCCTTCTACCATTGAACCAGTCACGTAAATTCATTGCACAGTTACTACAGCAAACATTTGGGGCCCATCTTTTGTCTTGGTCACCAATATGACAGCCGAAGTAGTGATAATACGTTGTTCTTATCAGAGGAGTCATATTCCTGCGCTGTGAAGTTGGAGTAAATAGACCACAGATGTAACAAAATAAATCTGGACTGTTCACGCAACCCCTTGAAGCACACATCATAAATCTAAAATGTAAAAACGCAATTATTGTGTTTTGTATTGAAGTAAAATGAACTATAATCATAAAATTATTGAACTATAATCATAAAATTATTGAACTATAATCATAAAATTAGTATAAAACAGTACCGTATAAAACATCATATTCTGACAAAACCTGACCTAACGTACAAAAATTAAGTTCATTTTCGAAATCAGCACCCTATAATTAGTATAAAACAGTATGTTTTTACCGGGAAGCAAAACTGTTGTTAGGTTGCGTAATTAAAGAAGTTTGGAAACCTTTTGTCACTTTTGCACATGGCGATGAACCCATTGGAGCGGCCAGTCATAGCAGGTGATCCGTCAGTTGTTATGCTCACAAGCTTGTGAAGTGGGAATTGTGTGTCGTTAACAAACTCACTGAATGCATGAAAAATGTCCTCACCTAGAGTTTTCCCTCTTAAAGGTAAGATTTTAAGCAGTTCTTCTTTGGCAGTCATATCTTTAAACACGACTCTAATGAAAATGCATAACTGTGATGTGTCGATCACATCTGTCGAGTCATCAAACTGAAGTGAAAGGAACACGCAGTCATGTATGTCTTTCTTCAGTTATTCCACCAAATTCTCATTCATTACTTCACAACGCCGCATCACAGTGTTTCTGGATATCTGAAGCTGGTTAATAGTGGACAATATTTCCGATTTATTACTGAAATTCTGAAACAACGACTCTGCTGCCTCTGTAAATGCTTCTTTGAATATTTCTCCATCCTGTAAAGGTTTCTTGTGTTTCGCAAGTACACGGCTCACCCGAAATGACACAATCGTTGCTGCTTTCGATTTTGTGCTACGCCCTGTAAAGATACAGAGCCGGATTTAGACGTGTGGAGGCCCTGGGCAGCCTCCATGTGGAGGCCCCCCTACCTTAGGAGAAGACATAATTGAAGTCATCCATAAGATTCATAATATAATTAACATACATACACTTTCAAAACATCGTGCACTCTTGTGTCTGTCCATTCCACTCATTTCTGCAAAAAATGAAAGCCTCGGGTTACTCGGGTATTCCATTATAGTGAGAGTAGGCCTAAAAGAGTAATAAAAACAAAATAATAATCAGTACACAACAAATACAGTAGTAATTGGTAAAAGTTTATGTACTACAGTGGTATTGGATGCGCGTGTTTTTTTGTTGATCATCTATCGGGTTTTTTCTATTTTGATAATGGCTTGTCAATATGTGGAGGCCCCCAAGATGTGGAGGCCCGTGGGCAGCTGCCCACTTTGCCCACTCCTAAATCCGGCCCTGTAAAGATAGACTGCTGAGCGCTAAGTTGAGACTTAAGTTCATTGACTTTTCTCTTCCGTAGTTCACTTTCAGCTGGGCAATCACTGCCATACCACTTGTGAATAGCTTTTTGACGAAAGCGACACATGCATGGCAAATTAAACACACACATTTGGAATTTTTCATCGTAAAAAAATATGCCGTCTCCCACTCATTGTGAAAGTTGTAAGTTTTTTGTTTCTTGGCACTTGGTCCAGCACTCATTTTAACGGTGTTAATGCAATTGGACTGGAGACTGACCTTCACCACCGATTATTCCAAATGACTGACCCGTCACTTAAGTGACACATGCTCATAACAGCTCAACTTACCGCGGTATGAAATTTTGACAGAAATTAAAGTTAGCGGTATAATTTTCTGTGACATTAATTAAATATCTCTCAGAATTATTAAAGTTAAACTTTGTTAGTTTTTGTTAAATGACTGGTAAACACAACGATAAAACAAATAAATGTTGCTACCGATAATGGAGGTGATAACATAAAGAACGCTAATTTATGGTAGCAGCGGTCGGGTCGTGTTCTCGTTAGTATTGCGAAATGTAAGGTGTTTGTTGCTAAGCTAAGCTACTGGTCATTCTGCGATCTACTAAAAATTGCTTTTCGATCTACTAGTAGATCGCGATCGACGTTTTGGCCACCCCTGAATTCTATATCTACCGTATACAGAGATGGGCAGTATCTTGTATCTTAAGATACAAAAAGTATCTTAAGATACAAGATACGTATCTTAGATACTTTATTTTTGGAGGATCTTGAGAAGTATCTAAGATACATTTTGTCATGTAGCTTGTATCCCGGGATACACTTTCAAAGATACTTTCATAAGATACTTTTTAAATAGAGACGCTAATAACTATTCATGAAATATGATCATATCTGACGCACGTTGAAGCAGGCAGGCCGGCGATTGCTGTTACATGTTTGTACATGAATACTACCGTTGCGCTGCGCGCACAGTCTCGGCACAGACGTACTCAGGTTTCATCTTGTATCCCACGGTTTTAACATGTTTTAACATGATTAAAAATCAGGAATTATACATATATTTGCTTATTCCTGCAAATATATTTATTATGAGAAAAACTTCATTTTTTCTTCGTGAGTAGGTAACTGAGCATACCTGTATTAACAATTTATTTGAAATACATAAATTGAAAAAGTGTGGTTTATTTTATTTTTCCATACCTAAAAATTTTCAGGATTATTCATACATATTTACTTTGTGCTTTCGTTTTAGTTATATCACTATATGAATACTGAGATATGAAGTACCAGTGATTTGGCATTTATTTATATCCAGAAAATATAATAATAAACAATTGAATGAGACAAACTCGTGCGCTCATGGCTCACCAGGTGAAACTAAACTCAAATAATTATTCTTTCAAAAGTATCTTGTATCTTAAAAATGTATCTTCTATCTGTAACTTGTATCTGTATCTTGAAGATACAGTTTTTTCGAGTATCTTGTATCTGTATCTCAGATACATTTTTGTTGGGTATCTTGTATCTGTATCTCAGATATAATTTCCAAGTATCTTGCCCATCTCTGACCGTATATAACAGTATAACACTATAACCGTATGCAGTATAACATTTTTGGTTTTTCATATATTTGAGTTACAAAATGTAAAAATGAAAGCAGAAACAATTACAATATTTTATTTCACGTGATTATTTGTAGATTTTTGTGTTACAGTATTTTTATTACAGTAAATATTATGTTGATGCATTCAGCAGCAATTCTTTTTATTATGTACAGTTGCCCGCATATGTAATGTTCGTCGCCTCGTAGACAACTCTTTACATGTGGCAAACGCCGCAGTGATAGTCAAGGTACTCCAACTGGGGGGAAGGTGGGGGGGGGGGGGTACAACCGAGTCCATCAACATATAACACAGACATATACTTCATATCGAAAGAACAATTGAATGTGCAGTCATTGACATCCAGGTAATTATAATGTAATGTCTGTGTTCATAAAGATAAACAATTAATATGATCGTGAACAGCGTTGAACTCCATGTAGTTTACTTGACTTATACAGTAACTAGCGGAGCGACTCGGCGTTGACCGGGTGGAAGTTGAACGACATATATATATATATATATATATATGTATGCCCGGTTAGGCCAACTGAATGCCCGGGTAGGTTAATTGAATGCCCGGTTAGGTTAATTGTGCCAGACCTGGCACCTTCGGATTTTTACCTGTTTGGACCACTAAACGACGCTTTAAGAGGTCAGCAATTCCAAGGCGATGATGACCTGAAGGAGGCGGAGCATGACTGGCTATGCACACAGCCAAAAACATTCTTTTGTGATGGCATTAGGAAGCTTGTAGATCGCTGGACTAAGTGTATTGAGAAACAGGGAGACTATGTTGAGAAGTGATGTGTTTATAATCTATCAGATGTGAAAATAAAATTGTGAAAATAAAAAGTGCGGCTACTTATTGAATTACCCTCATATATATATATATATATATATATATATATATATGCTAGAGCTCCGCCCATTTTGTCACTATCTCTTATGACATGTCTATGATGTCACTATCTTTCAACCAATCCGGAATACAGAGGCCTCCAGGGGCTTCAGATGACCTCGGAGGCCGACGCCACATAGCCTATACTCTTCTCCGGCCTCAGTTACCCCTATCCCCCAAGTCTCATCCAAATTTGGCCAGTGGTTTGGCCGGCCATAAGAAACAAACAAAGAAAGAAAGTTTGCAGGCAGTTCGACCGTCACAATTATTAGTATAGATAAGGTTCCATTATAATTATTGCAAGTCTATCTGAACAACTACCACAATATAACTTTTTATATACAGTATTAGTGAATTTGAACCAAAAACAGACATTACACAACCAACCTCCACACTTCCTCATTCCCTTTCCCTACCCACCAGTCTTCTTTCTATTACGCTTGCTCATCATTATCATATACTCATCGTCCTTTTTAGATGTTTTTCGCTTCCATCCTCAACCTGTTTTGTTCTTCACATCCCCAGTTTGTGAGTAGTGAAAAAGTGTTTTGGAAACAGTAGACAATGACACTCCAGCTTTCGCAGCTATTTATCTTTGAGTGTTGCCTTCTTTATGGAGAACAATAATTTTCAACCTATTCTTGTATGAAATTTCTTTATTTGGAGCCATTAAACTATCTTATCTGTAAAAAAAATTAGAAGACGAGACATTTTTTTATATTAAAGTTTAACAAATAAGATGATATTTTTAAAGAAACTTGCGATTACGTGAGGGTATAAACAGCATGTGTGAGTCATTAAATCTATGAAACATGTTATTACATCAATTTGAATAGTATATTTACCAGTAAAGAACCTGGCCCTCAAAATTAGCAAAATCATTAAAAACTAGTGGTGTACTGATTCATCGGCATTGGCAAAATCGGCCGTTTTTTTGACATTGGCATCGACCAAATTTAGTTGATTCTCTAACTGATTACGTATTTGAAATTTTAAAATTTTCATTACAAAACAAAATCTATATTTACAGAAAGTGGAACACCAAAAAACATTATGATAATTTATATTAATTTAAAAGTGTAATTATATAAAAATATTTTACATTCACAAAAATGGCAAAGCATAATAAGTTAAGTTGTCCATAAATTTACATTTTCTCGACTAGCTAATCTCTAAATATTATAAACTATTGTAATGTAATTGTAATTGGTTGTGTAATGTCTATTTTTGGTTCAAATTCACTAGTATATAAAAAGTTGTATTGTGGTAGCTGTTCATATAGACTTGCATTATTCATAATGGAACCTTATTACTGTATAAGACTAGTAAACTACATGGAGTTCAACGCTGTATACGCTCATATTAATTGTTTATCTTTATGAACACAGACATTACATTATAATTACGTGTATGTCAATGAATGCGCATTCAATTGTCCTTTAGATATACTGTATATGTCTGTGTTATATGTTGTTGGACTCGGTTGTCCCCAATCCACTCAACCTTCCTCTAGTTGGGGTACCTTGACTATCACTGTGGCGTTGCCACATGTACGGAGTCGCCTGTGAGGCGAGGAACATTACATATGCGGGCAACTGTACATTACGATTGCCATTTTCTGTTTCTCCGAAAAATCCGTCAATCCGAAAAATGATTGGTCCGGACCCCTTTCGGTAAAATGGAATTTTGCTGTATATAAAATAAGAAGAGGTTGTAGGGTACCATATAGCGTCTAGTACGACTCATCGCCGCCGACTCATCGCCGCCGATTCATCGCCGCCAACTCATCGCCGCCAACTAACTCCGAATGCACCGTTGCCAAATAATGTTTTGTATAATTTATTAATCTTTCTTTAGTGCGATGATAGGTACTGAAGGAAATTAAAAACACTTGGAAGAACCATTGAAAACATAACTAATTATATTTATATAATATTTTATTTATATAATATAACCTAACCCAACCCAACCCAACCCAACCCAACCTAACCTAACCTAACCCAACCCAACCTAACCTAACCTAACCTAACCTTCACCAATTAACATTATAGATGCCTTATACAAAATACAGAAGAGTCGAGATATGTATCTCGAACAACTTGTAGGAGGTCATGCTCCACCTTCAAAGTTAAAAAAATATCGTGATGCTCATGACCGTATATTAAAACTAGTTTTAAGCTTTGAGCAACGATCACCATTAGAATATTTACGTGGGATTGCCTACAATTACCACTAATTAAAATCTGAACCTTTTAATCTTTTTTTAACGTAGTAGAATAAAGAGTTTCAACGATTTTTAATTTTTTAAAGCTCTAACCTTCAAAAATAAATTTAATTTATTTTTTGAAAAAAATGGAGTTGAGTTGGCGGCGATGAGTTGGCTGGAGTTGAGTCGGCGGAGTTGAGTTGGCGGCGATGAGTTGGCGGCGATGGATCGTCCCATCCCGACCATATATGTATGGAGAGAGAGAGAGAGAGAGAGAGAGAGAGAGTTACAAGGAAAAGTAGTACCTCAGAAAGCCTTGCGGCCCATACCGAGGAGGTACCAATGGCAACGGGTGCCAGGGAAAATTTTTTACACCCTCAAATAGTGTGCAAGATTTGGTCTAACCTTTTCTTAAAATGATCCACAGAGGAACTGTTCACAACTTCTGAAGGTAACCTGTTCCACGTGTCACAGATCTTAAAGTAATTCCCACACACACTAGTCCGAAACCGCTTCAAATCCAACTTCCAACCATTGTTGCGAGTTGGGTTATCATTTAAACCAGTGCTGTCCAACTTCTATAAAGCGCGGCCAAGATGTTGCCTATAATCATACACTGTTGGTTAATACGACTTAGGAACCCGCTGAATGTTGTTCTCCCTACTAGAAATGACAAAATAGGGAAGAAAATTTAGAAATGAAATTTGGCAAACGTCCATTCCGCGGGCCGCAAGTTGGACAGCGCTGATTTAAACTAAACATGCTTCTAAAATCGACATCGTTGAACCCGCGTAAGAACTTGAAAACCTCGATCAGTTGACCGCGCAGCCTCCGAGTTTCCAGTGAAAACAAGTTCAGGGCGCGTAACCGTCGATTGTAGCCCATATGCCTAACGGAAGGGATTAACTTTGTGGCCCTCGCCTGCACTCACTCCAGCCTCTCAATATCTTTCCTGAGGGTGGGCGACCAAAACTGCACAGCATATTCCAGGTGCGGCCGAACCAGGGAATTGTACAGAGAGAGCACAATCTCCTTGTTCCGAAACTGAAATTGCCTCCTGATATAACGTAACAGCTTCTGGCCTTTCTTTTCAACCTCTACGCACTGTTTGGTAAACTTAAGGTCGCTGCTAATTAGCACACCCAAGTCCTTTTCCAAATCAGTCGCCTCGATATTACTCCCCAACATCGAGTAGTCCGACTTGGGATTGGCGTAGCCAATGTGCATCACTTTGCATTTACCCAAGTTAAACGGCATTTGCCATTTCTTGGACCACTCTCCTATCCTACCTAGGTCCACACGCAGTTGCTCGATCGCCTCCGGCGTCCCAACATTGGCCCCAAGCTTGGTGTAATCAGCGAATTTGGCGATCCGACTGACGATGCCACCGTCTATATCATTTATGTAAATGATAAACAACAGCGGCCCCAAAACGGAACCCTGAAGAACCCCACTAGTGACCGAGGCCCAACCCGAACTACCACCTTTAATTACAACCCTCTGCCGCCTATTCTTCAGCCAGTTTTCAATCCACCTACCTATTTCCCCACCGATACCCAGCGCGCGCACTTTCGCCATTAGCCGGCGGTGAGGTACTTTATCAAAGGCTTTCTGAAAGTCGAGATAAAGTATATCAATCGTCCTACTCTTATCATACTCACCCAACATGAAGTGGAAAAACTCGAGCAAGTTGGTGAGACACGACCTATGCCGTCTAGACCCATGTTGGGAGTCCACAAGCAGCTTGTACGAATCCAAATGGTCAACGATCCTATCCGCTATTATCCCCTCTAATAATTTACCTACAACTGAAGTGAAACTAATGGGACGATAGTTCCCTGGACTTTCGTGATCCCCTTTCTTAAAGATAGGGGTCACGTTGGCTTCCCTCCAGTCACCAGGCACCTGGCCCGTCTCCAACGATTTGTTGAAGACTGTGCCAGGTGGGGAGCCACCTGGTCGCGCACCTCCCGCAACACTGGGGAGAAACTGGTCTGGCCCAGGAGCCTTAAACGCGCTCAGTTTGTCTATTCTTTTGGCAACGACTTTCGCGGTACATCGAACACTATCCAGGTCAGCACCTTCGTGCCTCACGCCTGGCTCGGGGATGATGCGGGTGTCCTCCCTGGTGAACACTCCCGCAAAGTACTCATTAAGCACATTGGCGATGTCCGCGTCGGAGGTCCGCAGAACGCCGCTTCTAATGGGCTTTCTACTATTAACATAACTGAAGAACTCCTTAGGGTTCCCCTTACATAGGCTTGCCACCCGTAGTTCTTCGTTACGTTTCGCTAGTCTAACCTTCGCCTTCTCTTCCCTACACAGGCGGACATACGCTTCAGTGTTCTCATGGGAACGATTGGCCTTCGCCCTCCTATACGCTACTTTCCTATTTCGGATAGCCGAAGCGATGTCACGATTGAACCACTTAGGCTGCGTTGAAGCAGGAGGGGACCGGTTTTGAGGGTATGGCAGCAGACTGCAGCACCATAAACTCGTCCCGGAATGCACTCCACACTCCCTCAACATCGCCGCCGACCTCTAACCCCATCTCTCCTACGCTATCCCGGAGGCTAACAAAGTTCGCCCGCCGGAGATCGAGCTTACTGCTTCTCGAGTGACTACGCTTCACCCAAGGGACGCACACACGGAACCTAATAAGACCGTGATCACTCCCGCCCAACGATTCGTCAACGGTGAGGCCAGTGACGAGGTTGTCTTCGGTCGTGAATACTAAGTCTAGAACGCTTTCGCCTCGTGTAGGCTCGTTGACCCACTGAGTGAGGAAGTTCTCATCAGCAAAGTCAACTAGCCTCCTCCCTTCAGCATCAGCAGTCCTGTTTTCCCACTTTATGCCGGGACAGTTGAAGTCTCCTAAAACTACATACACCCTATCCCCTAGCAGGCTACTGAGTTCGGTGTACAGGGCTGTATCCTCCTCGAGGAGGAGATGCGGAGGTCTGTACACCAAGATTAACCTATAGCTCGTCCCTCCCACGTTCAGATCGATGCCAAGCAGCTCCCGTTCCGACAGGAACTGGCAGTCAACCGGACTCAACGTGTCTCTGACGTATATTAGTACTCCACCCCCTTCCCCACGGGTGCGGTCTTTGCGAAACATTCTATACCGGGGAATTTCGAACTCCCCAACATAGTCCCTACGATCAGTATGAATCCAGGACTCGGTGATAGCAACGATATCCTGGTATTCTGATGCTAAGAGCGCCCGTAGCTCGCAAAACTTGTTCCTAATCGACCTAGCATTAAAAAGCATTGCACGGAGGGAGCCTCCCCTATTCTGACCGCCCCCTAGCACAACCCGTTTCCCGAACAGCCAGGGCTGTCGGGAGTCGAAGAGCCCCTCACTAACGAGGGGGCAACTTCCGCAGGAGCCTGAGCCCCCTCCAACGTGGAAGAAGGGTCACCCACCTGTACCTCGACGCACCCTTCAGTTGAAGGTACGTCCGCCACCGGCTCATCATCATCCCTCCCCGGTGGGGGCCCATCATCTCTCCCCGGACTCGACCTCACCATTCTGTATAGGTGCCGGTCGAGCAGCGCCTAGCACACCTTTACCCTTGACATTGAGGTGGACACCATCCCTCTGTAAGGTCCCACCTACCCGAAAATGCGTCGAAGGGTCAATAAACCTCACGCCCAGCGGGACGCACAAGTCTTGCACCCTCTCGTTGATGCCAATGACCTTACTGAGCGCGTGGTCACTGGCATTCATCGCGGTAAAATACCCATAACATTCCCCTGTCTGTCTTAAGTTTTAGATCATCCGCAAGAGACATGATCTCGGTGATGATCCCTTCGTTGAACCTACCCTACCGCCTTTGAGGAACAAGTCGTTGCCACCAGCATGGACAACGATCGCAGTCCTCCGACTAGCCACGCGCACCTTATCTAATTCCTTCCTTATGTGCGCCGTTCCCCGACCGGGTAAGCACCTTACCTTCCTCCTGTCTCGGTTTGCAGAAGCAAAGTACTTCTCCTGGCCCCTAATCTGCGAGTCCCCAATTAAAACGGTGTCTTCCTCCTTCGAGCACAGGAGACTAAAGCGGTTGGAGGTCCTGACAGGGGCAACGGGGTCTCGGGCTTCGGCTTCGCAGCCTTCTTGCCCGAGACCTTTCGAAACCCGTCGCCACCCATAACTCGGCCGCACTTACACCACCCGACCCACCCCGACCGGCAGCTACATCCTTCGGCTTCTTTGGGTCATCAGTAGGCCCCTTCCCACCCTTTTTCTTTATCGGCCCCTTCCCACCCTTCTCTATCGGCCCCTTCTTTACGCCCTCCACCTTACGCCGCGGTTCCATGCATTCCACGTGGGTCGCTGGCGATTCCTGACACTGATTTAGACCCTGGCCCCCGGTTGCACCTCTACCCTTTCTCCGCGGTCCCGAGCTCTGTCCATTCCATCGCTGGACCCCTTTCCACGGCAGCTATCCTATCCTGAATGAGCTCCGGGTTGGAGGGCGGCGCAGCCTCGTCAGTGACCGCCGCACCTCCAACAGCCGATCTGGACGACTCGAGCCGCCGGACCCTCTCCTCCAGCTTCAAGTAAAACTGCATGAGTTCGCAAAAGCGGCACATGCTGGAGTGGTTGATCTTCTCGAAGCAGGCTTCTTTGAAGTTCGTCACCCACTGGTTTACTTCACACCTCGCACATTCAGCCTTCAGTTTCTGCGGTCCAGTCATTGTAACTTTTTTCTTTTTTTTTTCGAATTCTGAATACTCTGAATAAATAAAGCGGCCAGACTCTTAGAATCCAGTGTTCAAGGGATATCCCACCAGACCCAGAGGCTACGCCCGAGACTTTACGCTGGCCTGGCAGCCAGCTGGGCAGTAAAGCTCTCTCACCTCAGAGCACTACAGCCAAGCACCATCAATTGGTCACCAAAGAACGGTCGCAGGGGGCTGGTCAGGCCATTACGCGTTAGAGAGAGAGAGTTACAAGGAGCTACAAGGAAAAGAAGTACCTCAAAAGGCCTTGCGGCCCATACCGAGGAGGTACCAATGGCAACGGGTGCCAGGGAAAATTTTCTATACACTCAAATAGTGTGCAAGATTTGGTCTAACCTTTTCTTGAACTGATCCACAGAGGAACTGTTCACAACTTCTGAAGGTAACTTGTTCCACGTGTCACAGATCTTGTAAGTAAAGTAATTCCCACACACATTAGTCCTAAACCGTTTCAAATCCAACTTCCAACCATTGTTGCCAGTTGGGTTATCATTTAAACTAAACATGCTTCTAAAATCGACATCGTCGAACCCGCGTAAGAGCTTGAAAACTTCGATTAGTTGACCGCGCAGCCTCCGAGTTTCCAGCGAAAACAAGTTCAGGGCGCGTGACCGTCGATTGTTACAAGGAGTTACAAGGAAAAGAAGTACCTCAAAAGGCCTTGCGGCCCATACCGAGGAGGTACCAATGGCAACGGGTGCCAGGGAAAATTTTCTACACACTCAAATAGTGTGCAAGATTTGGTCTAACCTTTTCTTGAACTGATCCACCGAGGAACTGTTCCTGTTATTAAAAGTTTATTTTTCTTTCAACTATCCTAGCAGTAGTAGAAATCTGGATAGAAAAGTAGAAGGCTCTCTCCCCACCCTCCGCTCCCTCCCTGCCAGAGGCAGGTACGGAAAAAGGTTGAAGAAAATACCTTGACCCTGGAAAAGTAGTCAAGGAAATTTTACAGGAAAGTGGAGAATATATAAATAGCTCTATATTTACCTTGCTCACAGAGACACCGTGCAAGCGAACTCCTGCAGAGTTTTCTTATGTTTTAATCTTAAACTATCAACGTGTGAAAGTAATTCCCACATATACTAGTCCTAAATCGTTTCAAATCCAACTTCTAACCATTGTTGCGAGTTGGGTTATCATTTGAACTAAACATGCTTCTAAAATCGACATCTTTGAACCCGCGTCACGTAAGCATCGATTGTAGCCCATATGCCTAACGAAAGGGATTAACTTTGTGGCATTTTTCGCCAGTTTCCAATCCACCTACCTACTTCCCCACCAATACCCAGCGCGCGCACTTCGGCCATTAGCCGGCGGTGAGGTACCTTATCAAAGGCCTTCTAATCAATCGCCCATATGCCTACCGGAAGGGATTAAGAGAGAGAGAGAGAGAGAGAGAGAGAGAGAGAGAGAGAGAGAGAGAGAGAGAGGAGAGAGAGAACGAAAGTGATAAAATTGAAAATGAAGAAGCATGGTCCATATGTTGATGGAACTTGTGTCACTCTCATGTAAACTTGAATTCGATGACCGTTCGTCTGTGCATAAAAATTTGGTTTATATATTTGTAAGTAGAAGTTTAAGCTTAGGCAATAACAACAAATACAGGCGAATCATAATTGATAAGCTGTAAGAGAATGCTGATATTTTCTGTCTGCAGGAAACATAGTTTTGGAAACAGGTCTTAAAGGACATGAATAGCCTGTCCAGTGACTTTCATGGGATAGGGGAGGCCACCAGAGATAAACAAGATGGTCTCCTTGCACGCCACCTACTGTTATTTTATTTTTTTTTACTGGGTTCAGAATCCCAGCTGAGCCTTGAACGGCCAAGCTCTGAAGGGCTGCTTTAACTTATAGTCTAAGTTAAGCTAGACTAAAACAAACTTTACGGACTTGGAGGTCCTATTCGGTCTTACCTCAGGGTTGCTGACTCGATGTGGGCCTACTTGGGTCTCAGTAGCATAAAATGAAAAATAAAGGGGCACTATTTATGGTCTTCTTTCTAAACCTTACAACAACAACACAACCTGCACTATTGCACGATCGAACAATCCTTAAAGTGACCAGATTTTCTTGAGTTAAAAGCGGGATATCTCTTGAATAATGAATAGAACAAACAAACAAACAAACACTTTATTTCAGACTCAACAGGTACAAACATTACACAAGAGGTCTATAGAAGATTAAGAGATAGTTGTCTGGAACATTGACTAAGTAGGCCAGTGAATTACTGTGTATAATGAATATACAATTGGCTACGCCAATGCTTCCAGATTTGAGATTTATAAAATATATCGAAGACCAGTCCACTAACCATGGCTTCTATTATCTTATTGACTGACTCACCAAGCCTAGTGATAAATGTAAATACAAAATTGCGACTGACACTAGCACAGTTAGGCACCTTATTGACTACAAACAGCATAATGACACTAGAAGGAGCACCATTTACAAATCTTGGAGTCCTTAATAAACTTCTAAAAATATTATTATATACAAAATAAAATTTCCTCAAATTATACATCCTGTAGTTCCACTACAAATGAGCTGTATACATTGGAGCACAAAAAGTTCTGAAAAAATCAACTTAACATCTAATGTACACATATGAAACTTTCTAATCAAAGTATTTCCCTGAGCATATAATTGTTTACATTGCCCTTAGAATATCACAGTCATCTGAAAGACTATCAGTTAGTATGTGGCCAAGATACTTAGTCTGGGTTAACTACTTACTTCTGAGAGCACCATACCATTCAATTGAAATTCAGGAAATTTTATATACTTGTAGGCCTTGGTCATCATAATCATAACATGACTCTTATCAGGATTATATTTTATGTAGTTATCCTTCCCATACTTTTCACACACCTTCAAAAGTGTGCTGAGCCCTTTTACAGATGGAGAAATAAGAACTAGATCATCTGCATACATCGGATGATTAACAATCATTGTACCAATATAGCAGCACAGCAGATAGATTATCCCTATAAACATTGAATAAGTAGGGGATAGTATCCCTCTCTGCCTGACACCATTGGTCATAGAGAATGGCTCTGAATTAATCCCACCGCATCTTCCAATCATTGTCTTGTGATTATACCAGAATATTAATATACGGACCAAGTAACCAGGTATATTACGATTTAAAAGTTTCATGAATAATTTGTCATGATTAACACGATCAAATGCTTTAGAGGCATCCAGGAAACACAAAAATACATTAACCTCTACAGTCTAGAGTTTGGTATTTACAGACCATTTCTTTCAAGGCATACACACACATATCAGTACTGTGTTTCTTTTTGAAAGCAAATTGGTTATTACTAGTATACAGGTAACATTCAAGTCTATTAATGAGTATATATTCAAACACCTTAGACATAATACTAGCCAAGGCTATTGGCCTATAGTTATCTTTTCTGTTGATTTTACCCTTTTTATCTTTTAGTACTGGTACAAAAACAACGGATAACATTGTAGCTATGGAAAAACTATTCATGCTTACAATATGGTATCATATATGGTACCTTTATTTCTTAATTAAATACAAATTATTAATTTATTGAATTAAATAACTTCAAAATTGCCTCGGGATTGGCGACATAGCCTATTGGGAATGAAATTAATTGCCATATATAAAACCCCATACGTAGGCATTGGGCCTGCATGATAACAAGAAAACAAAATTTATTATTTCGTATTCAGAATTCTCCATTGCTGACTCATGAAAATTACTTCAAGAGAAGAGTCAAGGAACTTTGCAAAATCAGCAAATTCCTAAGACGACGATTTATATTGGCGGCACTGAGAGCTTGCTTATGTTACAGCGATGCTTTAAAGCAAGGGAGACTTACTTAATCTTCCTATAAGTTCTGATTGAATACCTCATAATATAAAACTAATAACTCAAAAGGATAGGCCTATTCCTTCGGGCTTCGGGTATTTAAGTGTAGTGAATGCCTATATTAATTAAACCGAATAAACTCGTTGTGTACCTCCATCGTACCGCGGCCCTACATCGAAACAGAAGCGAGGCCCAACGAAATAACAAGGTAAGGTGATTTCTTTCTTTACCATTAGGCAGCGTTAAAATACCAAAGGCAAATAAATTTAACGAGGGCCTTTGAAGATCCACACATACATAAATAACTCTTTAACGAAAAATCGTAAGGTTTTTGTCGTTAACTCTTCACTGGAATCTGCTGAAAATTTCCAACGGATGAGGGTAACAGGCAATCAACCCATAGCCCTATATAGTTTTTTCAAAGTATCCGGCAAAACACCATGTATGAGTAAACCTTTAAAGCACAAAGCTAACAGAGGTACTAATCTGTCACTACTAAATTTCAGATGTTCAGCAGAAATACCATCAATACCACATGATTTGTTACAATCTAAACATTTTATGGCCCGTTTAGTCTCAAATACACTAATTCTTATATCTGGACTATAGGTAGCATCACAATTAACATTATTGTTCTTATGTACAGAGTTGAATAACTCGCTGTAGTGTTCCTTCCATAATTTGAGTATATTCTCAGTTCCAGTTACATTTTCAACATTAACAGGGAGAGACATTGCACTATTATTCATTGGTTTTAATTCCTCCCAAAAGTTTCTTGGATTCTTACTGGCAAGCTTTTTAGCCAGAGCATCCCTGCTTAACTCATCCTCATGATTTTTTATATACCTTAATGCATACTTGAACCTGGCATTAGCCCTCTGTTTTTGTTGTAATACCTAGCCTTCCCATGGCTTCCCTTGTTCACACCACATTAAAAAAGCATCTCTGGATGCATTATGAAGTTCAGCCACATAATCGCTTCAGCCAGGTCTACATGTATAATTTTTTTCTTCTAAAGGTATTTCAGTCTAGGCTAGCATTATTGAGAGCGGAAACAATTTGTTTATACATGTCTTTACTGTAAATATGTGTTTGAATTGTACAGTTTACACCCTGACAAGCTAGAGCATCATTAGGGATAGATATATTACTTAGCAATACATCAGACTTATTACAATACTGTTGTTTGCCCTCATCATCAACTTTGGACAAGTCTAACTTCGCTTTACGTGTATCATTTACCTGTAGTAGCATTGGAATACAATTAATCAAACTCAATTAATAGGGGCATGTGGTCAGAACTAGCATAGGAGTACAAAACTGCCATATTCAGAACTGCCTGATTTGCATCAGGTGTACAAATACAATGATCCAAGCATGGGGTGGTGTGCCAACTATTACTAACATAAGTAAAAGTATTACGAAGACTACACATGGATGAAAGTGTCAAGTTATTATCTTCACAGAAGGCTTTTAAGTGGTTGCTAAACAAAGAATTATCATTAAGCACATTAGCATTAAAGTCACCAATAATAGCTACACATATCGTATCCAACTCATCAATAATACTTCTGACCTGCCCCAATTTAATGAAGTAATCTTCTTCATTATCAACTTCCTGAAAAGGCATATAGATACACAGAATTACAATTTTTTATTGTCTACACAAATTTCTATTCCACTTAGCCAGTTGAAACCAAGTTTTAATTCATATATTTCCCATACCCCAACCTCCATAGAATAGCTACCCCACCAGGTGGGTGGCCTGCAAGGAGACCATCTTGTTTATCTCTGGTGGCCTCCCCTTTCCCATGAAAGTTACTGGACAGTCTATTCAGGTCCTTTAAGTCCTGTTTCCATAACCATGTTTCCTGCAGACAGAATATCAGCATCCTCTAACAGCTTAAAAATTATGATCCGCCTGTGTTTGCTGTTATTGCCTAAGCTTAGGCCTCTACAGTTATAAGAGATTACCTTGAATGCTGTAATTAGGAAGAGCCGGAGTTCTGCCAGCCATCTCTACATGTTGAATTCCACTTATACCAAGCACAGCAGTTACAGCCCTAGACCCAGCTGGATTTTCCTCCACAGTACGACGCATGATGTCTCCATAATTACCCTCTCCAGCACTTGTGAGAGGGGCTGCAGGTGTTTTTCTTCCCTTCTTCTCATAGAACCGCCGTACGTATACCCGTTCGGCCATACTGCTGGATCCATAAATACCCCTGGATCATCACAGACTGCTGTAATTTGAAAGGAACTGTACGTAGTTCATCTGGAGTCAATTTTCCTACGTATAACCTGAAGGTTCACTTTATCTTCCACAAATGCCTGCAGCTCCTCGGCCGTAAGATCAGGTCGACATCTCGAGACGAAAATGTTTGCAGTCTTCGTTGGTACAGTCATCATACGATCTGTTTTGGCAGCCCCTATGATACCCCGGCTGACACAGGCTGACTCGCTCTAGCCGGTGCATGAGTGGGACCAGACCCCCTTGAGGGACCACCACCATTAGCTACTGCAGTGGTTGCAGTTCTCGGAGGGGTCGCTCGCTTCCAGCCCCTCCTTACCACCATTGTCCAAGATGCCTCCTCATCATGAACCTCGACTGCATTCCCAGCATCCCGATTCACCAATGCCCCTTGGAGGGGTACCCTGTGTGAAATGGTATTGAGCTGGCGATGTAGCAGTGTCTGGATTCAGAGATCCAGGATGAGAGTGAGAAGCAGAGGGCTCTGCACTCATGGACCCAGGATGAGGCTGAGAGGCAGAAGGCTCTGCGCTCATGGATCTAGGATGAGGCTGAGCGGCAGAGGGCTCTGTACTCATATATCTGGGAGTAGGCTGCACCCTGCCCCTCACAGGTCTTTGACCATCTAGAAGAAGAGGGAATTCCTCCTGCAGTGTTCCATCTCTGAGGGGTGTGTCTAAGTACTGGCGAAGGAGGCTGAGAGAGCCCCTGTACCCTTGCCCCATCATACTCTGATGGGACCCTCATAGAGGTGGGGATTGGCAATGTTGGTGGGAAAGACTGCACCCTCCATCTTTCTAGTGCCTCCACCCGGGAAGCAGTGTCAGTACATACTTCTACCAAACCACTGCAGGTTGTAGCTTGATTATCTATCCCCCCTCTCAGGAGGACCAACCCCTCTTGCACCTTCCGGATAGATGCAAGTAGCGAACAAACATTCATATTTTCCATTGACACCGGGGGCAGATTAGCCAAATCTTGGGCTACTAGGGTGTGTCGAATTTTTCAACTTTCAAATTCCAAATATGAGGGGTGCTAAAAAGTTGCAGCATGACTTAGGAATTCTAAAGATATTTTTGTTAATTTAATATAATTTAGTTTTGCTTGGTAAGAAGCTACATAAAAATAGTGACTTTTTTACTTTTTTGTGGAATTATATAATAATTATTATATTAATAATTATATATGCTGTATATATAATGCACTGCTGTTTTTGCTTATTTCACAGGTTGAAACATATTCATCAGTGTGCTGAAGATTACTTGTCCGTCAGTGCTACCATCCTAACCAGTGGGAATTGACCTACAATGGCTTCTAAAAGGACAAGACTGGGGACATTCACACATATGAGCAACCTAATTGGAACTGGTAGAGAGTTGTTGCCCTCTGAACTCCCAACTCTGCGAGACGTTCTGAAATATGGGCTACTGCTAAGAGAACAATGTGGTGAGGATGTGAGAAACTACCAAGCAGCCAGTCTTGCAAAGGACATTTACCCTAAAGTGCTTGAAAAGTGGGAACGAGCAAACAGTTCTTTTGTAGCCCCCGTTGTAAATTCACGAGTCACAATCTTAAACAAGATCCAAGAGAGCTGGGAGCAGGCCAAAAACATATCTCTTGGGAGAGGAAAGCTACATGTCAAAGAGGCTTTCATTGCAAAACTTGACAAGCTTTTTGACATCCTCAGTTGCAAGTGTAAAATTGTTCTCTGCTCTGAATTTGGCTGCCTTGCAGATGCTGGTTGCAAAAACGAAACTCACATTAACTGTACATGCCCTAGGGAGATGAAGATCCCTGTGAAGGAACTTGCTTTCATTAAAGGTCAGAGAGACAAGTCTGGTTCTATTGGACCACATCAGATTGGCTTGCCAGATCAACCTGAGCACAACAGACAAGTCAAAAAGCAGAAGCGGCAAGAAGACGAAAGAAGAAGGCTTGCTGAATATAAGCAGACAAGTAAGCAGGATGTTTCAATGCCATCAAATGAAATAATTTTCTCTGATGATGAAAATGAAGAACAAATAGCTGATGCTCAAGATGGAAAGGATGGAAGTTATGAAGTGACATTAGAAATACCAAGCACGTCTTCAACTTCCAATAAAAAGCCAGAGTACAACACATTAGAAATACCTAATGTTGCTATGCATAGCATCAGATATGGTGTTGGCCTGCGTGCCACAGCTGCCATCACCACTGCTGCCTTTATGGATGCTGGCTTGATCACTGAAGAAGACAAGAGACTTGTAGTTGATCACAATAAAGTCAAGAGGGCCCAAGAAAAAGTTATGAGATCCCTGGATCAGGAATTTGATGATCTTTGTAAGAAGGGTGAAATTGACTGCATCTTCTTTGACGGCCGTCAAGATACAACTAAAGTTATGCTGAAAGCAGACAATTCAGATCGTCAGTTCCCCAGCATCATCAAAGAAGAGCATTATTCTGTGTGCAGTGAGCCAGGTGGAAGATATCTCTACCACTTCACTCCTGAGAAAGGCTCAACGAGAAAAAAACCTGCTGAAGTTATTGCTGATGATCTTGTAGATTTTATGAAGAAGAAGGGCATTGATAAAAGCCTGCAGGCCATTGGAGGTGATTCTACAAATGTTAACACTGGCTGGGAGGGTGGTTCCATGCATTGGGTAGAGGTCAAGCTTTGCCGTAAGCTGATCTGGTTGGTTTGTGCCCTCCACACTAACGAGTTACCCCTGCGACACTTGATCACAGCACTGGATGGGAAGACCTTGTCTAACAACAAGTGGACAGGTAACATTGGCAAGATGCTAGACACTGCAACCGAACTTGAAATTGATCCTTCATTCACCAAACTCTCAATTGGAGAGCCTCTTACTTCACTGAGTGACAATGTCGTAAAGGATCTCTCTACTGATCAAGCGTACGGGTATAGGATCACACAGGCCATAAGGACAGGAGAACTTCCCACAGATCTGGCCCTTCTTGAAATTGGTCCAGTGAGCCATTCAAGGTGGTTGACAACAGCAAACAGGCTTTGTCACATATGGGTTTCAAAACATGGCCTTAAAGGCAAAACCCTCAACAACTTAAGACTGATAGTGGAATACATTGTTGGTGTGTACTACCCCTGTTGGTTCAACATCAAAGAAAAACACTCTTGGGTGGAAGGCCCACGCCACATCTTGTTTCAGCTGCGGCTAGTTAGGCTGCAAAAGAAGGCTGTAGTGGATGCTGTTTTGCCAACCATCAAGCGCTCAGCATGGTATGCATTCAGCGAAATGATAATCCAGACACTCTTGTGCTCAGATGACATTGAGGAGAGGAGAGCTGGTGTCCAAAAGATTGTTGACATGAGGGGTGGAGATGATGACACACTTGGAGATCTTTCTGTACGTCACAGGAAGACACCTTCCATCAACCCCAGTGCTTCTTCCGTGTTGGAGCTGACAGACTGGTCTGACGGGGTATTTGAACCTCCTTTGACATATAAACTGACTACAGCGGAAGTAAAGAAGTTCTTTGACAAGCCTATGCAAGTTCCACAGTGGCCCTGTCATGCTCAGTCAATAGAGAGGTGTGTGAAACAAGTCACAGAGGCAGCAGGCAGGGTGTATACACATGAGAAACGTGAGGGCTATATCAGAGGCCAAGAAGCAAGTCGGCGGCTGATGTCCAAGAACGAATCAAAGCAAGACTTGATGAAACTTGTTGTTTAAATATTTTTTTTTACTGATGTCATTACTTTCTAATGTTGTTTTATGATTACAAGGATATGTTTTATGATTACTAGGATATGTTTTATGCAGAGAAACTAAAATTTTTATAGCATTACCTGACATTTTGAGAAGCTAAAATTAATAAATGTTGTTTTCCGAGAGCAATTTATGTGCTTTTTAATCAAACGTAGATTTACCAAGCTAAGTGTTGAGCAATCACAAAAATAATAGCAGATTTGAATTCGTCACATCCAAAAACATATTTTTAAAACCCCTCAGTGAAGGAATTGGCAAAAATTAATTTTCACCTCCCAAATTGACACACCCTATAATGGGCTACAAACACTAGGGTATCAGTACCCTTCTGCTGAAACATTCTAATAATGTCTTCATTATTTTGAGCACACTTTTTAGGGTCCTCCCTTTTAATTAACCCACCCGTATCATTATTAGTACATAACTCAAACATGAATTTTTTTGAGCGTTCAATTTTTTCATCATCACAAAAATCAACACATAGCTTGGTAATGGTTACTGGATCCAGATAGTCATTCTTGTTGGCAATAAAGCATAGTAGCTCGTCCACCATTTCACCATCAATGTAATTATCAGTAGTTCCTGCCATTTCAAGTTGGCGTTCCTGGCAACCGCCACTTGCCATATCTTCTCACTACATTCCTTACCTTCACTTTCTTAAACGTGTTAACAACTTAGTACATAATGGAAACATTACTATATTTTAAGTTAAGTTACTATATTTTAAGAATTTATATACTGTTTATGAAGCTAATCGTAAAAGTTAATTAATACTTTTCAACACTTCTAAAGCGTGTAAGTTTGTAAACATATTTAAAGTAATGAAACTATTAATTTATTTGCTAGGTCTTTCGTTTCAGATTTCAAAGCGTTTATCCAACCTTTGGAAAATATTTTGAGCAATTTATGCAGTTAACATTCACTCGTTTGTTCGTTCGTTCGTTTGTTCTTAAGGTTAAAGGTCTCGCTCGTTCGTTTGTTTGTATGCCCACTATTTCAAGGTCACTGCTTGCCACTCTTAGGATTATGAAGGTAGTGCCAAATACCGCTAGAAAATTGTTAAGATATATATTATATGTACAGTATATAGTGGGCCTATTGTTAGCCGTTTGTTGGGTGATAATGATTAAGTTAATGCTAGTGATTAATTGATGCAAATTGATTGTTATAATGACAGGCTGGGTTAACAATTTATGATGTCCTACAGTATCACCGGTTTAAAGTGGCTAATGGAGTAGGCCTACTATAATATTTCTGAGTGATACGAATTGCTTCGAAGTCACCAGCTTGGATTACGGTTGAAAGTGGCTAATGGAGTAGGCCTACTATAATATTTCTGAGTGATACGAATTGCTTCGAAGTCACCAGTTTGGATTACATCCAAGCAAATATTGTTAAGGTTTTAAAAAGCACCTTATTGTTTTGTACTTAATTAAGAAAATAAATCAGTTATTTGTTCAGTGAATAACAAATGATTGACATTAATTATAGTGAATAACAATTATTTAACAGCCTTTATAGTATGCTAAGATGACATGGAGCTTAGCCAATAAGAGAAATGGTTAAGAGCTTAATTGTCAAGTAATACATTCATTTATGGGAGGCTAATGGCATGCAAAATGGGACATTAAATGGGCCTAGTAATGACAAAGAAATGCACGTGCATTTAGTACACTGAATAGAATACGTAACACGCTGATTATGTAGGCTAAAGGCAGTGGATGTGGTACTTCTAGGTACCACATCCACTTCGTTGGATGTGGTACCTAGAAGTACCGCCAGGACATAAAGGGTTATGGTGAAAACGCTCCCATTGTAAGACATCAATTGACTTAATTTATGTCATCAAAGTGACATGAGAATTGAAATCTTACCTGATCAGTTTTATGGTTCTTGAAATGTATCAAGGAGACTACTAATAAGGTACTCACAGACATATTATAAATATACATGACTTACTTGACAACGATTATTTTTAAATATTCACTAGCACAAACATGTTGCGCAAGAGACAGACTGCAAATGAAACGAATGTAGTTATTTGTTGTAATTGTTACATATATATTATTGAAAGTGCCTTAAAATGCTCGTGATATTTCTTGAAAGAAGTTGAAACATTCAACTCAAATGGCAAATCTTTCCGCCTGATTTTACAGTCGACCATGTTTTGCTCAAACCAATGCCATAAATAACTACCATATTTGGTAAGACACAAATTGTGGCGACGGAAACAAATATATCGCCTGATTTTGCACTGCGGAAATGGAAATTCGTTCATCACTATTAACAGTGGCGGATTAATTGCGCACCTGCTCAGCACTGAAAATAATAGAAACTTTTAAACGTTTATTTATGAATTTTTTGGGTTAACGGACTTGAGTTAACGGAAGTTAAATGTAACGGAAGTTAATTAGTCCGATAATGATTTTCAAAGTTAACTTAAAAGTTAAATCGTTAACGAAAAAGTTAACTTCGTTAATTAACGATTAACGGATTAACGGTTTGTGCCCAGCTTTGGCTAAAGGTTATGCATGAATGAACATTGAATGGGCCTAGTAATGACAAAGAATGCACGTGCGTTTAGTACACTGTAAATAGATTAGACCTTCATTTAGGTAGGCTAGAGTTACGCATAAATGGAACATTGAATGGGCCTAGTAATGACAAAGAATGCACGTGCGTTTAGTACGCTGTAAATAGATTAGACCTTCATTTAGGTAGGCTAGATTTACGCATAAATGGAACATTGAATGGGCCTAGTAATGACAGCAGGATTATACAGTACACGATTACGGTATTGGAATGACACTTGGATTAGGAAATAGGCCTACTGCGTTTCAAGAAGAGTTAGTTTGAACGATTTGTAAAACACTTTGCGTTTATAGCCTACGCTTCTGCGGTACGCTGATGTAGGCTTCGCGTTATTGTTTAAGAACGAGGCACAGAGAGCTTACCGACCGTGTTGAAAATACCTCTCGAGATGAAGGATATGCTTGAAGGTCGACCTTGTAGATTGGAAACCTGCGGAAGTTGACCGTCCGGTGTTATGTACGCCGAGATGATCGTGGAACCGGTAGCGAGCCCCTTGTTGAAAGTTTGCTTGAGGGAACTCGTGGAACCCATAGCGAGCCTCTTGTTGAGAGTTATGCTTGAGGGAACGGACGGTTCTGCGGACACTGATGTAGGCTTCACGATAATTGCTTGAAAGACGGTGACCGGCTGAGATCGAACGGCGCTCGTTTCGAAGGAGTGCTTCTGCAGGCTGACGGCGGAAGGTCCTACTTGATGATAAATCGGAAGCTTTGAAGGAACAGCAGGCCGCTCCTCCGGCGGGAAGCCGGAGGACGGTTGATGTGATAAGTTGTGCTACGGACGTAGGAGAAACGTGACACGTGACGAGAAATGCAAACGAGAAGTGGTGAGCGCGAGTGAGCGAGTGAGGTGTGAATGAGTGAGAAAGTGTATCAGTGGAAACTCGCTTATAAAACCTCTGACGCGGAACTTTGGCGGACACTTCTTGAAAAGCCTCCTACGCGTCCTTTAGTTGATAAGGGCTTGCTTTCGCGGGCCTTTTGGGAAGAAACAGACGTTTTCATCGTTTCTGATTCCTTGACCACGTGTGTCTTCTAAGCATGTTTGATGATGGCGTGGAAGAAAGAATTTGTTTGTCTACTTGTTAGTCTATTTCTTGTCGGTCCTCTACATGTATTATTATTAGTTAAGTATTGTGGATCATTTAATGATATTGTAACTACGTAATATTGCGCTCGCTTACATCCAATAGCCTACTGGTATAAAATAGGTTGGAACATAAAATTATATTTACTGAATGCACAAAAATACCCTACTTCCCTTTTAATTATCATACTTTTCACATACATTTTCACATGTATTTGGTTTACGGCAGCAAAAGTTCCTTAAATTCATATTGCTTACAGGTAGATAAAGTGGGACATTTAAGTTCATCATCTCCCAAAGCAAGACATTTCCGCGTCCCCTAAAGTTTCTAAGGGACAGCGGGACATATAGCTCAAAAGCAGGACAGTCCCGCCGAAATCGGGAAGTCTGGTCAGTTTACAATCCTGTATCTAAACAACCAAACTGAATTGCAAGAGCGCTCTCTATAAGACCACGTCCTATCAGTGCAGGCAGCATTCAAAAAACGAGTAGAAAGGACGCTGCCAGTGCCCAAAAAATGATGCCCACAGGAGTCCGAAAATGCTAGCTCTAAATTAAGTGAATTTTTCACCCACCTTACAATTATGATATGTACTGTGTGTATATATATATATATATTATATATATATATATATTTAGGGTGTTTCATAAATGAGAACCACAATATATTTTTAATCCACATAGATGCCCGTGTTCGTTTTACATATTTATCACTCCTGGCCAAAAATGAGACTCCTTCGACAACAATAAGGAGTCCCAAGAAATCACGCCTTACGTCAGAGAGCACAGACTCATCACTTCTTCATCATTTCCCCCTTCTGCTTCTTCGGAAAATCCTTCCTCTTCTTGAAAACTGCTTTCAGCAGGTACTGTTTGTCTTCTTCCTTCGTTGTTAGGGCAGTATTGAATTTCTCGATGAGAGTGATACCCAGTTCAGCCGAGTCGTTCACCACAGCCAGGACGCGGACCCTAGCTAGGCCTGCTTGGTAGTGTGGGTCGCTTTCCCAAGACGAAGCGGGATTTTCGACGAAGGCGCCGTTGATCCCGAGTGCGGTGAAGGGATCCTTCGTCCTCGAGGTAACGAAATCCGAAATCTTCTTTCCTTTGAAGGAGCCGAGGACGGTCTTCCCCTCCAGACGCTTCAACGCTTTCCTCGATGCCGGCTTGGCGAGGCTCTCTCGCATCCTTTGTTTCTCTTCCTGAGGAACCCCTTGATCGAAGAATGCCAAGCCGACCAGCGTCTCAGAGAAGTACCAGAGGTGTCGTTTCATGGCCGCTTGCGCTTGCTTGGCGACGTCGACGATCACGGCATCTTCCTGCAGTATTTCAGGTCCAGCGAGAACTCCAGATCCACATGTGGGGCCTGCTCTGCTCTCGTCGCACGACTCCAAGCCTTTGTGTAGGCCAGGGCGACGAAGAGGCAGATTTCTGTGACTCCTTTCAGCTCCCGCCCGGTCATCCTGAACTGGTCCTGAAGGAGGTACAGCTTCAATCCGTAAATGGCTTTCGCCATCCACCGCGGATGGTGGTATGCTCCTGGCTTCCGCAGTGGCACATTGGCGACAGTCTCTTCCCTGAGAAAGAGGATAACCAGTTGAAGAAGTTCTTGGTAGTCATCCCGCGGCTGACCAGAAGCCAGAGCTTCCCTCACGACAAGGACAGTTCGGTCCTTGAGACCCTGAAGAGGTCCAGCGATGCTGCAGCTATCTGAATCAATAGCAGTGGTAATAAGAGATCGGTCGATGAAACCCCACTGCCCTTGGAATCTTTTGAAGATCCCAGTCTCGGGCCCAGAGGTGGGGCCTATCGAAGACCGGAAGACTTGGGCCAGGACGATTTCGTACATATGGTGCCTGCATGCTAGGTAAAGAAGTTGCTTCCCGAGACCCTCCTCAATCTTGAGGCAGGCTCCCACGTGAATCCCGGTGTTCGATGCCGTTGTGTCGAATGATAACTCCTTGATTCGTTCGGTCGTGTTCCCGCACAAGATCAATGCAGACGCGTGCCGTCTCCGCTCCCGTGCCAGCTGGAGCTTTCGGAACTCCAAGCAGCTTCTCCTGGCCATTCCCGGTGACCAGCACAGCAATCCGGTCCACAGATCCGTCACCTGTGATTTGAGGCAGCATTTTCCCGTCCCAGTGCAACACCAAGGGCTCCTCAGGACAGAATTCTCCCTCTTGATATGCCTCTGCTGCTTGCTTCCGAAGCGACTGGCGAGCACGATACATTGTGGAAGAGGAGATGGATACCTCGTTCAAATCGTGCCCCAAGGATTGCGCGACAACGGCGTAGGACATCGCTGCATCACGATAAGAAATGTTCATCCGGTCGTACGCGACAGCCACATCCTGAGTGATGAGGTTCCTCGACCGCTTCCTCGGAGAAGGACATGAAGCAGACGTGGAGGCTGCCAAGGAGGGATCATCTTCCGCAGATGGCGACGCCGAGGACGAGGAGCTGTCTTCAAGAGTAGCAGCTTCTGTAACCGTCTTGGCCCACTCGAATTCCCGGTGTCGTCTCTCCTCCTGCTGTTCCTCTCGATGCCTTTTCCTACTCTCCATTTGGGCCAGCTTCATGTCTGCCGATCCCATACTGCTCTCTGTTGGGTCCTCCTGCTGACTCTTGTAGAAGAGCTTGTCTTCCTCGTTTGTCATCATAGAAAGGGCATTGGAATGACCAATATCGAGGATTTCGTTCTTGAGTTCCGCCTTGAACATGTAATCCGCAACATGACAGCTCTCCTCGGATCTGTTCCTGCTTTTCACCAACTTGTCGTAACGCTGGAGCAGAGCTTCCATTTTCCGAAGGGCGCTGTCCCGCCTCATAGTAGGGATCCTTGCTCTTTTCCAGAACACCATCACAGCATCCAAACAGAGGTTCAGACATTTTCTCCGTCCTAGGTTTTCCTGTTTTTGATGGAAAAGCACTTTTGCAAGACTTGCAACTTCGTCGGCAGGCGGCTACCCAGTATGGAAAAACTATACGCGCTCACAACATGGTATCATATGTGGTACATTTATTTCATAATTAAATATAAATTATTAATTAATTGAATTAAATATCTATACAAAATTGCCTCGGGATTGGCGACATAGCCTATTGGGAATGAAATAATTGCCATACGTACAAAGAACCTGTATGTATGAATCAGCCTCACATAGCAACAAGAAAACCAAATTTATTGTTTAGTCTACCACAGAGAAGTAGACTAAACAAAATTTTGCCAGAGCAGCAAATAAAAAAAAATACAACGCGAACGAACCAAGGAACGGCTCTCGGGGCTATTTATGTGCAGCGAACGCTTTAAACAGGGAAGATGTGCTTTAGTCTTCCCTCAAGTTCTGAGTGAATTCCTTATAATAAACTTAATACTCATAAAAGGGTAGGCCTACACCCTAAAGTGTTTATATAATGACTGCCTATATTAATTACCTTAAGTAAATTCGCCGCGTAACTCCATCGTGGCGGCCCTACACCGAAAATGATCGTAACGCCCTACATCGAAGCAAACCAAGGACCCAGCAAAAATAAGGTGAGGCAATTTCATTTTCATTAACATATAGGCGTCTAAAATCCCGACGCTAAAAATTACTGTAATCATATAAATATAAAGAGGTCCTTTTTAACGACCTACATATTCATAACTCTCTAACGAAAAGCATAGGGCTTTTGTCGGTAACCCTCCACTGAAGTCTGCTGGAAATTTCCAACGGATGAGGGCACAGGCAATCAACCCATAGCCCTATATAGTTTTTTCAGATGGTGGCCCTGTGTGTGGGGAACTAACCCCTCTAAAATTTACACTGACACACAATGGCTAGGCTTAGCTCATTAGGCCTAACCCCAATTTCAACCGTAATCCCACTATAGTTTTTTCATATGGTGGCCTAAGCAACTGGGAACCGATTCCTTTACCTTTACACTAACCGAAAACAAAGGCTTGTTCATTTAACAGGCATAACTCAATTTAGGTCCTATAAAAATAGGCCCACAACGTTAAGCCTATTTAATAGGTCCTACTCTTCAAACTCAAAACAAAGCCTTGCTAATTTAACAGGCTTAACTCATTTAATGTCCTACAAAATAATAGGCCCAAACATAAGCCTACTTGGTAGGCCCCCAACATAGGCCTATTTAGTAGGCCCACCTAACTTTACCTAACATAATAGGCCTACCTCTTAATGTAGACCTTACTCTTTACACTCAAGGCCTATCCTAACTAAAAACACTAAATTTATAATTCAACCTGTGGTGTAGGTTATAAAATTTATTTCAGCAATTTAACTTACTCATAAGACTCATTAACATCACAAAATTCGACTCAGAACTGTAACATCACAAAGACCTAAAGCAATTGCACAAATTCAAACCTACACCCACCTAACACCTATTAGTGACCCTATTCCAAATCATATTCGACATATAGGCATACCAAGTCCTATTTGACATATAGGCCCAACCTATTAGTCCTATTTGACATATAGGCATACCAAGTCCTATTTGACATATATGCCCAACCTATTCCAAATCCTATTTGACATATAGGCATACCAAGTCCTATTTGACATATAGGACCAACCTATTCCAAGTCCTATTTGACACATAGGCCCAACCTATTCCAAGTCCTATTTGACATATAGGCCCAACATATTCCAAATCCTATTTGACATATAGGCGCAACACATTCCAAGTCCTATTTGACATATAGGCCAACACATTCCAAATCCTATTTGACATATAGGCATACCAAGTCCTATTTGACATATAGGCCCAACCTATTCCAAGTCCTATTTGACATATAGGCATACCAAGTCCTATTTGACATATAGGCCCAACCTATTTCAAATCCTATTTGACATATAGGCATACCAAGTCCTATTTGACATATAGGCCCAACCTATTCCGAAGTCCTATTTGACATATAGGCATACCAAGTCCTATTTGACATATAGGCCCAACCTATTCCAAGTCCTATTTGACATATAGGCCCAACCTATTCCAATTCCTATTTGACATATAGGCATACCAAGTCCTATTTGACATATAGGCCCAACCTATTTCAAACCCTATTTGACATATAGGCATACCAAGTCCTATTTGACATATAGGCCCAACCTATTCCGAAGTCCTATTTGACATATAGGCATACCAAGTCCTATTTGACATATAGGCCCAACCTATTCCAAGTCCTATTTGACATATAGGCCCAACCTATTCCAATTCCTATTTGACATATAGGCATACCAAGTCCTATTTGACATATAGGCCCAACCTATTTCAAACCCTATTTGACATATAGGCATACCAAGTCCTATTTGACATATAGGCCCAACCTATTCCGAAGTCCTATTTGACATATAGGCATACCAAGTCCTATTTGACATATAGGCCCAACCTATTCCGAAGTCCTATTTGACATATAGGCCCAACCAAATCCGAAGTCCTATTTGACATATAGGCCCAACCTATTCCGAAGTCCTATTTCACACATAGGCCCAACTTATTCCAAGTCCTATTTGACATATAGGCCCAACTTATTCCAAATCCTATTTGACATATAGGCGCAACACATTCCAAGTCCTATTTGACATATAGGCCAACACATTCCAAGTCCTATTTGACATATAGGCATGAAACAGACAAGGCTTGATATAAGGGTCTCAAATGCAACATTTGAGGATCTTTACTCAGCGAAATTGGTTAACCTAACACAAAACCCAAAAATAAAACCCTATAACAAAATACACATTTACACACATACGTACGGTACAGTATATAAATATATACATACGACTCCGAACATCCAATTCTTCTTTTAAAGGAAGAATCACAACAGATTTCATCAACAGACACATACATTCCTTGCAAACAGATTGGATTCCTTCAAAACCCCAAACCTTCCAGACCTACCTGTAGGATACTATCATACACAGCATTTACTCATTCATAACTACGGGTATTGACTTCATTGGAATGGTGAATCCAAGTTTTGAAGACCAACTGGATTCGGAGGAATGCAACACACACACACACACACACACACACACACACACACACACTACTTTTTCCATGTCTCAAACACAACAACCTGTCTAAACATAACCAAGGATTGGAGGGTAAAAGCTTTTATTGCTGCGCTCTGATTCTGTGCACATAATTTTTTGCACATAATTTTGTGCCCAAAATTATATGGGTAGACAGTGACACGTACAAACAAACTACTCTACTCTAAAGGGTTTTATGGCTACCTTGGCCATAGCGCAACATTCATCAAGGGCTGATGGCCTACCCTTGGCCATAGCCCAACAAATCATCAAAGGGCCTTGGCCTGCCTTGGCCATAGCCCAACAAATTCATCAAACGGCTGATGGCCTACCTTGGCCATAGCCCAACAAATCATCAAGGGCTGATGGCCTACCTTGGCCATAGCCCAATAAATCATCAAAGGGCTGATGGCCTACCCTTGGCCATAGCCCAACAAATCATCAAAGGGCCTTGGTCTGCCTTGGCCATAGCCCAACAAATTCATCAAACGGCTGGTGGCCTACCTTGGCCATAGCCCAACAAATCATCAAAGGGCCTTGGCCTACCTTGGCCATAGCCCAACAAATTCATCAAACGGCTGATGGCCTACCTCGGCCATAGCCCAACCTATTCATCAAGGGGCTTGTGGCCTCCCTTGGCCATAGCCCAAACAACAGGGGTCTTGTGGCCTCCCTTGGCCATAGCCCAAACAACAGGGGTCTTGTGGCCTCCCTTGGCCATAGCCCAAACAGGGGTCTTGTGGCCTCCCTTGGCCATAGCCCAAACAACAGGGGTCTTGTGGCCTCCCTTGGCCATAGCCCAAACAACAGGGGTCTTGTGGCCTCCCTTGGCCATAGCCCAAACAACAAGGGTCTTGTGGCCTCCCTTGGCCAGAGACCAAACTATTACAAGGGTTTTGTGGCCTCCCCTTGGCCACAGCCCAAACTATTACGAGGGTCTTGTGGCCTACCTTGGCCACAACCCAAACTATTACGAGGGTTTTGTGGCCTCCCCTTGGCCACAGCCCAAACTATTACAAGGGTTTTATGGCCTCCCATGGCCAGAGACCAAGCAACACAAAAACAGTACAGGATTCAAAGCACCAAGCCCTCCAGATCTACCTGTGGAGGAGTAACATTTACTCCACTAAAACTACGGGTATTGACTAGTCTGAAGTGGTAGGAGGTTTGAATACAGTACAAACTCTTTCTAATTCTCCTAAATTAAACGAACAAATAACAAAAGACAACAATGGGAACATTGAACCAAACAATTACACGAAAACACTTGGAATGCTTTGGTTTTTTTAAAACAGAATTCCGAACACGATGACACTCTTTGCACAAAGAGTTATAACTTAAATCCAAATGCCAATACAAAAAGACAAGTGCTTTCAGAATCATCCAAAATTTTGACCCCATTGGATTATATTTACCAGCAACCATAAGATCCAAAATCCTTTTGCAAGACTTATGGAAAAAGAAAATTGATTGGGATGAACCACTCTCAGTGGAAGACCAACTTCATTGGAAAAAATTAGCCACAGACTTGAACAAAGTTCAAGACATCTACGTACCAAGATGTGCTGGCTACAGATTGAAATCGCAAACACTACACATTTTTACAGATGCCAGCACACAAGCTTACGGGTGTTGTGCCTATTTAACAAGTGAAAATGAAAGTAAATTGGTTTATTCAAAGGCAAAAGTGGCACCCTTAAACCAAAAGAAAACAGCAACTGGTGAAACCACCAGAGATATCACATTACTATATCCTTTGGAGTGTGGGGCTAAATTAGAACCATTACCCCAAGGGATGGATCAGGATACTATTGGAGAGGAATCTCTCAATGTACCTGATGTAACTCAGACTAAACCAGACAGGCCTCAAAGAAAGACTGCTTTGAAAGCCAGAAAACTTTTACAAGAAAAAATTAAGACTGGTGACTTATAAACCTTACACAAACTGAGCAAAGTTAAAATGCTTAATAACTTTACTTTAATTCCATAAATTTCCTATACCTAAAGGGAGTCAAACTGATTGACATAACTTTAACTAAACTTGAGAAGTTGGCCTCTTGAACTTTTATATTTAAATAGGTCTTGAGTAACCTCTCTCTTCCTAAATTCCTATTTCATTCTTTTCAATCCATTTCACATGGTTTAAAACACAGTATATCAAAAAATTTGATCTACAACATACAAATTTTTCTCCGGCCGCCCCCAGTATATGGAAAAACTATACGCGCTCACAACATGGTATCATATGTGGTACATTTATTTCATAATTAAATATAAATTATTAATTAATTGAATTAAATATCTATACAAAATTGCCTCGGGATTGGCGACATAGCCTATTGGGAATGAAATAATTGTTATACGTACAAAGAACCTGTATGTATGAATCAGCCTCACATAGCAACAAGAAAACCAAATTTATTGTTTAGTCTACCACAGAGAAGTAGACTAAACAAAATTTTGCCAGAGCAGCAAATAAAAAAATACAACGCGAACGAACCAAGGAACGGCTCTCGGGGCTGTTTATGTGCAGCGAACGCTTTAAACAGGGAAGATGTGCTTTAGTCTTCCCTCAAGTTCTGAGTGAATTCCTTATAATAAACTTAATACTCATAAAAGGGTAGGCCTACACCCTAAAGTGTTTATATAATGACTGCCTATATTAATTACCTTAAGTAAATTCGCCGCGTAACTCCATCGTGGCGGCCCTACACCGAAAATGATCGTAACGCCCTACATCGAAGCAAACCAAGGACCCAGCAAAAATAAGGTGAGGCAATTTCATTTTCATTAACATATAGGCGTCTAAAATCCCGACGCTAAAAATTACTGTAATCATATAAATATAAAGAGGTCCTTTTTAACGACCTACATATTCATAACTCTCTAACGAAAAAGCATAGGGCTTTTGTCGGTAACCCTCCACTGAAGTCTGCTGGAAATTTCCAACGGATGAGGGCACAGGCAATCAACCCATAGCCCTATATAGTTTTTTCAGATGGTGGCCCTGTGTGTGGGGAACTAACCCCTCTAAAATTTACACTGACACACAATGGCTAGGCTTAGCTCATTAGGCCTAACCCCAATTTCAACCGTAATCCCACTATAGTTTTTTCATATGGTGGCCTAAGCAACTGGGAACCGATTCCTTTACCTTTACACTAACCGAAAACAAAGGCTTGTTCATTTAACAGGCATAACTCAATTTAGGTCCTATAAAAATAGGCCCACAACGTTAAGCCTATTTAATAGGTCCTACTCTTCAAACTCAAAACAAAGCCTTGCTAATTTAACAGGCTTAACTCATTTAATGTCCTACAAAATAATAGGCCCAAACATAAGCCTACTTGGTAGGCCCCCAACATAGGCCTATTTAGTAGGCCAACCTAACTTTACCTAACATAATAGGCCTACCTCTTAATGTAGACCTTACTCTTTACACTCAAGGCCTATCCTAAATAAAACACTAAATTTATAATTCAACCTGTGGTGTAGGTTATAAAATTTATTTCAGCAATTTAACTTACTCATAAGACTCATTAACATCACAAAATTCGACTCAGAACTGTAACATCACAAAGACCTAAAGCAATTGCACAAATTCAAACCTACACCCACCTAACACCTATTAGTGACCCTATTCCAAATCATATTTGACATATAGGCATACCAAGTCCTATTTGACATATAGGCCCAACCTATTAGTCCTATTTGACATATAGGCATACCAAGTCCTATTTGACATATATGCCCAACCTATTCCAAATCCTATTTGACATATAGGCATACCAAGTCCTATTTGACATATAGGACCAACCTATTCCAAGTCCTATTTGACACATAGGCCCAACCTATTCCAAGTCCTATTTGACATATAGGCCCAACATATTCCAAATCCTATTTGACATATAGGCATACCAAGTCCTATTTGACATATAGGACCAACCTATTCCAAGTCCTATTTGACATATAGGCCCAACCTATTCCAATTCCTATTTGACATATAGGCATACCAAGTCCTATTTGACATATAGGCCCAACCTATTTCAAACCCTATTTGACATATAGGCATACCAAGTCCTATTTGACATATAGGCCCAACCTATTCCGAAGTCCTATTTGACATATAGGCATACCAAGTCCTATTTGACATATAGGCCCAACCTATTCCGAAGTCCTATTTGACATATAGGCCCAACCAAATCCGAAGTCCTATTTGACATATAGGCCCAACCTATTCCGAAGTCCTATTTCACACATAGGCCCAACTTATTCCAAGTCCTATTTGACATATAGGCCCAACTTATTCCAAATCCTATTTGACATATAGGCGCAACACATTCCAAGTCCTATTTGACATATAGGCCAACACATTCCAAGTCCTATTTGACATATAGGCATGAAACAGACAAGGCTTGATATAAGGGTCTCAAATGCAACATTTGAGGATCTTTACTCAGCCAAATTGGTTAACCTAACACAAAACCCAAAAATAAAACCCTATAACAAAATACACATTTACACACATACGTACGGTACAGTATATAAATATATACATACGACTCCGAACATCCAATTCTTCTTTTAAAGGAAGAATCACAACAGATTTCATCAACAGACACATACATTCCTTGCAAACAGATTGGATTCCTTCAAAACCCCAAACCTTCCAGACCTACCTGTAGGATACTATCATACACAACATTTACTCATTCATAACTACGGGTATTGACTTCATTGGAATGGTGAATCCAAGTTTTGAAGACCAACTGGATTCGGAGGAATGCAACACACACACACACACACACACACACACACACTACTTTTTCCATGTGTCTCAAACACAACAACCTGTCTAAACATAACCAAGGATTGGAGGGTAAAAGCTTTTATTACTGCGCTCTGATTCTGTGCACATAATTTTTTGCACATAATTTTGTGCCAAAAATTATATGGGTAGACAGTGACACGTATAAACAAACTACTCTACTCTAAAGGGTTTTATGGCTACCTTGGCCATAGCCCAACATTCATCAAGGGCTGATGGCCTACCCTTGGCCATAGCCCAACAAATCATCAAAGGGCCTTGGCCTGCCTTGGCCATAGCCCAACAAATTCATCAAACGGCTGATGGCCTACCTTGGCCATAGCCCAACAAATCATCAAGGGCTGATGGCCTACCTTGGCCATAGCCCAATAAATCATCAAAGGGCTGATGGCCTACCCTTGGCCATAGCCCAACAAATCATCAAAGGGCCTTGGTCTGCCTTGGCCATAGCCCAACAAATTCATCAAACGGCTGGTGGCCTACCTTGGCCATAGCCCAACAAATCATCAAAGGGCCTTGGCCTACCTTGGCCATAGCCCAACAAATTCATCAAACGGCTGATGGCCTACCTCGGCCATAGCCCAACCTATTCATCAAGGGGCTTGTGGCCTCCCTTGGCCATAGCCCAAACAACAGGGGTCTTGTGGCCTCCCTTGGCCATAGCCCAAACAACAGGGGTCTTGTGGCCTCCCTTGGCCATAGCCCAAACAACAGGGGTATTGTGGCCTCCCTTGGCCATAGCCCAAACAGGGGTCTTGTGGCCTCCCTTGGCCATAGCCCAAACAACAGGGGTCTTGTGGCCTCCCTTGGCCATAGCCCAAACAACAGGGGTCTTGTGGCCTCCCTTGGCCATAGCCCAAACAACAAGGGTCTTGTGGCCTCCCTTGGCCAGAGACCAAACTATTACAAGGGTTTTGTGGCCTCCCCTTGGCCACAGCCCAAACTATTACGAGGGTCTTGTGGCCTACCTTGGCCACAACCCAAACTATTACGAGGGTTTTGTGGCCTCCCTTGGCCACAGCCCAAACTATTACAAGGGTTTTATGGCCTCCCATGGCCAGAGACCAAGCAACACAAAAACAGTACAGGATTCAAAGCACCAAGCCCTCCAGATCTACCTGTGGAGGAGTAACATTTACTCCACTAAAACTACGGGTATTGACTAGTCTGAAGTGGTAGGAGGTTTGAATACAGTACAAACTCTTTCTAATTCTCCTAAATTAAACGAACAAATAACAAAAGACAACAATGGGAACATTGAACCAAACAATTACACGAAAACACTTGGAATGCTTTGGTTTTTTTAAAACAGAATTCCGAACACGATGACACTCTTTGCACAAAGAGTTTTAACTTAAATCCAAATGCCAATACAAAAAGACAAGTGCTTTCAGAATCATCCAAAATTTTGACCCCATTGGATTATATTTACCAGCAACCATAAGATCCAAAATCCTTTTGCAAGACTTATGGAAAAAGAAAATTGATTGGGATGAACCACTCTCAGTGGAAGACCAACTTCATTGGAAAAAATTAGCCACAGACTTGAACAAAGTTCAAGACATCTACGTACCAAGATGTGCTGGCTACAGATTGAAATCGCAAACACTACACATTTTTACAGATGCCAGCACACAAGCTTACGGGTGTTGTGCCTATTTAACAAGTGAAAATGAAAGTAAATTGGTTTATTCAAAGGCAAAAGTGGCACCCTTAAACCAAAAGAAAACAGCAACTGGTGAAACCACCAGAGATATCACATTACTATATCCTTTGGAGTGTGGGGCTAAATTAGAACCATTACCCCAAGGGATGGATCAGGATACTATTGGAGAGGAATCTCTCAATGTACCTGATGTAACTCAGACTAAACCAGACAGGCCTCAAAGAAAGACTGCTTTGAAAGCCAGAAAACTTTTACAAGAAAAAATTAAGACTGGTGACTTATAAACCTTATACAAACTGAGCAAAGTTAAAATGCTTAATAACTTTACTTTAATTCCATAAATTTCCTATACCTAAAGGGAGTCAAACTGATTGACATAACTTTAACTAAACTTGAGAAGTTGGCCTCTTGAACTTTTATATTTAAATAGGTCTTGAGTAACCTCTCTCTTCCTAAATTCCTATTTCATTCTTTTCAATCCATTTCACATGGTTTAAAACACAGTTTATCAAAAAATTTGATCTACAACATACAAATTTTTCTCCGACCGCCCCCAGTATATGGAAAAACTATACGCGCTCACAACATGGTATCATATGTGGTACATTTATTTCATAATTAAATATAAATTATTAATTAATTGAATTAAATATCTATACAAAATTGCCTCGGGATTGGCGACATAGCCTATTGGGAATGAAATAATTGCTATACGTACAAAGAACCTGTATGTATGAATCAGCCTCACATAGCAACAAGAAAACCAAATTTATTGTTTAGTCTACCACAGAGAAGTAGACTAAACAAAATTTTGCCAGAGCAGCAAATAAAAAAAATACAACGCGAACGAACCAAGGAACGGCTCTCGGGGCTGTTTATGTGCAGCGAACGCTTTAAACAGGGAAGATGTGCTTTAGACTTCCCTCAAGTTCTGAGTGAATTCCTTATAATAAACTTAATACTCATAAAAGGGTAGGCCTACACCCTAAAGTGTTTATATAATGACTGCCTATATTAATTACCTTAAGTAAATTCGCCGCGTAACTCCATCGTGGCGGCCCTACACCGAAAATGATCGTAACGCCCTACATCGAAGCAAACCAAGGACCCAGCAAAAATAAGGTGAGGCAATTTCATTTTCATTAACATATAGGCGTCTAAAATCCCGACGCTAAAAATTACTGTAATCATATAAATATAAAGAGGTCCTTTTTAACGACCTACATATTCATAACTCTCTAACGAAAAAGCATAGGGCTTTTGTCGGTAACCCTCCACTGAAGTCTGCTGGAAATTTCCAACGGATGAGGGCACAGGCAATCAACCCATAGCCCTATATAGTTTTTTCAGATGGTGGCCCTGTGTGTGGGGAACTAACCCCTCTAAAATTTACACTGACACACAATGGCTAGGCTTAGCTCATTAGGCCTAACCCCAATTTCAACCGTAATCCCACTATAGTTTTTTCATATGGTGGCCTAAGCAACTGGGAACCGATTCCTTTACCTTTACACTAACCGAAAACAAAGGCTTGTTCATTTAACAGGCATAACTCAATTTAGGTCCTATAAAAATAGGCCCACAACGTTAAGCCTATTTAATAGGTCCTACTATTCAAACTCAAAACAAAGCCTTGCTAATTTAACAGGCTTAACTCATTTAATGTCCTACAAAATAATAGGCCCAAACATAAGCCTACTTGGTAGGCCCCCAACATAGGCCTATTTAGTAGGCCCACCTAACTTTACCTAACAAAATAGGCCTACCTCTTAATGTAGACCTTACTCTTTACACTCAAGGCCTATCCTAACTAAAAACACTAAATTTATAATTCAACCTGTGGTGTAGGTTATAAAATTTATTTCAGCAATTTAACTTACTCATAAGACTCATTAACATCACAAAATTCGACTCAGAACTGTAACATCACAAAGACCTAAAGCAATTGCACAAATTCAAACCTACACCCACCTAACACCTATTAGTGACCCTATTCCAAATCATATTTGACATATAGGCATACCAAGTCCTATTTGACATATAGGCCCAACCTATTAGTCCTATTTGACATATAGGCATACCAAGTCCTATTTGACATATATGCCCAACCTATTCCAAATCCTATTTGACATATAGGCATACCAAGTCCTATTTGACATATAGGACCAACCTATTCCAAGTCCTATTTGACACATAGGCCCAACCTATTCCAAGTCCTATTTGACATATAGGCCCAACATATTCCAAATCCTATTTGACATATAGGCGCAACACATTCCAAGTCCTATTTGACATATAGGCCAACACATTCCAAATCCTATTTGACATATAGGCATACCAAGTCCTATTTGACATATAGGCCCAACCTATTCCAAGTCCTATTTGACATATAGGCATACCAAGTCCTATTTGACATATAGGCCCAACCTATTTCAAATCCTATTTGACATATAGGCATACCAAGTCCTATTTGACATATAGGCCCAACCTATTCCGAAGTCCTATTTGACATATAGGCATACCAAGTCCTATTTGACATATAGGCCCAACCTATTCCAAGTCCTATTTGACATATAGGCCCAACCTATTCCAATTCCTATTTGACATATAGGCATACCAAGTCCTATTTGACATATAGGCCCAACCTATTTCAAACCCTATTTGACATATAGGCATACCAAGTCCTATTTGACATATAGGCCCAACCTATTCCGAAGTCCTATTTGACATATAGGCATACCAAGTCCTATTTGACATATAGGCCCAACCTATTCCAAGTCCTATTTGACATATAGGCCCAACCTATTCCAATTCCTATTTGACATATAGGCATACCAAGTCCTATTTGACATATAGGCCCAACCTATTTCAAACCCTATTTGACATATAGGCATACCAAGTCCTATTTGACATATAGGCCCAACCTATTCCGAAGTCCTATTTGACATATAGGCATACCAAGTCCTATTTGACATATAGGCCCAACCTATTCCGAAGTCCTATTTGACATATAGGCCCAACCAAATCCGAAGTCCTATTTGACATATAGGCCCAACCTATTCCGAAGTCCTATTTCACACATAGGCCCAACTTATTCCAAGTCCTATTTGACATATAGGCCCAACTTATTCCAAATCCTATTTGACATATAGGCGCAACACATTCCAAGTCCTATTTGACATATAGGCCAACACATTCCAAGTCCTATTTGACATATAGGCATGAAACAGACAAGGCTTGATATAAGGGTCTCAAATGCAACATTTGAGGATCTTTACTCAGCCAAATTGGTTAACCTAACACAAAACCCAAAAATAAAACCCTATAACAAAATACACATTTACACACATACGTACGGTACAGTATATAAATATATACATACGACTCCGAACATCCAATTCTTCTTTTAAAGGAAGAATCACAACAGATTTCATCAACAGACACATACATTCCTTGCAAACAGATTGGATTCCTTCAAAACCCCAAACCTTCCAGACCTACCTGTAGGATACTATCATACACACATTTACTCATTCATAACTACGGGTATTGACTTCATTGGAATGGTGAATCCAAGTTTTGAAGACCAACTGGATTCGGAGGAATGCAACACACACACACACACACACACACACACACACACACACACTACTTTTTCCATGTGTCTCAAACACAACAACCTGTCTAAACATAACCAAGGATTGGAGGGTAAAAGCTTTTATTGCTGCGCTCTGATTCTGTGCACATAATTTTTTGCACATAATTTTGTGCCAAAATTATATGGGTAGACAGTGACAAGTACAAACAAACTACTCTACTCTAAAGGGTTTTATGGCTACCTTGGCCATAGCCCAACATTCATCAAGGGCTGATGGCCTACCCTTGGCCATAGCCCAACAAATCATCAAAGGGCCTTGGCCTGCCTTGGCCATAGCCCAACAAATTCATCAAACGGCTGATGGCCTACCTTGGCCATAGCCCAACAAATCATCAAGGGCTGATGGCCTACCTTGGCCATAGCCCAATAAATCATCAAAGGGCTGATGGCCTACCCTTGGCCATAGCCCAACAAATCATCAAAGGGCCTTGGTCTGCCTTGGCCATAGCCCAACAAATTCATCAAACGGCTGGTGGCCTACCTTGGCCATAGCCCAACAAATCATCAAAGGGCCTTGGCCTACCTTGGCCATAGCCCAACAAATTCATCAAACGGCTGATGGCCTACCTCGGCCATAGCCCAACCTATTCATCAAGGGGCTTGTGGCCTCCCTTGGCCATAGCCCAAACAACAGGGGTCTTGTGGCCTCCCTTGGCCATAGCCCAAACAACAGGGGTCTTGTGGCCTCCCTTGGCCATAGCCCAAACAGGGGTCTTGTGGCCTCCCTTGGCCATAGCCCAAACAACAGGGGTCTTGTGGCCTCCCTTGGCCATAGCCCAAACAACAGGGGTCTTGTGGCCTCCCTTGGCCATAGCCCAAACAACAAGGGTCTTGTGGCCTCCCTTGGCCAGAGACCAAACTATTACAAGGGTTTTGTGGCCTCCCCTTGGCCACAGCCCAAACTATTACGAGGGTCTTGTGGCCTACCTTGGCCACAACCCAAACTATTACGAGGGTTTTGTGGCCTCCCCTTGGCCACAGCCCAAACTATTACAAGGGTTTTATGGCCTCCCATGGCCAGAGACCAAGCAACACAAAAACAGTACAGGATTCAAAGCCCAAGCCCTCCAGATCTACCTGTGGAGGAGTAACATTTACTCCACTAAAACTACGGGTATTGACTAGTCTGAAGTGGTAGGAGGTTTGAATACAGTACAAACTCTTTCTAATTCTCCTAAATTAAACGAACAAATAACAAAAGACAACAATGGGAACATTGAACCAAACAATTACACGAAAACACTTGGAATGCTTTGGTTTTTTTAAAACAGAATTCCGAACACGATGACACTCTTTGCACAGAGTTATAACTTAAATCCAAATGCCAATACAAAAAGACAAGTGCTTTTCAGAATCATCCAAAATTTGACCCCATTGGATTATATTTACCAGCAACCATAAGATCCAAAATCCTTTTGCAAGACTTATGGAAAAAGAAAATTGATTGGGATGAACCACTCTCAGTGGAAGACCAACTTCATTGGAAAAAATTAGCCACAGACTTGAACAAAGTTCAAGACATCTACGTACCAAGATGTGCTGGCTACAGATTGAAATCGCAAACACTACACATTTTTACAGATGCCAGCACACAAGCTTACGGGTGTTGTGCCTATTTAACAAGTGAAAATGAAAGTAAATTGGTTTATTCAAAGGCAAAAGTGGCACCCTTAAACCAAAAGAAAACAGCAACTGGTGAAACCACCAGAGATATCACATTACTATATCCTTTGGAGTGTGGGGCTAAATTAGAACCATTACCCCAAGGGATGGATCAGGATACTATTGGAGAGGAATCTCTCAATGTACCTGATGTAACTCAGACTAAACCAGACAGGCCTCAAAGAAAGACTGCTTTGAAAGCCAGAAAACTTTTACAAGAAAAAATTAAGACTGGTGACTTATAAACCTTACACAAACTGAGCAAAGTTAAAATGCTTAATAACTTTACTTTAATTCCATAAATTTCCTATACCTAAAGGGAGTCAAACTGATTGACATAACTTTAACTAAACTTGAGAAGTTGGCCTCTTGAACTTTTATATTTAAATAGGTCTTGAGTAACCTCTCTCTTCCTAAATTCCTATTTCATTCTTTTCAATCCATTTCACATGGTTTAAAACACAGTATATCAAAAAAATTTGATCTACAACATACAAATTTTTCTCCGGCCGCCCCCAGTATATGGAAAAAACTATACGCGCTCACAACATGGTATCATATGTGGTACATTTATTTCATAATTAAATATAAATATTATTAATTGAATTAAATATCTATACAAAATTGCCTCGGGATTGGCGACATAGCCTATTGGGAATGAAAATAATTGTTATACGTACAAAGAACCTGTATGTATGAATCAGCCTCACATAGCAACAAGAAAACCAAATTTATTGTTTAGTCTACCACAGAGAAGTAGACTAAACAAAATTTTGCCAGAGCAGCAAATAAAAAAAAATACAACGCGAACGAACCAAGGAACGGCTCTCGGGGCTGTTTATGTGCAGCGAACGCTTTAAACAGGGAAGAGTGCTTTAGTCTTCCTCAAGTTCTGAGTGAATTCCTTATAATAAACTTAATACTCATAAAAGGGTAGGCCTACACCCTAAAGTGTTTATATAATGACTGCCTATATTAATTACCTTAAGTAAATTCGCGCGTAACTCCATCGTGGCGGCCCTACACCGAAAATGATCGTAACGCCCTACATCGAAGCAAACCAAGGACCCAGCAAAAATAAGGTGAGGCAATTTCATTTTCATTAACATATAGGCGTCTAAAATCCCGACGCTAAAAATTACTGTAATCATATAAATATAAAGAGGTCCTTTTAACGACCTACATATTCATAACTCTCTAACGAAAAAGCATAGGGCTTTTGTCGGTAACCCTCCCACTGAAGTCTGCTGGAAATTTCCAACGGATGAGGGCACAGGCAATCAACCCATAGCCCTATATAGTTTTTTCAGATGGTGGCCCTGTGTGTGGGGAACTAACCCCTCTAAATTTACACTGACACACAATGGCTAGGCTTAGCTCATTAGGCCTAACCCCAATTTCAACCGTAATCCCACTATAGTTTTTTCATATGGTGGCCTAAGCAACTGGGAACCGATTCCTTTACCTTACACTAACCGAAACAAAGGCTTGTCATTTAACAGGCATAACTCAATTTAGGTCCTATAAAAATAGGCCACAACGTTAAGCCTATTTAATAGGTCCTACTCTTCAAACTCAAAACAAGCCTTGCTAATTTAACAGGCTTAACTCATTTAATGTCCTACAAAATAATAGGCCCAAACATAAGCCTACTTGGTAGGCCCCCAACATAGGCCTATTTAGTAGGCCAACCTAACTTTACCTAACATAATAGGCCTACTCTTAATGTAGACCTTACTCTTTACACTCAAGGCCTATCCTAAATAAACACTAAATTTATAATTCAACCTGTGGTGTAGGTTATAAAATTTTATTTCAGCAATTTAACTTACTCATAAGACTCATTAACATCACAAAATTCGACTCAGAACTGTAACATCACAAAGACCTAAAGCAATTGCACAAATTCAAACCTACACCCACCTAACACTATTAGTGACCCTATTCCAAATCATATTGACATATAGGCATACCAAGTCCTATTTGACATATAGGCCCAACCTATTAGTCCTATTTGACATATAGGCATACCAAGTCTATTGACATTATGCCCAACCTATTCCAAATCCTATTTGACATATAGGCATACCAAGTCCTATTTGACATATAGGACCAACCTATTCCAAGTCCTATTTGACACATAGGCCCAACCTATTCCAAGTCCTATTTGACATATAGGCCCAACATATTCCAAATCCTATTTGACATATAGGCATACCAAGTCCTATTTGACATATAGGACCAACCTATTCCAAGTCCTATTTGACATATAGGCCCAACCTATTCCAATTCCTATTTGACATATAGGCATACCAAGTCCTATTTGACATATAGGCCCAACCTATTTCAAACCCTATTTGACATATAGGCATACCAAGTCCTATTTGACATATAGGCCCAACCTATTCCGAAGTCCTATTTGACATATAGGCATACCAAGTCCTATTTGACATATAGGCCCAACCTATTCCGAAGATCCTATTTGACATATAGGCCCAACCAAATCCGAAGTCCTATTTGACATATAGGCCCAACCTATTCCGAAGTCCTATTTCACACATAGGCCCAACTTATTCCAGTCCTATTTGACATATAGGCCCAACTTATTCCAAATCCTATTTGACTATAGGCGCAACACATCCAAGTCCTATTTGACATATAGGCCAACCAATTCCAAGTCTATTTGACATATAGGCATGAAACAGACAGGCTTGATATAAGGGTCTCAAATGCAACATTTGAGATCTTTACTCACCAATTGGTTAACCTAACACAAAACCCAAAATAAACCCTATAACAAAATACACATTACACACATACGTACGGTACAGTATATAAATAATTACATACGACCCGAACATCCATTCTTCTTTTTAAAGGAAGAATACAACAGATTTCATCAACAGACACATACATTCCTTGCAAACAGATTGGATTCCTTCAAAACCCAAACCTTCCAGACCTACCTGTAGGATACTATCATACACAACATTTACTCATTCATAACTACGGGTATTGACTTCATTGGAATGGTGAATCCAAGTTTTGAAGACCAACTGGATTCGGAGGAATGCAACACACACACACACACACACACACACACACACTACTTTTTCCATGTGTCTCAAAAACACAACAACCTGTCTAAACATAACCAAGGATTGGAGGGTAAAAGCTTTTATTACTGCGCTCTGATTCTGCACATAATTTTTTGCACTAATTTTGTGCCAAAAATTATATGGGTAGACAGTGACACGTATAAACAAACTACTCTACTCTAAGGGTTTTATGGCTACCTGGCCTAGCCCAACATTCATCAAGGGCTGATGGCCTACCCTTGGCCATAGCCCAACAAATCATCAAAGGGCCTTGGCCTGCCTTGGCCATAGCCCAACAAATTCATCAACGCTGATGGCCTACCTTGCCATAGCCCAACAAATCATCAAGGGCTGATGGCCTACCTTGGCCATAGCCCAATAAATCATCAAGGGCTGATGGCCTACCCTTGGCCATAGCCCAACAATCATCAAAGGGCCTTGGTCTGCCTTGGCCATAGCCCAACAAATTCATCAAACGGCTGGTGCCTACCTTGGCCATAGCCAACAAATCATCAAAGGCCTTGGCCTACCTTGGCCATAGCCAACAAATTCATCAAACGGCTGATGGCCTACCTCGGCCATAGCCCAACCTATTCATCAAGGGGCTTGTGGCCTCCCTTGGCCATAGCCCAAACAACAGGGGTCTTGTGGCCTCCCTTGGCCATAGCCCAAACAACAGGGGTCTTGTGGCCTCCCTTGGCCATAGCCCAAACAACAGGGGTATTGTGGCCTCCCTTGGCCATAGCCCAAACAGGGGTCTTGTGGCCTCCCTTGGCCATAGCCCAAACAAACAGGGGTCTTGTGGCCTCCCTTGGCCATAGCCCAAACAACAGGGGTCTTGTGGCCTCCCTTGGCCATAGCCCAAACAACAAGGGTCTTGTGGCCTCCCTTGGCCAGAGACCAAACTATTACAAGGGTTTTGTGGCCTCCCCTTGGCCACAGCCCAAACTATTACGAGGGTCTTGTGGCCTACCTTGGCCACAACCCAAACTATTACGAGGGTTTTGTGGCCTCCCCTTGGCCACAGCCCAAACTATTACAAGGGTTTTATGGCCTCCCATGGCCAGAGACCAAGCAACACAAAAACAGTACAGGATTCAAAGCACCAAGCCCTCCAGATCTACCTGTGGAGGAGTAACATTTACTCCACTAAAACTACGGGTATTGACTAGTCTGAAGTGGTAGGAGGTTGAATACAGTACAAACTCTTTCTAATTCTCCTAAATTAAACGAACAAATAACAAAAGACAACAATGGGAACATTGAACCAAACAATTACACGAAAACACTTGGAATGCTTTGGTTTTTTTAAAACAGAATTCCGAACACGATGACACTCTTTGCACAAAGAGTTTAACTTAAATCCAAATGCCAATACAAAAAGACAAGTGCTTTCAGAATCATCCAAAATTTTGACCCCATTGGATTATATTTACCAGCAACCATAAGATCCAAAATCCTTTTGCAAGACTTATGGAAAAAGAAAATTGATTGGGATGAACCACTCTCAGTGGAAGACCAACTTCATTGGAAAAAATTAGCCACAGACTTGAACAAAGTTCAAGACATCTACGTACCAAGATGTGCTGGCTACAGATTGAAATCGCAAACACTACACATTTTTACAGATGCCAGCACACAAGCTTACGGGTGTTGTGCCTATTTAACAAGTGAAAATGAAAGTAAATTGGTTTATTCAAAGGCAAAAGTGGCACCCTTAAACCAAAAGAAAACAGCAACTGGTGAAACCACCAGAGATATCACATTACTATATCCTTTGGAGTGTGGGGCTAAATTAGAACCATTACCCCAAGGGATGGATCAGGATACTATTGGAGAGGAATCTCTCAATGTACCTGATGTAACTCAGACTAAACAGACAGGCCTCAAAGAAAGACTGCTTTGAAAGCCAGAAAACTTTACAAGAAAAAATTAAGACTGGTGACTATAAACCTTATACAAACTGAGCAAAGTTAAAATGCTTAATAACTTTACTTTAATTCCATAAATTTCCTATACCTAAAGGGAGTCAAACTGATTGACATAACTTTAACTAAACTTGAGAAGTTGGCCTCTTGAACTTTTATATTTAAATAGGTCTTGAGTAACCTCTCTCTTCCTAAATTCCTATTTCATTCTTTTCAATCCATTTCACATGGTTTAAAACACAGTTTATCAAAAAATTTGATCTACAACATACAAATTTTTCTCCGACCGCCCCCAGTATATGGAAAAACTATACGCGCTCACAACATGGTATCATATGTGGTACATTTATTTCATAATTAAATATAAATTATTAATTAATTGAATTAAATATCTATACAAAATTGCCTCGGGATTGGCGACATAGCCTATTGGGAATGAAATAATTGCTATACGTACAAAGAACCTGTATGTATGAATCAGCCTCACATAGCAACAAGAAAACCAAATTTATTGTTTAGTCTACCACAGAGAAGTAGACTAAACAAAATTTTGCCAGAGCAGCAAATAAAAAAAAATACAACGCGAACGAACCAAGGAACGGCTCTCGGGGCTGTTTATGTGCAGCGAACGCTTTAAACAGGGAAGATGTGCTTTAGACTTCCCTCAAGTTCTGAGTGAATTCCTTATAATAAACTTAATACTCATAAAAGGGTAGGCCTACACCCTAAAGTGTTTATATAATGACTGCCTATATTAATTACCTTAAGTAAATTCGCCGCGTAACTCCATCGTGGCGGCCCTACACCGAAAATGATCGTAACGCCCTACATCGAAGCAAACCAAGGACCCAGCAAAAATAAGGTGAGGCAATTTCATTTTCATTAACATATAGGCGTCTAAAATCCCGACGCTAAAAATTACTGTAATCATATAAATATAAAGAGGTCCTTTTTAACGACCTACATATTCAACTCTCTAACGAAAAAGCATAGGGCTTTTGTCGGTAACCCTCCACTGAAGTCTGCTGGAATTTCCAACGGATGAGGGCACAGGCAATCAACCCATAGCCCTATATAGTTTTTTCAGATGGTGGCCTGTGTGGGGGAACTAACCCCTCTAAAATTTACACTGACACACAATGGCTAGGCTTAGCTCATTAGGCCTAACCCCAATTTCAACCGTAATCCCACTATAGTTTTTTCATATGGTGCCTAAGCAACTGGGAACCGATTCCTTTACCTTTACACTAACCGAAAACAAAGGCTTGTTCATTTAACAGGCATAACTCAATTTAGGTCCTATAAAATAGGCCCACAACGTTAAGCCTATTTAATAGGTCCTACTATTCAAACTCAAACAAAGCCTTGCTAATTTAACAGGCTTAACTCATTAATGTCCTACAAAATAATAGGCCCAAACATAAGCCTACTTGGTAGGCCCCAACATAGGCCTATTTAGTAGGCCCACCTAACTTTACCTAACAAAATAGGCCTACCTCTTAATGTAGACCTTACTCTTTACACTCAAGGCCTATCCTAACTAAAACACTAAATTTATAATTCAACCTGTGGTGTAGGTTATAAAATTTATTTCAGCAATTTAACTTACTCATAAGACTCATTAACATCACAAAATTCGACTCAGAACTGTAACATCACAAAGATAAAGCAATTGCACAAATTCAAACCTACACCCACCTAACACCTATTAGTGACCCTATTCCAAATCATATTTGACATATAGGCATACCAAGTCCTATTTGACATATAGGCCCAACCTATTAGTCCTATTTGACATATAGGCATACCAAGTCCTATTTGACATATATGCCCAACCTATTCCAAATCCTATTTGACATATAGGCTACCAAGTCCTATTTGACATATAGGACCAACCTATTCCAAGTCCTATTTGACACATAGGCCCAACCTATTCCAAGTCCTATTTGACATATAGGCCCAACATATTCCAATCCTATTTGACATATAGGCGCAACACATTCCAAGTCCTATTTGACATATAGGCAACACATTCCAAATCCTATTTGACATATAGGCATACCAAGTCCTATTTGACATATAGGCCCAACCTATTCCAAGTCCTATTTGACATATAGGCATACCAAGTCCTATTTGACATATAGGCCCAACCTATTTCAAATCCTATTTGACATATAGGCATACCAAGTCCTATTTGACATATAGGCCCAACCTATTCCGAAGTCCTATTTGACATATAGGCCATACCAAGTCCTATTGACATATAGGCCCAACCTATTCCAAGTCCTATTTGACATATAGGCCAACCATTCCAATTTCCTTTGACATATAGGCATACCAAGTCCTATTTGAACATTAGGCCAAACCTATTCAAACCCTATTTGACATATAGGCATACCAAGTCCTATTGACATATAGCCCAACCTATTCCGAAGTCCTATTTGACATATAGGCATACCAAGTCCTATTTGACATATAGGCCCAACCTATTCCAAGTCCTATTTGACATATAGGCCCAACCTATTCCAATTCCTATTTGACATATAGGCATACCAAGTCCTATTTGACATATAGGCCCAACCTATTTCAAACCCTATTTGACATATAGGCATACCAAGTCCTATTTGACATATAGGCCCAACCTATTCCGAAGTCCTATTTGACATATAGGCATACCAAGTCCTATTTGACATATAGGCCCAACCTATTCCGAAGTCCTATTTGACATATAGGCCCAACCAAATCCGAAGTCCTATTTGACATATAGGCCCAACCTATTCCGAAGTCCTATTTCACACATAGGCCCAACTTATTCCAAGTCCTATTTGACATATAGGCCCAACTTATTCCAAATCCTATTTGACATATAGGCGCAACACATTCCAAGTCCTATTTGACATATAGGCCAACACATTCCAAGTCCTATTTGACATATAGGCATGAAACAGACAAGGCTTGATATAAGGGTCTCAAATGCAACATTTGAGGATCTTTACTCAGCCAAATTGGTTAACCTAACACAAAACCCAAAAATAAAACCCTATAACAAAATACACATTTACACACATACGTACGGTACAGTATATAAATATATACATACGACTCCGAACATCCAATTCTTCTTTTAAAGGAAGAATCACAACAGATTTCATCAACAGACACATACATTCCTTGCAAACAGATTGGATTCCTTCAAAACCCCAAACCTTCCAGACCTACCTGTAGGATACTATCATACACAACATTTACTCATTCATAACTACGGGTATTGACTTCATTGGAATGGTGAATCCAAGTTTTGAAGACCAACTGGATTCGGAGGAATGCAACACACACACACACACACACACACACACACACACACACTACTTTTTCCATGTGTCTCAAACACAACAACCTGTCTAAACATAACCAAGGATTGGAGGGTAAAAGCTTTTATTGCTGCGCTCTGATTCTGTGCACATAATTTTTTGCACATAATTTTGTGCCAAAAATTATATGGGTAGACAGTGACAAGTACAAACAAACTACTCTACTCTAAAGGGTTTTATGGCTACCTTGGCCATAGCCCAACATTCATCAAGGGCTGATGGCCTACCCTTGGCCATAGCCCAACAAATCATCAAAGGGCCTTGGCCTGCCTTGGCCATAGCCCAACAAATTCATCAAACGGCTGATGGCCTACCTTGGCCATAGCCCAACAAATCATCAAGGGCTGATGGCCTACCTTGGCCATAGCCCAATAAATCATCAAAGGGCTGATGGCCTACCCTTGGCCATAGCCCAACAAATCATCAAAGGGCCTTGGTCTGCCTTGGCCATAGCCCAACAAATTCATCAAACGGCTGGTGGCCTACCTTGGCCATAGCCCAACAAATCATCAAAGGGCCTTGGCCTACCTTGGCCATAGCCCAACAAATTCATCAAACGGCTGATGGCCTACCTCGGCCATAGCCCAACCTATTCATCAAGGGGCTTGTGGCCTCCCTTGGCCATAGCCCAAACAACAGGGGTCTTGTGGCCTCCCTTGGCCATAGCCCAAACAACAGGGGTCTTGTGGCCTCCCTTGGCCATAGCCCAAACAGGGGTCTTGTGGCCTCCCTTGGCCATAGCCCAAACAACAGGGGTCTTGTGGCCTCCCTTGGCCATAGCCCAAACAACAGGGGTCTTGTGGCCTCCCTTGGCCATAGCCCAAACAACAAGGGTCTTGTGGCCTCCCTTGGCCAGAGACCAAACTATTACAAGGGTTTTGTGGCCTCCCCTTGGCCACAGCCCAAACTATTACGAGGGTCTTGTGGCCTACCTTGGCCACAACCCAAACTATTACGAGGGTTTTGTGGCCTCCCCTTGGCCACAGCCCAAACTATTACAAGGGTTTATGGCCTCCCATGGCCAGAGACCAAGCAACACAAAAACAGTACAGGATTCAAAGCCCAAGCCCTCCAGATCTACCTGTGGAGGAGTAACATTTACTCCACTAAAACTACGGGTATTGACTAGTCTGAAGTGGTAGGAGGTTTGAATACAGTACAAACTCTTTCTAATTCTCCTAAATTAAACGAACAAATAACAAAAGACAACAATGGGAACATTGAACCAAACAATTACACGAAAACACTTGGAATGCTTTGGTTTTTTTAAAACAGAATTCCGAACACGATGACACTCTTTGCACAGAGTTATAACTTAAATCCAAATGCCAATACAAAAAGACAAGTGCTTTCAGAATCATCGAAAATTTTGGCTTTTAGGAAAAAAAAACCCGGTGGAAAAAATCCACCGGCGGAAAAAATCCAACAAGGAAAAAATCCCCCCGGAAAATATCCCCCGGAGGAAAAAATCCCCCAGCTGAACAGAAATGAAGGCTAATAATTTGAATAATAACGTAGGTGTGCATTCGTTCGTTCTTATCCCAAATAGTTTACATATTTCGTTCGTTCGTTCGCTCTTTCTGGAATTTTCAATAGTTTACTTGAGACTTTACTTAAGACTTTACTTTAGTGTTGTCGTACCCATCATGGAGTTCATAAGATCTAATAAAGGTGGCTTAAAGTTGTGCTTTGAAGGCCATGTATACGTTAAACAGAAAGAGTTAGCAAACAATGTTGTGTCCTTCGAATGTGTTAAACGTCGTGCTAATTCACAGTGCAAAGCCAGAATTAAAGTGAAAGATAGTGAAATTGTTCAGAGTTAATGATCATACACATGCTCCAGATGCAAGTAGCGTTCTAAAATTAAAGGCTTTAGACAACATGAAGGAGAAAGCAAAAGGTACACACGACACTCCTGGGCAGATAGTTTCACAAGAAGTGGAGATGATGGAGGAAGGAGCAGCCGCAAGTCTTCCAACAATAAAGCATTTAAAAGAAATTTAAGGCAGTGTAGACAAAGAAGTATGAAATCATTTCCATTACCGCTTGATACAGAACACTTAATTATTCCTGACGAGTTCAAACATACAAAGAAAAATGAAGACTTTTTATTGTTTGACTCTGGCCCATTAGGCCCCAGACTTCTGATTTTTGGTTCAAATAATAATTTGTCCCATCTAGAAAATAACAAAGACTGGTATATGGATGGCACTTTCGGTGTGACTCCTTCATTGTTTTCACAGGTATATACTATACATACATTTATTAATGGGCGAGCAACTCCATGCATTTATGCTTTTACCTAATAAAACTGAAGCTACCTACAAAATGTTACTTGAAAAATTAAAAATTTTGAATGGAAATTTGAACCCTCGAGCATTATGGTTGATTTTGAAAAGGCAATGCATAAGAGTATAAAAAATGCTTTTCCTGATACTAATTTAAAAGGATGTTTTTTTCATTTATGTCAAAATATCTACCGAAAAATTCAAGGGGCAGGCCTTTCGCACTTATATATGAATGACACAAACTTTTCTTTAAAAATGCGTATGATTTCAGCTTTAGCTTTTTGCCCACCAGATAAAGTGATTGAAGCTTTTGAAAAACTTTCTGAGGATTTTCCTGAAGAAGCTTATTGTATTTTGGATTATTTCGAGGACACCTACATTGGCAGACCCAATAGGAGAAGCAGGAGACTTCCAATGTTTGACATCAACATTTGGAATATGTATGCAAGAGCTCAGAATGAGCTTCCCAGAACCAACAATGCCGTCGAAGGTTGGCACAGGAGCTTTGCATCAAATATTGGATGTTTCCATCCAAATATTTGGGTTTTTCTAAGATGTTTGCAAAAGAGCAAGCATTGCAAGAAACTTACACAGTACAGGATTGTGCTGGTCACCCCTCGCAAGACCAGAAGAAAAAATACAAAAATGTAACAGCTCGCATTCAAATATTATCAACAAATGCGAAGAATATTCAATTTTAGATTATCTTAAGGGTATAGCTTATAACTTAACATTTTGAGATATTAAACTATTTTCCCTAAAATACAAGTCAAACTTTTAACTTTTTTTTTTTTTTTTTTTTTTTATTTTGTAAAAAATAAATTTATCCTGCATTTATTTATTTATTTATCCTTCTGGGGGATTTTTTTCCTCCGGGGGTTTGTTTCCGGGGGGATTTTTTCCTTGTTGGATTTTTTCCGCCGGGGGATTTTTTCCACCGGGGGTTTTTTCCTGATCCCAAAATTTTGACCCCATTGGATTATATTTACCAGCAACCATAAGATCCAAAATCCTTTTGCAAGACTTATGGAAAAAGAAAATTGATTGGGATGAACCACTCTCAGTGGAAGACCAACTTCATTGGAAAAAATTAGCCACAGACTTGAACAAAGTTCAAGACATCTACGTACCAAGATGTGCTGGCTACAGATTGAAATCGCAAACACTACACATTTTTACAGATGCCAGCACACAAGCTTACGGGTGTTGTGCCTATTTAACAAGTGAAAATGAAAGTAAATTGGTTTATTCAAAGGCAAAAGTGGCACCTTAAACCAAAAGAAAACAGCAACTGGTGAAACCACCAGAGATATCACATTACTATATCCTTTGGAGTGTGGGGCTAAATTAGAACCATTACCCCAAGGGATGGATCAGGATACTATTGGAGAGGAATCTCTCAATGTACCTGATGTAACTCAGACTAAACCAGACAGGCCTCAAAGAAAGACTGCTTTGAAAGCCAGAAAACTTTTACAAGAAAAAATTAAGACTGGTGACTTATAAACCTTATACAAACTGAGCAAAGTTAAAATGCTTAATAACTTTACTTTAATTCCATAAATTTCCTATACCTAAAGGGAGTCAAACTGATTGACATAACTTTAACTAAACTTGAGAAGTTGGCCTCTTGAACTTTTATATTTAAATAGGTCTTGAGTAACCTCTCTCTTCCTAAATTCCTATTTCATTCTTTTCAATCCATTTCACATGGTTTAAAACACAGTATATCAAAAAATTTGATCTACAACATACAAATTTTTCTCCGGCCGCCCCCAGTATATGGAAAAACTATACGCGCTCACAACATGGTACCATATGTGGTACATTTATTTCATAATTAAATATAAATTATTAATTAATTGAATTAAATATCTATACAAAATTGCCTCGGGATTGGCGACATAGCCTATTGGGAATGAAATAATTGCTATACGTACAAAGAACCTGTATGTATGAATCAGCCTCACATAGCAACAAGAAAACCAAATTTATTGTTTAGTCTACCACAGAGAAGTAGACTAAACAAAATTTTGCCAGAGCAGCAAATAAAAAAATACAACGCGAACGAACCAAGGAACGGCTCTCGGGGCTGTTTATGTGCAGCGAACGCTTTAAACAGGGAAGATGTGCTTTAGTCTTCCCTCAAGTTCTGAGTGAATTCCTTATAATAAACTTAATACTCATAAAAGGGTAGGCCTACACCCTAAAGTGTTTATATAATGACTGCCTATATTAATTACCTTAAGTAAATTCGCCGCGTAACTCCATCGTGGCGGCCCTACACCGAAACAAGGAAAAAATCCCCCCGGAAAATATCCCCCGGAGGAAAAAATCCCCCAGCTGAACAGAAATGAAGGCTAATAATTTGAATAATAACGTAGGTGTGCATTCGTTCGTTCTTATCCCAAATAGTTTACATATTTCGTTCGTTCGTTCGCTCTTTCTGGAATTTTCAATAGTTTACTTGAGACTTTACTTAAGACTTTACTTTAGTGTTGTCGTACCCATCATGGAGTTCATAAGATCTAATAAAGGTGGCTTAAAGTTGTGCTTTGAAGGCCATGTATACGTTAAACAGAAAGAGTTAGCAAACAATGTTGTGTCCTTCGAATGTGTTAAACGCCGTGCTAATTCACAGTGCAAAGCCAGAATTAAAGTGAAAGATAGTGAAATTGTTCAAAGAGTTAATGATCATACACATGCTCCAGATGCAAGTAGCGTTCTAAAATTAAAGGCTTTAGACAACATGAAGGAGAAAGCAAAAGGTACACACGACACTCCTGGGCAGATAGTTTCACAAGAAGTGGAGATGATGGAGGAAGGAGCAGCCGCAAGTCTTCCAACAATAAAGCATTTAAAAAGAAATTTAAGGCAGTGTAGACAAAGAAGTATGAAATCATTTCCATTACCGCTTGATACAGAACACTTAATTATTCCTGACGAGTTCAAACATACAAAGAAAAATGAAGACTTTTTATTGTTTGACTCTGGCCCATTAGGCCCCAGACTTCTGATTTTTGGTTCAAATAATAATTTGTCCCATCTAGAAAATAACAAAGACTGGTATATGGATGGCACTTTCGGTGTGACTCCTTCATTGTTTTCACAGGTATATACTATACATACATTTATTAATGGGCGAGCAACTCCATGCATTTATGCTCTTTTACCTAATAAAACTGAAGCTACCTACAAAATGTTACTTGAAAAATTAAAAATTTTGAATGGAAATTTGAACCCCTCGAGCATTATGGTTGATTTTGAAAAGGCAATGCATAAGAGTATAAAAAATGCTTTTCCTGATACTAATTTAAAAGGATGTTTTTTTCATTTATGTCAAAATATCTACCGAAAAATTCAAGGGGCAGGCCTTTCGCACTTATATGAATGACACAAACTTTTCTTTAAAAATGCGTATGATTTCAGCTTTAGCTTTTTGCCCACCAGATAAAGTGATTGAAGCTTTTGAAAAACTTTCTGAGGATTTTCCTGAAGAAGCTTATTGTATTTTGGATTATTTCGAGGACACCTACATTGGCAGACCCAATAGGAGAAGCAGGAGACTTCCAATGTTTGACATCAACATTTGGAATATGTATGCAAGAGCTCAGAATGAGCTTCCCAGAACCAACAATGCCGTCGAAGGTTGGCACAGGAGCTTTGCATCAAATATTGGATGTTTCCATCCAAATATTTGGGTTTTTCTAAGATGTTTGCAAAAAGAGCAAGCATTGCAAGAAACTTACACAGTACAGGATTGTGCTGGTCACCCTCGCAAGACCAGAAGAAAAAATACAAAAATGTAACAGCTCGCATTCAAAATATTATCAACAAATGCGAAGAATATTCAATTTTAGATTATCTTAAGGGTATAGCTTATAACTTAACATTTTGAGATATTAAACTATTTTCCCTAAAATACAAGTCAAACTTTTAACTTTTTTTTTTATTTTTTTTTTTTATTTTGTAAAAAATAAATTTATCCTGCATTTATTTATTTATTTATCCTTCTGGGGGATTTTTTCCTCCGTCCGGGGGTTTGTTTCCGGGGGGATTTTTTCCTTGTTGGATTTTTTCCGCCGGGGGATTTTTTCCACCGGGGTTTTTTTTCCTGATCCCAAAATTTTGACCCCATTGGATTATATTTACCAGCAACCATAAGATCCAAAATCCTTTTGCAAGACTTATGGAAAAAGAAAATTGATTGGGATGAACCACTCTCAGTGGAAGACCAACTTCATTGGAAAAAATTAGCCACAGACTTGAACAAAGTTCAAGACATCTACGTACCAAGATGTGCTGGCTACAGATTGAAATCGCAAACACTACACATTTTTACAGATGCCAGCACACAAGCTTACGGGTGTTGTGCCTATTTAACAAGTGAAAATGAAAGTAAATTGGTTTATTCAAAGGCAAAAGTGGCACCCTTAAACCAAAAGAAAACAGCAACTGGTGAAACCACCAGAGATATCACATTACTATATCCTTTGGAGTGTGGGGCTAAATTAGAACCATTACCCCAAGGGATGGATCAGGATACTATTGGAGAGGAATCTCTCAATGTACCTGATGTAACTCAGACTAAACCAGACAGGCCTCAAAGAAAGACTGCTTTGAAAGCCAGAAAACTTTTACAAGAAAAAATTAAGACTGGTGACTTATAAACCTTATACAAACTGAGCAAAGTTAAAATGCTTAATAACTTTACTTTAATTCCATAAATTTCCTATACCTAAAGGGAGTCAAACTGATTGACATAACTTTAACTAAACTTGAGAAGTTGGCCTCTTGAACTTTTATATTTAAATAGGTCTTGAGTAACCTCTCTCTTCCTAAATTCCTATTTCATTCTTTTCAATCCATTTCACATGGTTTAAAACACAGTTTATCAAAAAATTTGATCTACAACATACAAATTTTTCTCCGACCGCCCCCAGTATATGGAAAAACTATACGCGCTCACAACATGGTATCATATGTGGTACATTTATTTCATAATTAAATATAAATTATTAATTAATTGAATTAAATATCTATACAAAATTGCCTCGGGATTGGCGACATAGCCTATTGGGAATGAAATAATTGCTATACGTACAAAGAACCTGTATGTATGAATCAGCCTCACATAGCAACAAGAAAACCAAATTTATTGTTTAGTCTACCACAGAGAAGTAGACTAAACAAAATTTTGCCAGAGCAGCAAATAAAAAAAATACAACGCGAACGAACCAAGGAACGGCTCTCGGGCTGTTTATGTGCAGCGAACGCTTTAAACAGGGAAGATGTGCTTTAGACTTCCCTCAAGTTCTGAGTGAATTCCTTATAATAAACTTAATACTCATAAAAGGGTAGGCCTACACCCTAAAGTGTTTATATAATGACTGCCTATATTAATTACCTTAAGTAAATTCGCCGCGTAACTCCATCGTGGCGGCCCTACACCGAAAATGATCGTAACGCCCTACATCGAAGCAAACCAAGGACCCAGCAAAAATAAGGTGAGGCAATTTCATTTTCATTAACATATAGGCGTCTAAAATCCCGACGCTAAAAATTACTGTAATCATATAAATATAAAGAGGTCCTTTTTAACGACCTACATATTCATAACTCTCTAACGAAAAAGCATAGGGCTTTTGTCGGTAACCCTCCACTGAAGTCTGCTGGAAATTTCCAACGGATGAGGGCACAGGCAATCAACCCATAGCCCTATATAGTTTTTTTCAGATGGTGGCCCTGTGTGTGGGGAACTAACCCCTCTAAAATTTACACTGACACACAATGGCTAGGCTTAGCTCATTAGGCCTAACCCCAATTTCAACCGTAATCCCACTATAGTTTTTTCATATGGTGGCCTAAGCAACTGGGAACCGATTCCTTTACCTTTACACTAACCGAAAACAAAGGCTTGTTCATTTAACAGGCATAACTCAATTTAGGTCCTATAAAAATAGGCCCACAACGTTAAGCCTATTTAATAGGTCCTACTATTCAAACTCAAAACAAAGCCTTGCTAATTTAACAGGCTTAACTCATTTAATGTCCTACAAAATAATAGGCCCAAACATAAGCCTACTTGGTAGGCCCCCAACATAGGCCTATTTAGTAGGCCCACCTAACTTTACCTAACAAAATAGGCCTACCTCTTAATGTAGACCTTACTCTTTACACTCAAGGCCTATCCTAACTAAAAACACTAAATTTATAATTCAACCTGTGGTGTAGGTTATAAAATTTATTTCAGCAATTTAACTTACTCATAAGACTCATTAACATCACAAAATTCGACTCAGAACTGTAACATCACAAAGACCTAAAGCAATTGCACAAATTCAAACCTACACCCACCTAACACCTATTAGTGACCCTATTCCAAATCATATTTGACATATAGGCATACCAAGTCCTATTTGACATATAGGCCCAACCTATTAGTCCTATTTGACATATAGGCATACCAAGTCCTATTTGACATATATGCCCAACCTATTCCAAATCCTATTTGACATATAGGCATACCAAGTCCTATTTGACATATAGGACCAACCTATTCCAAGTCCTATTTGACACATAGGCCCAACCTATTCCAAGTCCTATTTGACATATAGGCCCAACATATTCCAAATCCTATTTGACATATAGGCGCAACACATTCCAAGTCCTATTTGACATATAGGCCAACACATTCCAAATCCTATTTGACATATAGGCATACCAAGTCCTATTTGACATATAGGCCCAACCTATTCCAAGTCCTATTTGACATATAGGCATACCAAGTCCTATTTGACATATAGGCCCAACCTATTTCAAATCCTATTTGACATATAGGCATACCAAGTCCTATTTGACATATAGGCCCAACCTATTCCGAAGTCCTATTTGACATATAGGCATACCAAGTCCTATTTGACATATAGGCCCAACCTATTCCAAGTCCTATTTGACATATAGGCCCAACCTATTCCAATTCCTATTTGACATATAGGCATACCAAGTCCTATTTGACATATAGGCCCAACCTATTTCAAACCCTATTTGACATATAGGCATACCAAGTCCTATTTGACATATAGGCCCAACCTATTCCGAAGTCCTATTTGACATATACGCATACCAAGTCCTATTTGACATATAGGCCCAACCTATTCCAAGTCCTATTTGACATATAGGCCCAACCTATTCCAATTCCTATTTGACATATAGGCATACCAAGTCCTATTTGACATATAGGCCCAACCTATTTCAAACCCTATTTGACATATAGGCATACCAAGTCCTATTTGACATATAGGCCCAACCTATTCCGAAGTCCTATTTGACATATAGGCATACCAAGTCCTATTTGACATATAGGCCCAACCTATTCCGAAGTCCTATTTGACATATAGGCCCAACCAAATCCGAAGTCCTATTTGACATATAGGCCCAACCTATTCCGAAGTCCTATTTCACACATAGGCCCAACTTATTCCAAGTCCTATTTGACATATAGGCCCAACTTATTCCAAATCCTATTTGACATATAGGCGCAACACATTCCAAGTCCTATTTGACATATAGGCCAACACATTCCAAGTCCTATTTGACATATAGGCATGAAACAGACAAGGCTTGATATAAGGGTCTCAAATGCAACATTTGAGGATCTTTACTCAGCCAAATTGGTTAACCTAACACAAAACCCAAAAATAAAACCCTATAACAAAATACACATTTACACACATACGTACGGTACAGTATATAAATAATACATACGACTCCGAACATCCAATTCTTCTTTTAAAGGAAGAATCACAACAGATTTCATCAACAGACACATACATTCCTTGCAAACAGATTGGATTCCTTCAAAACCCCAAACCTTCCAGACCTACCTGTAGGATACTATCATACACAACATTTACTCATTCATAACTACGGGTATTGACTTCATTGGAATGGTGAATCCAAGTTTTGAAGACCAACTGGATTCGGAGGAATGCAACACACACACACACACACACACACACACACACACACACTACTTTTTCCATGTGTCTCAAACACAACAACCTGTCTAAACATAACCAAGGATTGGAGGGTAAAAGCTTTTATTGCTGCGCTCTGATTCTGTGCACATAATTTTTTGCACATAATTTTGTGCCAAAAATTATATGGGTAGACAGTGACAAGTACAAACAAACTACTCTACTCTAAAGGGTTTTATGGCTACCTTGGCCATAGCCCAACATTCATCAAGGGCTGATGGCCTACCCTTGGCCATAGCCCAACAAATCATCAAAGGGCCTTGGCCTGCCTTGGCCATAGCCCAACAAATTCATCAAACGGCTGATGGCCTACCTTGGCCATAGCCCAACAAATCATCAAGGGCTGATGGCCTACCTTGGCCATAGCCCAATAAATCATCAAAGGGCTGATGGCCTACCCTTGGCCATAGCCCAACAAATCATCAAAGGGCCTTGGTCTGCCTTGGCCATAGCCCAACAAATTCATCAAACGGCTGGTGGCCTACCTTGGCCATAGCCCAACAAATCATCAAAGGGCCTTGGCCTACCTTGGCCATAGCCCAACAAATTCATCAAACGGCTGATGGCCTACCTCGGCCATAGCCCAACCTATTCATCAAGGGGCTTGTGGCCTCCCTTGGCCATAGCCCAAACAACAGGGGTCTTGTGGCCTCCCTTGGCCATAGCCCAAACAGGGGTCTTGTGGCCTCCCTTGGCCATAGCCCAAACAACAGGGGTCTTGTGGCCTCCCTTGGCCATAGCCCAAACAACAGGGGTCTTGTGGCCTCCCTTGGCCATAGCCCAAACAACAAGGGTCTTGTGGCCTCCCTTGGCCAGAGACCAAACTATTACAAGGGTTTTGTGGCCTCCCCTTGGCCACAGCCCAAACTATTACGAGGGTCTTGTGGCCTACCTTGGCCACAACCCAAACTATTACGAGGGTTTTGTGGCCTCCCCTTGGCCACAGCCCAAACTATTACAAGGGTTTTATGGCCTCCCATGGCCAGAGACCAAGCAACACAAAAACAGTACAGGATTCAAAGCCCCAAGCCCTCCAGATCTACCTGTGGAGGAGTAACATTTACTCCACTAAAACTACGGGTATTGACTAGTCTGAAGTGGTAGGAGGTTTGAATACAGTACAAACTCTTTCTAATTCTCCTAAATTAAACGAACAAATAACAAAAGACAACAATGGGAACATTGAACCAAACAATTACACGAAAACACTTGGAATGCTTTGGTTTTTTTAAAACAGAATTCCGAACACGATGACACTCTTTGCACAGAGTTATAACTTAAATCCAAATGCCAATACAAAAAGACAAGTGCTTTCAGAATCATCGAAAATTTTGGCTTTTAGGAAAAAAAACCCGGTGGAAAAAATCCACCGGCGGAAAAAATCCAACAAGGAAAAAATCCCCCCGGAAAATATCCCCCGGAGGAAAAAATCCCCCAGCTGAACAGAAATGAAGGCTAATAATTTGAATAATAACGTAGGTGTGCATTCGTTCGTTCTTATCCCAAATAGTTTACATATTTCGTTCGTTCGTTCGCTCTTTCTGGAATTTTCAATAGTTTACTTGAGACTTTACTTAAGACTTTACTTTAGTGTTGTCGTACCCATCATGGAGTTCATAAGATCTAATAAAGGTGGCTTAAAGTTGTGCTTTGAAGGCCATGTATACGTTAAACAGAAAGAGTTAGCAAACAATGTTGTGTCCTTCGAATGTGTTAAACGTCGTGCTAATTCACAGTGCAAAGCCAGAATTAAAGTGAAAGATAGTGAAATTGTTCAGAGTTAATGATCATACACATGCTCCAGATGCAAGTAGCGTTCTAAAATTAAAGGCTTTAGACAACATGAAGGAGAAAGCAAAAGGTACACACGACACTCCTGGGCAGATAGTTTCACAAGAAGTGGAGATGATGGAGGAAGGAGCAGCCGCAAGTCTTCCAACAATAAAGCATTTAAAAAGAAATTTAAGGCAGTGTAGACAAAGAAGTATGAAATCATTTCCATTACCGCTTGATACAGAACACTTAATTATTCCTGACGAGTTCAAACATACAAAGAAAAATGAAGACTTTTTATTGTTTGACTCTGGCCCATTAGGCCCCAGACTTCTGATTTTTGGTTCAAATAATAATTTGTCCCATCTAGAAAATAACAAAGACTGGTATATGGATGGCACTTTCGGTGTGACTCCTTCATTGTTTTCACAGGTATATACTATACATACATTTATTAATGGGCGAGCAACTCCATGCATTTATGCTCTTTTACCTAATAAAACTGAAGCTACCTACAAAATGTTACTTGAAAAATTAAAAATTTTGAATGGAAATTTGAACCCCTCGAGCATTATGGTTGATTTTGAAAAGGCAATGCATAAGAGTATAAAAAATGCTTTTCCTGATACTAATTTAAAAGGATGTTTTTTTCATTTATGTCAAAATATCTACCGAAAAATTCAAGGGGCAGGCCTTTCGCACTTATATATGAATGACACAAACTTTTCTTTAAAAATGCGTATGATTTCAGCTTTAGCTTTTTGCCCACCAGATAAAGTGATTGAAGCTTTTGAAAAACTTTCTGAGGATTTTCCTGAAGAAGCTTATTGTATTTTGGATTATTTCGAGGACACCTACATTGGCAGACCCAATAGGAGAAGCAGGAGACTTCCAATGTTTGACATCAACATTTGGAATATGTATGCAAGAGCTCAGAATGAGCTTCCCAGAACCAACAATGCCGTCGAAGGTTGGCACAGGAGCTTTGCATCAAATATTGGATGTTTCCATCCAAATATTTGGGTTTTTCTAAGATGTTTGCAAAAAGAGCAAGCATTGCAAGAAACTTACACAGTACAGGATTGTGCTGGTCACCCCTCGCAAGACCAGAAGAAAAAATACAAAAATGTAACAGCTCGCATTCAAAATATTATCAACAAATGCGAAGAATATTCAATTTTAGATTATCTTAAGGGTATAGCTTATAACTTAACATTTTGAGATATTAAACTATTTTCCCTAAAATACAAGTCAAACTTTTAACTTTTTTTTTTTTTTTTTTTTTTTTTTTGTAAAAAATAAATTTATCCTGCATTTATTTATTTATTTATCCTTCTGGGGGATTTTTTCCTCCGGGGGTTTGTTTCCGGGGGGATTTTTTCCTTGTTGGATTTTTTCCGCCGGGGGATTTTTTCCACCGGGGTTTTTTTTCCTGATCCCAAAATTTTGACCCCATTGGATTATATTTACCAGCAACCATAAGATCCAAAATCCTTTTGCAAGACTTATGGAAAAAGAAAATTGATTGGGATGAACCACTCTCAGTGGAAGACCAACTTCATTGGAAAAAATTAGCCACAGACTTGAACAAAGTTCAAGACATCTACGTACCAAGATGTGCTGGCTACAGATTGAAATCGCAAACACTACACATTTTTACAGATGCCAGCACACAAGCTTACGGGTGTTGTGCCTATTTAACAAGTGAAAATGAAAGTAAATTGGTTTATTCAAAGGCAAAAGTGGCACCCTTAAACCAAAAGAAAACAGCAACTGGTGAAACCACCAGAGATATCACATTACTATATCCTTTGGAGTGTGGGGCTAAATTAGAACCATTACCCCAAGGGATGGATCAGGATACTATTGGAGAGGAATCTCTCAATGTACCTGATGTAACTCAGACTAAACCAGACAGGCCTCAAAGAAAGACTGCTTTGAAAGCCAGAAAACTTTTACAAGAAAAAATTAAGACTGGTGACTTATAAACCTTATACAAACTGAGCAAAGTTAAAATGCTTAATAACTTTACTTTAATTCCATAAATTTCCTATACCTAAAGGGAGTCAAACTGATTGACATAACTTTAACTAAACTTGAGAAGTTGGCCTCTTGAACTTTTATATTTAAATAGGTCTTGAGTAACCTCTCTCTTCCTAAATTCCTATTTCATTCTTTTCAATCCATTTCACATGGTTTAAAACACAGTATATCAAAAAATTTGATCTACAACATACAAATTTTTCTCCGGCCGCCCCCAGTATATGGAAAAACTATACGCGCTCACAACATGGTACCATATGTGGTACATTTATTTCATAATTAAATATAAATTATTAATTAATTGAATTAAATATCTATACAAAATTGCCTCGGGATTGGCGACATAGCCTATTGGGAATGAAATAATTGCTATACGTACAAAGAACCTGTATGTATGAATCAGCCTCACATAGCAACAAGAAAACCAAATTTATTGTTTAGTCTACCACAGAGAAGTAGACTAAACAAAATTTTGCCAGAGCAGCAAATAAAAAAAATACAACGCGAACGAACCAAGGAACGGCTCTCGGGGCTGTTTATGTGCAGCGAACGCTTTAAACAGGGAAGATGTGCTTTAGTCTTCCCTCAAGTTCTGAGTGAATTCCTTATAATAAACTTAATACTCATAAAAGGGTAGGCCTACACCCTAAAGTGTTTATATAATGACTGCCTATATTAATTACCTTAAGTAAATTCGCCGCGTAACTCCATCGTGGCGGCCCTACACCGAAACAAGGAAAAAATCCCCCCGGAAAATATCCCCCGGAGGAAAAAATCCCCCAGCTGAACAGAAATGAAGGCTAATAATTTGAATAATAACGTAGGTGTGCATTCGTTCGTTCTTATCCCAAATAGTTTACATATTTCGTTCGTTCGTTCGCTCTTTCTGGAATTTTCAATAGTTTACTTGAGACTTTACTTAAGACTTTACTTTAGTGTTGTCGTACCCATCATGGAGTTCATAAGATCTAATAAAGGTGGCTTAAAGTTGTGCTTTGAAGGCCATGTATACGTTAAACAGAAAGAGTTAGCAAACAATGTTGTGTCCTTCGAATGTGTTAAACGCCGTGCTAATTCACAGTGCAAAGCCAGAATTAAAGTGAAAGATAGTGAAATTGTTCAAAGAGTTAATGATCATACACATGCTCCAGATGCAAGTAGCGTTCTAAAATTAAAGGCTTTAGACAACATGAAGGAGAAAGCAAAAGGTACACACGACACTCCTGGGCAGATAGTTTCACAAGAAGTGGAGATGATGGAGGAAGGAGCAGCCGCAAGTCTTCCAACAATAAAGCATTTAAAAAGAAATTTAAGGCAGTGTAGACAAAGAAGTATGAAATCATTTCCATTACCGCTTGATACAGAACACTTAATTATTCCTGACGAGTTCAAACATACAAAGAAAAATGAAGACTTTTTATTGTTTGACTCTGGCCCATTAGGCCCCAGACTTCTGATTTTTGGTTCAAATAATAATTTGTCCCATCTAGAAAATAACAAAGACTGGTATATGGATGGCACTTTCGGTGTGACTCCTTCATTGTTTTCACAGGTATATACTATACATACATTTATTAATGGGCGAGCAACTCCATGCATTTATGCTCTTTTACCTAATAAAACTGAAGCTACCTACAAAATGTTACTTGAAAAATTAAAAATTTTGAATGGAAATTTGAACCCCTCGAGCATTATGGTTGATTTTGAAAAGGCAATGCATAAGAGTATAAAAAATGCTTTTCCTGATACTAATTTAAAAGGATGTTTTTTTCATTTATGTCAAAATATCTACCGAAAAATTCAAGGGGCAGGCCTTTCGCACTTATATATGAATGACACAAACTTTTCTTTAAAAATGCGTATGATTTCAGCTTTAGCTTTTTGCCCACCAGATAAAGTGATTGAAGCTTTTGAAAAACTTTCTGAGGATTTTCCTGAAGAAGCTTATTGTATTTTGGATTATTTCGAGGACACCTACATTGGCAGACCCAATAGGAGAAGCAGGAGACTTCCAATGTTTGACATCAACATTTGGAATATGTATGCAAGAGCTCAGAATGAGCTTCCCAGAACCAACAATGCCGTCGAAGGTTGGCACAGGAGCTTTGCATCAAATATTGGATGTTTCCATCCAAATATTTGGGTTTTTCTAAGATGTTTGCAAAAAGAGCAAGCATTGCAAGAAACTTACACAGTACAGGATTGTGCTGGTCACCCCTCGCAAGACCAGAAGAAAAAATACAAAAATGTAACAGCTCGCATTCAAAATATTATCAACAAATGCGAAGAATATTCAATTTTAGATTATCTTAAGGGTATAGCTTATAACTTAACATTTTGAGATATTAAACTATTTTCCCTAAAATACAAGTCAAACTTTTAACTTTTTTTTTTATTTTTTTTTTTTATTTTGTAAAAAATAAATTTATCCTGCATTTATTTATTTATTTATCCTTCTGGGGGATTTTTTCCTCCGTCCGGGGGTTTGTTTCCGGGGGGATTTTTTCCTTGTTGGATTTTTTCCGCCGGGGGATTTTTTCCACCGGGGTTTTTTTTCCTGATCCCAAAATTTTGACCCCATTGGATTATATTTACCAGCAACCATAAGATCCAAAATCCTTTTGCAAGACTATGGAAAAAGAAAATTGATTGGGATGAACCACTCTCAGTGGAAGACCAACTTCATTGGAAAAAATTAGCCACAGACTTGAACAAAGTTCAAGACATCTACGTACCAAGATGTGCTGGCTACAGATTGAAATCGCAAACACTACACATTTTTACAGATGCCAGCACACAAGCTTACGGGTGTTGTGCCTATTTAACAAGTGAAAATGAAAGTAAATTGGTTTATTCAAAGGCAAAAGTGGCACCCTTAAACCAAAAGAAAACAGCAACTGGTGAAACCACCAGAGATATCACATTACTATATCCTTTGGAGTGTGGGGCTAAATTAGAACCATTACCCCAAGGGATGGATCAGGATACTATTGGAGAGGAATCTCTCAATGTACCTGATGTAACTCAGACTAAACCAGACAGGCCTCAAAGAAAGACTGCTTTGAAAGCCAGAAAACTTTTACAAGAAAAAATTAAGACTGGTGACTTATAAACCTTACACAAACTGAGCAAAGTTAAAATGCTTAATAACTTTACTTTAATTCCATAAATTTCCTATACCTAAAGGGAGTCAAACTGATTGACATAACTTTAACTAAACTTGAGAAGTTGGCCTCTTGAACTTTTATATTTAAATAGGTCTTGAGTAACCTCTCTCTTCCTAAATTCCTATTTCATTCTTTTCAATCCATTTCACATGGTTTAAAACACAGTATATCAAAAAATTTGATCTACAACATACAAATTTTTCTCCGGCCGCCCCCAGTATATGGAAAAACTATACGCGCTCACAACATGGTATCATATGTGGTACATTTATTTCATAATTAAATATAAATTATTAATTAATTGAATTAAATATCTATACAAAATTGCCTCGGGATTGGCGACATAGCCTATTGGGAATGAAATAATTGCTATACGTACAAAGAACCTGTATGTATGAATCAGCCTCACATAGCAACAAGAAAACCAAATTTATTGTTTAGTCTACCACAGAGAAGTAGACTAAACAAAATTTTGCCAGAGCAGCAAATAAAAAAAATACAACGCGAACGAACCAAGGAACGGCTCTCGGGGCTGTTTATGTGCAGCGAACGCTTTAAACAGGGAAGATGTGCTTTAGTCTTCCCTCAAGTTCTGAGTGAATTCCTTATAATAAACTTAATACTCATAAAAGGGTAGGCCTACACCCTAAAGTGTTTATATAATGACTGCCTATATTAATTACCTTAAGTAAATTCGCCGCGTAACTCCATCGTGGCGGCCCTACACCGAAAATGATCGTAACGCCCTACATCGAAGCAAACCAAGGACCCAGCAAAAATAAGGTGAGGCAATTTCATTTTCATTAACATATAGGCGTCTAAAATCCCGACGCTAAAAATTACCGTAATCATATAAATATAAAGAGGTCCTTTTTAACGACCTACATATTCATAACTCTCTAACGAAAAAGCATAGGGCTTTTGTCGGTAACCCTCCACTGAAGTCTGCTGGAAATTTCCAACGGATGAGGGCACAGGCAATCAACCCATAGCCCTATATAGTTTTTTCATACCCAGGATCTCCTTATTCGGGTGTCCGATGAGCCAAACCTCTTTCTTGCTTCGAGTTGCTATGTTTATCTGCAATGAGGAAATATACGAATTAGAAAAGAGTACAAATACGTAACGGTAGACACAACGAGGACAAAACTCGACAACCGACACGAAGGACAGAGAGCAGTGCACCCTTCCGTCAGGAAGCAAGGCAGTCGACTAACACTGGAACAGCTGAAATTAGAAATACCTAAGCAATCTGAAACGTCAAATCTCGGGACCCCTAAACGTGTTCTGATCTGGTTGAAACCTGTTCAGACGAGTTTCCTCGGCAAAAGGAACAGGGGCATCAATGTGGATTGAACTTCCTTCTACTTCATCCATCAACCACACTGCCGTGAAACACCTAATATATATAATATATATATATATATATATAATAATTATAATAATCTATAATAATCTATTAACCAACATCTCGATATATATAAGAACGATTAAGGGAAAAAATTTCCCATTCGGTGATGGGAGCTTAACAGTGAAACTACACTTTCGCCGTTTACAATGACTCGAAGACCATTCACAGTCTACCGAGGAGTGAGATACCAGCGTGGGAGTGGACTTGGATCCATTTTTTTCATCCATACTACGCACCGCTGTCCCACTGTTGAAGAGGGGTGCCAGGTACCTAAGGCGGAAGGCGTTACAAACAGGTTTTAACGCGACAGAAGACATAATGGGCGGAACTAAGCCTAAAGAAGCTCTAAAAAAACATTTGAAACGTACACGGGACGAAATCATCAAAGATGCAAAGAGAAAAATGCGTGGTGGCGGAAAGAAGAGATCTGCCAGGAAGAAGGGGTTACCGTCACGTGGCGCTAAACGTAAAAGGAAATCAAAAAAGAAGTGCTCTAAGCGTAAGAAACCTATGGCTGATCATTTTTTTAACTGATATAAGCTGAGGACACTGCTCTCACGAATCATAGGCTGACTAATACTTGTCGAGGGAGGTGGCACTATTTCTGACTCGTCATGGCGCGTTTCATCCATCCGTGTAGTTCACAATGCTGTAAATCGGAACTGTCCCTCTTTGATATGCCCCCCACTCAGGTCTCTATTGAGCATAGCGACTTTATTACAATTAACCCATTAAACACAATTAGTTCGCCGAATGCCCCTATAGAATTCGTGATACCCAGCTCAGGCCCTTACTTTTTTGACCCGAGCTGCATGCACATGTACGCTAAACTGCGTATAGCCCATTCTGATGGAACGGACTGCGATGATAGTTACTCTGCCTACCCTGAAGCCAACTTTTTACACTCCATATTCAGCCAGTGTGAGGTGTATTTAAACCAGGTTAACATCTCGGCAGGAACGGGGTACTACCACCTACGAGCCTATCTGGAAAATGTCCTCAACTTTTCAAAAGAAGAGAAGGACATCTTCTTAACCGCCGAGGGGTATTACCATACTAAAGATGAAAATGGTATAAAGGATAAATTTAAAAATTCTAAAAAAAAGATATGCGAATGTTTTGGACGTCTTCATACAGATTTCACATTCCAGGAGAAACTGCTTATGAATGGGGTGGATATGAAGTTGAAGCTTACCCGCACGATTCCTGAGATCTGCATAAATCTGGGGTCTGATCAAGAAGAGGGCGCGAAACCCGTTGTGATATTGAATACTTTTGTAAGTAGCAAAAGGTTATACTGTATAAACTGAGCAATGTGATAGCAAACTATAGTCTCTACATTGATTACACTAGGCAACAAAGATTTTGTTACAGAAGACCAAATAGGTGCTCCTAGCTAATTTCGGTATGCTGATTTCAAATCTATAATTAGATGTTTTCTATCACGTCTAGATTTTGTGTAAAATGCAAATCACTTTTAGTAAAATTTTCTACCACGTCCAGATTTTGGTTTTAATCGGCTTAATGCCAGTAATATGAAACTTGCTTTTCAAGGTTAAAGCAATTTTTTTGGCGAACTATATACAAATTCGAACAATTTTGATAAATAAAATTTATCCCGAGTCGCTACGTGACAGTCAAGCAGAACGGTTGTTGAAGCTCTCTGCTGATGAGCAAGTGACAGGTTGTGGTGACTTGTGTGTTTTTATAGCATTTGTTTTGTACTACGGTGTGTATTTCTTTTTATTTTGCACATCGTAATAATTACTTTCTACGTTTTTTCAGATATTGTATGGTAATTCAAAATGGCATCAAATAGACGTGCTTGTGTAAATCACCCAGACAACTTCTGCTTTGTCTGTGGACAATATACACCTAAGCCACAACGTAGAAACATAAACAAAGATTAAACTTGCCTACAAGTGTTTATTTTGACTAAGTTAGGAGACCAACAGAGGGACTGGGCACCACATATTTGCTGTGCACAGTGCAATGCAATGTTAATAGCTTGGATGAATGGTAAAAGAAAAGCTATGCCGTTCTCAGTCCCCATGGTTTGGCGTGAGCCGAAAAATCACTTCAATGATTGTTATTTTTGTTTGACAAAGATTGCTGGTTTCACAAAGAAAAACAAATCAAAGATCACGTACCCAAACTGCGAATCAGCAATGAAACCAGTACCACATGATGAAACAAATCCACCACCAGTTCCACCAGCAACGATAACAGACAGCAGTTCATCTGAAGATTCTGCTAGTGATATAGAAACAGGGAAAGATGGCATATATGTTCCAGATGCAAATATTTCCCCACATTTGTTAAGTCAAGCGGAGTTAAATGACTTAGTGCGCGATTTGGAATTACCAAAAGAAAAGGCAGAGTTGCTTGGTTCAAGACTTCAAGAATTTAATCTTCTCCAACCAAACACCAAAGTTTCCCATTTCCGCCATCGCCATTTGCAGTTTTCATCATTTTACTTACAGGAAGAAAACGTTTGTTTCTGCCACGATATCAGTGGTCTGATGCAAGGGATTGGCTGTCGCTATGATCCAAAAGAATGGAGACTGTTCATTGACTCTAGTAAAGCTAGCCTTAAAGCTGTATTACTGCACAACGGCAATGAAAAACCTTCAATACCTGTAGCACATGCCACTGGCCTTAATGAGACTTATGAATCGATGAAACTGCTGCTAAGACTCATCAAATATAAGGACCACACATGGAATATTTGTGGCGACCTTAAAGTTGTATCATTACTTCTTGGGTTACAGTTGGGCTACACAAAGCATATGTGCTTTTTGTGTCTATGGAACAGCAGAGATGACAAGAACCACTACAAAAAACATGATTGGCCATCTAGAACTGAACATGTTGTTGGTAAATACAATGTGAAACACCCAGCACTTATTGACCCTCAGAAAGTACATCTTCCACCACTTCACATTAAACTTGGCCTTATGAAAAATTTCGTGAAGGGTATGGATCATCAAGGTAGTGGTTTCCAATATTTAAAGGATAAATTCAAAGGAATATTGACAGATGCTAAGCTAGAAGCTGGAGTTTTCACTGGACCACAGATCCGCAGTGTCATCCACGACTCATCGTTTCCATCTAACCTAAATGAGAATGAACTAGGAGCATGGACATCTTTCGTTGAAGTTGTCAAAAATTTTCTTGGAAACCACAAAGCTGAAAACCACCGTAAACTCGTAGAAAACATGCTTAAATCTTATGAAATAATGGGATGCAGAATGTCTTTGAAAATTCATTTTTTACATTCTCATCTTGACTTCTTCCCGGCCAACCTTGGGGCTGTAAGTGACGAGCATGGTGAGCGCTTCCACCAACAGATCTCAGTTATGGAAAACAGATACCAAGGTAATTTCAACCCAAATATGATGGGAGATTATTGTTGGTTCCTGCAGAAGGAGAGCTCGTCATCCTACAAGCGACAAAGGAAGAGGACACACCAAAGTTTCACTTAAGAACAGGAATTTGCCTTTCAGTAGTAACAACAAAATACTAACGCGCTTTGGGTGGATGGTTGGGCGCAGGGGTGGTAACTCCGCCAGCGGAATTCCGCTGTCTGTCTTAAGCCAGAATAAAGGAGGAAAGACATCCCTGTTCACTAATTATTTAAGTATGCTTAACATAAAACGTGGCACGGAAAAGTAGCTTAGACGGCTTTCGTAATAGAAGCGGGTGAGAAAAAAAAATGAAAAATAGGGGTTTTCGGTTACACAAAATCTGGACGTGATAGAGAAATTTTGATATCAGATCTGAAATCAGCATCAGCGCTTTAGTAGGAATCAGTAGTTCACGTGTCTGTAACAAAAAAAAAGTTGAAATTTGTTGCCTAGTGTTATCAGAAATAAAAGCGCATCCAACCCCATCACTGGACTATGAACCATTAGTAAATATTAAGGGATATCCTGGCACAATAATGAGCTTGCAAGGAGTTGAATAGTTGCTGATAAAAAAAGACAGGTGTATGAAACTTGGGCCTCTTTGCCAAAGAAAAATCGTCCACCACTGATGGAAGAGACCAATTAGAAATCAACAGTAGAGAACTGGTAGCAACATCATCCAATTGAATATTCATATCTGTAAAGTAATCTTTGACCCTGCCTAAAAATGGCTGTTATATTATTTTATTTGATTGGGTTCAGAATCCCAGCTGAGCCTTGAACGGCCAAGCTCTGAGGGGCTACTTCAACCTACAGCCCAAGTTAAGTTGGACTAAACAAACGTACGGATTTGGAGGTCCTATTAGGTCCTACTTCAGGGTTGCTGACTCGATGTGGGCCTACTTTAGGCCTCAGTTGAATAAAATTAAGATAAAAAACAAAAGGGGCACTATTTATGGTCTTCTTTCTAAACATTGCAACAACAACACAACCTGCACAATTGCACGATGCAACAATCTTGTATCTAAACATTCAACAAACGAGTAGAAAGGACACGCCAGTGCCCCATAAAAATGATGCCACAAGAGTGCCCAAACAATAATGCCACAAGAGCCCAAAAATGCTAGCTCTAAATTAAGTGAATTTTTCACTAACCTTACACTTATGAGATGGATACACACACACACACACACACCTTAACTTAATATATACAAGCAATGCTGCATCAATCAGTTTAGTCATCATATCGCCTTGGGACAACAATGGCTCTTCCTCTTTTAGATTTTCTAACAATGGCAAAAGGTGAGGTCTTATTTTGTAAAATTGATAAGGATAGAAATCCACAAAAGAGGAACGTAAAGGATGGTGTTGCAATGAAAGTAATTTTCTCCCATATCTGATTCCTAATAGCTTTCGTCGAAGAGATAAAGGACAAATAAAAGCTTCCACATTAAAATCATCAACCCTAGTGCATCTCAGAGCACCCGTGGCCAACCGAATTGCCCTATACTGCAGTCTATCTAACCTCAGTGATGGGCAGTATCTAGATACATGTATCGCCGATACGTATCGATCGATACTTTTGTATCGGTATCGGTATCGCTTTAGCTACTTGACAAAAGTATCGATTTATCGGTATCGCTAAGGTCAATTTTCTTAAATGTATCGAAAAAAATAGATACTTCGATACATCGATACATTAATAAGAATTTTTAAATATTTAAATAGATGTTATAATATGACACTACTGAGTTATATTTATGAATATACATAAATAATAATATTATTAAATATTTATTTAATGACAGTACTACTCCACTGGTCACGTCACACAGTACGGCGCAACGTTTAAACACGTTTGTACTTGTGTTATTGAGATTAATTAACCATAATATACAGTGCCCGCGAAAAGTATCCGATCACCCTTGAAATTTGTATTTTTTACATAAAAAACAATGTTTAAATGTATACTAACCTTATATTAGTATTTTGTCATCTGTCCTTTGGTTTGGATGACTTGTTCTAGACGTTTTGGCATGGATTTAATCAAGTTTTGACAAACTTCCACTGATATTTCCTTGCACCATACCTTTTTGATGGCCTCTTGTAATTTTTCGACTGAGCCAGTGTCGTGGCATTCAACCTTATTTTTATTATTAGCCACAGATTTTCTATCGGATTGAGATCTGGACTATTACCAGGCCAATCCAAAATATCAAATTTATTGTCAGTAATCCATTTTGTCACTATTTTGGCCCTGTGACATGGTGCACCATCATGCATGTATGTTTTTGTCCTTTGGATTGCCATTGCCGTTAGAAGTTTATCCTGTAGCATTGCTAAATACCGTGCACCATTCATAGTTGTGTTCTTCGGAAGAAAATATAAGTTTCCACGCCCATAGTAACCGAAACAACCCCAAACCATCACACTTGGAGGGTGTTTCATTGTCTTTAGGGTGTTTAGGGTCCATCCTATTTGAGCCAATAGGCCGGCGAACCTTTTTTGGACAACTTCTGAATGTCAAAAATGTCGACTCATCGCTAAATAAAACCTTCTTCCAGTCATCAACAGTCCAATGAATGTATTTTTTACAAAATGCGACACGTTTTTTACGCATTTTTTCATTAATGAACGGTTTCTTAGCAGCATGGCGAGATGGTAATCCGAGTTCTTTTTGGAGCCGCTCCTGGATAGTTCGTTCAGAAACACCAGATAACAAATTATTCATATTAAATTTTATTTCTTTCGCAGTTATTGTTGGGTTTTTCAATACTAAACGTTTCATAAGTTTGTCTGTTCGCGAATTTGTTTTTCTCGGTCTGCCAAATCGTTTTTTAGGGACTGGCGTGGTTAGGCCACCATTGTTCTTAGCCCGTGAAACCCATAAATTAACGGTACTTTGGGATATGTTTAATTCCTTAGCTATCTGTCTCTGTGATTTCCCACATGCATGCAAAGCAACAATAGCACCTCGACAATCACTCTTAAGTTGTTTTTTAGCACACATTATATATAAATTTTATTTACACCACTTTCTGTAAAAAAAAAAAAAATATCAATAAATTTACACAAACAGTGAAATCTGACAAATTTGAGACACAGCCACCCGCAACGAAGGCTACCAGAACACTAATTTGAGAATGCGTTGGATAGCTCTCATATCAGCGAGCAACCTCAAAGTTACCAGATGTCGCTAGAACAAATAGAAAGTGAATTACGTGTCTCTGAATATTAAGGGAAAATATTGTATTTTCTTGAGTGATCGGATACTTTTCGCGGGCATTGTAGAAACATTGTTAGCTGTAGAGAAGAAGCTAGAGCGTTTGAAAAGTTTCTGTGCCTTGATGCGTCGCATGAGTGTAAAGCAGCAATACTGGCATCGTCTTCAAATCCTCTGTTCAAGTTAAAGTGGATGACAATAAAAGGCAAATTTAATACTAACATTGTCAAAAAGAGGGTTCAAGAAATGTTGGTTAATGCTGTTAAGAGCCTCAGCGAGCAGACCCCCCAGCAACAACTAAGTGATGCTGCATCTGACGGAAGTGCAGATGATTTCTTCTGTTATGAGTCTGCTTCCACTAATGTCTCTGCAACCCAAAATTCCACTGAGATGGAAGTTTTACAGTATCTGAGTGACGGAAGTCATTCTCTCCAATCTCTGAGGCAGTGCCCAGGAATTCTACGGGTCTTCCTGAAGTATAACACACCACTACCATCCTCTGCTCCTGTAGAACGGTTGTTTAGTTTGGCTGGTCACATTCACGCTCCAAAAAGGAATAGAGTGTCTGACCAGATGTTTAGCCAGCTGGTATTTTTGAAGGGTAATAGTAATTACTTTTAATTGTTAGTGTAATATTTTCAGTCATTCATGTATCCTACAAAATTAAAACATACTTTCATTAAATAAAGCAATTGTTTTTATTTACATCTATAAAACCCATTAAAATGTCGTTGATTTTACTTACAGTGCGTACAAATTACTAGTATAAACAATAATATCTAATACCTACATATTAAATGAATAATTATAAAAATGTACCGGCGATACATGTATCGGTGATGCATGTATCGGTATCGGTATCGCTTAAAACATCTAGAAAGTATCGGCGTATCGGTATCGCCTAAGACGTTCTTCATGTATCGATGTATCGGTATCGCTTTAGCGATTTTCATGTATCGATGCCCATCACTGTCTAAGCTGACCAGAGATGAAGGAGATGCAGTCTCATACAGAAAACTACCATAATCTATTTTAGATCTATAAGACAGGAGTTTTCAAACTGTGTTCCGCGGAACCCTAGGGTTCCGCGAGAACTTGACGGGGTTCCGTGGGGCATGTCATGAGAGACTGAGAAGGAGAGAGAGGTAAGATAAAATAATATCAACTGGCATAGATGAATTTACGATATACTGTATATTCTGCGAATTTAGTGATTGTGTTTTGAAAGGCGAGAGAGAGAATTTTAATTCAAACGAAGAGATATCCAGAATAAGTGTTGCCCTCTTGCAGCCACAGTAAGAAACAGAAGCCCATTTTGTAAACAAAACACAGCTAATGACCATAAGCACTGGTCTGATTGATTTGGTGAGTTTTTCTGTTTTTAGGTTTAGTTTTCTCAGTTCACGGAAGTTATGATCACAGAAATGTTATTAAATGCAGTGTAAATGTGTGTTAGCTTTCACAATACATATTATACAAATATATGATGATGTTTTATAAAGATCTTTGCTAACGAAAACTTTAATTTTACAATAAACATGATATGTTTTATACTTATAATTTCTTTTATGCTGACAGTAATGTCAGGAGGAGAATTTAAAATAAACAGGTCAATAAAAGTAAATTGTCTTTTTTTTTCTTGTAAATTTCTAAACTTATGTATTTTTTTGTGAAATTCATATAACTGTATATGTAAATTTCATAAATTACATAAATAAACTGCAGTGATCATAAATTGTGTTTTATTACCATTTGCCTTATATCATTAAAATTTTACCTGTTGGTCAAGGTTCCGTGATTTTTTTTTTTTTAATAAAGGTTCCGTGGCTCCAAAAAGTTTAAAAAACTCTGCTATAAGAGATGTAAAGAGTTGCAGCGAAGCTCTTCTATTAGACCCCCACTGTTTATGTGATAAATACCTGAGAATAAGAAAAGAACCTTCACATCTTTCAACAATATACCTAATATGATCATTCCACGTCAGGGTTCTGTCAAAAATCATGCCCAAAAACTTCCTACTACGGCCATACTTAATGGGTGCATTATGTGAAGAAAGACATGGAACATGTAAAACTGGTCTTTTACAGAAAATAACAAAGATTTTGCTGAAGAAAAAGTAAGACCATTTTTATTAGACCAATGGCCTACTGCATTTAAAGCTTGTTGCACCAATGTCCCAGCAACATCACTGCTATTATGGGAAACCCATAATGCAGCATTATCAGCATAAAGAGAATATTTAGTACAAGGATTAATGTCCTGAAAAAGATCATTAATCATGATGGAAAATAAAATAGGACCGAGAATACTGCCCTGAGGGACCCCTGCAGTAATGGTTATAAGAAGAGGAAATAGAAGACCCAACTAGAACCTTTAAACTTCTACCTGTTAAAAAGTTTTTAATAAAATACGGCATATGACTCCGCAGTCCCCAGTTAAAAAGCTTTTTTAAGAGCCCATGATGCCAAATAGCATAAGTTTTTTGTATATCAAGAAACACTGCCATACAATACTCATTCTTAAGAAAGAATTCTCTAATAAAACCCTCAAGCCTAACCAAGCTATCCATTGTAAAAAAATAAGGTCGTAAACCACTTTGAAATTTATTAATTTTGAGAAAAATGACCAAGTACAACCGTCTTAAAACCATTCTTTCCATAACTTTGCATAGACAGCTAGTGAGGGCGATAGGTCGGTAGGATCCTACATCAAAATGTATCTTATTAGGTTTAATGATAGGTATAGGTAATGCTGATCTCCAGGAAGTAGGAAATGTGCGCTTAGTCCAAATTTTATTATAGAAGGCCAATAAAGCATTTTTATTGGGTAGAGAAAGCCCAACCAAAAATTTACTCATAATCTTATCCTCTCCGGGAGAAGTATTTTTGAGCTTTGAAAGTGTCATACCAACTTCCCTTTATGAAAAGACATGATTATACTTGAGATCCACAAATGTTTCAAAATCAATAACTTCAGGTTCAGAGGAAGTTAAATGTGACATAAAAGGTTCAGAATACCTATCTACACTGCTAACTGAAGAGAAATGTGAGCCAAAAGCCTCACTTACAGCCTGAGGATCAATAATTCAATTGACTACCCTCCTTCAAAGCAATTCGAGAAGTAAGTTCCCTCTTTTCCAACTTTTTAATTTTGGACCATACTTCGGGTTGCCAGATTTTTTGGCGGACAGACCAGAACAATAAAAATCTCAGCTGATCATGAACCCAAAGTTTGGGTTCATGATATATATATATATATATATATATATATATAATATATATATATATATATTAGTGATGTAGCGGATGTCATTTTTTTTTTCAACATCCGCGGATGCGGATGCGGATGTCTACATTTTCGTTATTTTTTAGGATATATTCGAGATTTGGTGTGTTTAACGTATATAATAAGTTATTATATAGAGAGAGCTGTAGCTATAATGTAGTATAATTGATTAATTGTACAATAATTGCTGTACTTTTCTCTGAACATATAAAATAATATCAAGCATCTAACTAATATAGAAATCAACTAGTGAATTCGTCTGCAAATAAATTCGTTATATTTTGTTGAGTTTCAGCCACAATTAGAAACCATAATTGTGTTACCAGGATGCGGGACGTGAACCCAACTCAAATGCACCCCACCGACCTCTTTCCCCAACCTCCACCCTTATAGAAAGAGATCTTTAATTAGCTTGATAACTATTTATATTAAGTTTAAAGTTTTATTAGGTATATTTATAAATGAGTAATTAAAATAAAGTAAACTAAGATGTTCATCGTTTAATGTTCAAACTTAATTATAGGAAGGTTATGCTTAAGGAACATTAAGTTTCTGCCTTTTCTGCTGCCAGTCTGTTTCTCTTTTCATCATATATTAATCCAGCACTGCTAAATAATCTCTCGCTTGGTACGTTTGTTGGAGGACAGGCTAAATGTTTCCTTGCAAGTTTACTCAAGTATGGATAGATATTCTGCGTATTTTTCCACCAACTAATAGGATTGTCACATGCAGCCAGGCGTTTTTCTTGGTGATAGCTCTCGATCATTTTTACTACATCTTTTGACATCGCGTAGGTCTCGTCATTCCTGCTTGACTCAAGAAACTGAGAGACAGATTCTGTGATAGATTTGCTTGTTGAAGGTGTTGGTTCTGTCACTGAAACTTTTATTCTTTTGGTGGGTGGCGAAGCGACAGATTCAAGAGATTGAAACTCTTCAACTGCTTTGCCAAGTGATGATTTAACTCGTTCTAATGTACTAGGTGAAAATAACTTAGCTTTGTAATGTGGATCTAAGTAGGTTGCAAGAGAGTAACTTCATACAAGAACAGCCTCTCGTCTTGTCGCTTGCATCACTTTTGCGCACAATGAACTAGTTCTATTAATATAGTAGAATTTGATAATTTCCGCTTATTAATGACATTTTATCTCAACGGTCCACATCCGCACGACATCCGCAGTCCAAAGTGCGGATGCGGATGCGAGAAAATGTGCGGATGTGACCTACTAATATATATATATATATATATATATATATACAGGGTGGGCCAAAAGTCTGGATCCATAGGAAAATATTTATTTTAATACATAAATTACAACAAATGGTAAATACTTAAAATGAATATCAACTTTAACTCGTAAATGCGTATCCGTGATACTGTACAGTAGTTCGTACTCCAGTATAAATACTCAAATACTTTTTTATTTCAGCCCAGAAATGGCTTCGAATCTAACAACAGAAGACCGGGTAGAACTTGTGCTCATGTACGCAAGACAGGGCGCTACACACAGAGAAGTTGCTACCGAATTCAATAGAAATCATCCTGATAAGCATCCAGTAACACATGCGACTGTTGGCAAGTTGTTTAAACGTTTCAAAGAAACAGGAAGTGTACATGATCGACGGCGTTCTGGTCGTCCAAAAACTGCAACTGATGAAAATACCTCTACAATGGTATGTGAAACTTTAACGAATAGTCCAGTAAAGTCAACAAGAAGATTATCAAATGAAACACGCATATATATATATTATATATATATATATATATATATATATATATATATATATATATATATGTATATCGGCGAACGATGATGATGATGAATTTCTCGGTCCACAAGGACGTTTCACAGGTGTTCTCAGTATGTCGCTTCCTCGCACCCACAAGGAAGTTTATACCGTTTAATTATTTTATTCTGACTGCGCATTTACGATGGACACAATTTATACCTTCGCTTGATGGCGTCCTCTCTCTCTCTCTCTCTCTCAGTGCGTTGAGAGAAGGGAATGCTTCTTCTTGGAAGGCTATAAAATGACGCATCACACTTTTGTCCTTCTTTATTTAACACAGAAGATTAGAAATGAAATCCTTTACACAACACTTGATAGAGAGAAGTTATTAACGGGCACATGCTTACATCAAAAATAAGCTGAGGGGTCCAGCCAAAACGGCTCAGCCCAAGGGCGGAACACTCACACCCACTCGAGGCCGAGGCGAGACTCTCACTCCCTCTCGAAGCTGAGGCATGATTCCCTCAAGGCGCGCTCATTTCCTCCTTGAGAAACCCTGTGGTGCCACGTGTTACAGAAGACTATTAAACTTGCAAAATCTTACTCTAATAATTATATTAACAAGAGAATTGGTATAAAATTATATTACCAAAAGAATTTATACAATTGTAGTTTTACACTTAACTGTTTTATGTGATTTATAATAATTGAAAAGAACATTTACAATTTGGAAATCTCTGTTTAAAATTAGATGTGGCAGAACTGTTTTCGTTAGGCTTAAGAAAAAGGGCGCCAAGCTTTCCACTGGCAATGAGACACTTTATACAAAAATTAAGAATGTAACGGAATCATATTTTAATTTAGATGAACAGAATAATATCTTTTAAAGGATTAATATGTTAATTTATACAAACAGAATGATAATCTTTAAATTTAACATAAATTTATTTTCTCGTGGAAACACTTTTCCACATGGCTCCCCTCCCAGAGTTGGTACTCGGGGGTTAGTTTGAAAAATCCTCTCAAACAAAAGCAGTTGGATGTAGGGTTTTATAAAGACAAAGATATTATTGAAGAAGTAGTTGGATGTAATGTTACATAAAGACAAAAGAAATAGTTAAACAAAACACAGCTACTTAGTAGTTAATCCACTCTACTCATCCATATCGATTTTATTGTAAAATTTAACTGATGAGTAGAGTGGATTAACTACTAAGTAGCTGTGTTTTGTTTAACTATTTCTTTTGTCTTTATGTAACATTACATCCAACTACTTCTTCAATAATATCTTTGTCTTTATAAAACCCTACATCCAACTGCTTTTGTTTGAGAGGATTTTTCAAACTAACCCCCGAGTACCAACTCTGGGAGGGGAGCCATGTGGAAAAGTGTTTCCACGAGAAAATAAATTTATGTACATTCTATATGTACATAGAGACAAAGGAATAGTTAAACAAAAATACATTTACTGAGTAGTTAATCCACTCTACTCATCAGTTAAATTTTACATTAAAATTAATACTTATGCACTAATGAACACTTATAATTAACGGTCACTTGCGTGTCCTTTGAGCACTTGGAGTCTGATTTCTTTAGGTCCACTTTTTTACACTGGTCTAAGTTCACCGTATGCATACACTTTTAAATCATACGCGATTGTCTTATCGAACTTTAAGAACAAAATTTTAGAGAAATGGATTTCAATGAGCTATTGGAAAAAGTACTTAAGTGAAATTGATACGAATTCTGCAAGGTTATATTGTCGTTTTGAGAACTTTTTTTTAGAACTTTGGAATTGACTAAACTCTATAACTTGGAAAGTATGAAATTTCAAAGGTTACGTGTGGACATTGCTCAAGTTTCTGGATGTACGCGTTGGTGGCTAATTGCCTCCGACATCAATCATTCCACTTCTCGAGCGTCTTCCAATAATTTAGCACGTAGTGCATGAATGCACGGGTATAGCCTAAACGGGTATAGGGGGTACGTGTGGTAGCACTTGAACTGGAAATACGGTGAAAAACAATTTGTAAATGGGATAAACCGACGTTATGATTACTGTTCTTCGTTTCGTGTAGTTGGTCCTTTTGCAGTGAAATCAAAGTGGCCGATGGCTCCAGTTTCGATTTCCAAACCTTCTGATTAGAAAGAACAGAATCGAATGAACGTTGTCCTGTAGAGCGATGCAGAGATGCATCACTCCCTTTGATAGGACGAAAAAGAGTGGCAATTTTCTTTCGAGTTCGTCGAGGTCATAAACTGAGCTTCCATCATGTCTGAGGAACATAGGCGAGTTCTCCGTGACCTCACGTAAATTTACAGTGATTAGGGACTTCATCTGGGACGATCTCGTCAGAGACCGGACTTCATCTGGGACGATCTCGTCACAGACCACTTCCCCCGGAAAATTTCCCTCATCGAGAACTTCCCTCGTGATGTCTGGGACAGTCTCTTCATAGGGCGCTTCCGTCTTCATCGTGTAAGAAGTGAGTAACCATCTGATTCTTCGCGATATCACCGCGAACGTTATAATGAACATAATATCCCTCTAATGCGTCCAACCATTCGTCCACGTATGGGGGTACCACGTTACCGCATTCGTCCACGTAAAAATTGGAACCGTAGGGATATTACTCGTCCGATAATTACATCTATCCATTTTTCTTCGAAAACGACAAAAGAAAAAATGGACTTCCAAACGAGGAAAGCAAAGCGAAACAAAAAAAAGAGAGAAAACTTATCCCTAATATCGTATGTACAACAGAATTTAAGCGGAAAAACTTAAGCTTGAGATTAGCTATTTTTGGTTTAAACAAACAATAAAATCATCCCAACGAAGGTGAAAAACTTGCCTGTCGATTTCGATACATTACTCAAAATGTACTAATTCATTCTAATTTAAACCCAAAAAAGCACAAAAACAAACAACTATTTGCGCTCCAACGCAAAATTCCACTTAAAAACAAAATGAAAAGTTCGCGCACCGACGCGAAAAGCAAGAGAAACAGGAAAGAAAATCCTTTTTACTATATCTAAATGGCCGAAACGCGCCAATCCGCGCGCGCGTGAAACGAGCCAAAACACAAACACACGCACGACTATATATACACAAATTAGATAAAATTAATTTCAGTCAAAACATGAAACTCAACTCCAAAATTCTGTTTTTCTTAACCCAATGTGGGATAATTCCAATTAAAAAAATTAAATATTCACTTTAAATTTTTTCTCAAATTTCGTAAATTTACCGTATACTTTGCAGAAATCGTTTTATTACAAACAATAAACATATACTGTAATTTATCGATATACGTAAAACATTGCTGCATGCAAAAAAAAACCACATATCTTCTATCAACAAAAGAAGAATAATAATGGAAAAACAAATTTCCAACCCAATACGTTATTACTGGGGTACACATTTTTCTTTTTCGTACTTAATTTCCCTTTTTCTTTTCAAACCAATGCGTTAACTGGGATACACTTTTTTTTTTTTTTTCACGTACTTAATTTATTTCTAGATAAAAGTGTTAACCTTACCGCCGAAACGCTTTTATCGAGTTTTCTTTTTATTCCGTCTCGTAAGCACGTTTGTTTTCGTTTTTCTTTCCTCTTCAATGCCGAGTATTCCGTTGGGCAGAGTTTTGAAGAACGTTTGTTTCCGTTTCCTTCCGTTTTTCTTTAGAGTCAAATGCGTTCGACTCTCACCGAATCGAACACGCCTGACCCTCGCAGTCTCTCATTCCTCCCTTGAAGAACGCTGCTCGTTGACGATTAACGGTTTTTGAAGTCTTCTTCAATTTCGACGATTCCTCCACTCTTCGTTGTGGGAATTTACGCCAATGCTATGCGTCGCATAGACGTCCAATTTTCGTAATCAATTCCAATGCGGTTCGTCCGTTTTTCGTTGACGATCAGTATTTGAAAATCTTCTCCAAATTCGATGATTCCTCCACTCTCCGTTGTGGGAATTTACGTCACTGCTATGCGTCGCATAGACGTTCCAAGAGAAATTAAATTCGTAAAATTCCTCTCCGCGTGCCCATATACTAATAATTTCTGGCTTCTCTCTAAACAAGTGCGTGATTCCCTTCTGAAATCCGACCTCCGTTTCGGATGCGTTGACGTCCTTGTAGCGGGGTTCTGCCCGAACAAAAGGTTTTCAAAATCCTGCCTCCTCGTCTTGAAGAAACGTTTCTCGTCCCCTCCCTCCGTCCGTTGAGGGGGGTGGAAAATGGGATGCTGTTTTTTTTTCTAATCCTGGCATCGGTCGACAGTGTCGGCGAACGATGATGATGATGAATTTCTCGGTCCACAAGGACGTTTCACAGGTGTTCTCAGTATGTCGCTTCCTCGCACCCACAAGGAAGTTTATACCGTTTAATTATTTTATTCTGACTGCGCATTTACGATGGACACAATTTATACTTTCGCTTGATGGCGTCCTCTCTCTCTCTCTCTCTCTCTCAGTGCGTTGAGAGAAGGGAATGCTTCTTCTTGGAAGGCTATAAAATGACGCATCACACTTTTGTCCTTCTTTATTTAACACAGAAGATTAGAAATGAAATCCTTTACACAACACTTGATAGAGAGAAGTTATTAACGGGCACATGCTTACATCAAAAATAAGCTGAGGGGTCCAGCCAAAACGGCTCAGCCCAAGGGCGGAACACTCACACCCACTCGAGGCCGAGGCGAGACTCTCACTCCCTCTCGAAGCTGAGGCATGATTCCCTCAAGGCGCGCTCATTTCCTCCTTGAGAAACCCTGTGGTGCCACGTGTTACAGAAGACTATTAAACTTGCAAAATCTTACTCTAATAATTATATTAACAAGAGAATTGGTATAAAATTATATTACCAAAAGAATTTATACAATTGTAGTTTTACACTTAACTGTTTTATGTGATTTATAATAATTGAAAAGAACATTTACAATTTGGAAATCTCTGTTTAAAATTAGATGTGGCAGAACTGTTTTCGTTAGGCTTAAGAAAAAGGGCGCCAAGCTTTCCACTGGCAATGAGACACTTTATACAAAAATTAAGAATGTAACGGAATCATATTTTAATTTAGATGAACAGAATAATATCTTTTAAAGGATTAATATGTTAATTTATACAAACAGAATGATAATCTTTAAATTTTAACATAAATTTATTTTCTCGTGGAAACACGTTTCCACATATATATATATATATATATATATATATATATATATATATATATATATATATATATATATATATATACTATATATATATCGGGTCGGCAAAAAAAAGGGAGACCTCGAACTTTGGCTGTAAAATCCAAAGTTATAGTCAGATTTCAATATTTTTTTCACACCCCACAACTAAATAAATTTCCTTTACGGTGAGCAGATTTCAAAGAAAACTAATGAAAATTACGGAGTTATTGAACATTTCTTTATGCCACTGGAAATTCTCCATTTACACTACTACTGCATTATATGTGCAGATAAAAAGTTACAAAGTACTCGCATATGGTGCTACCTTGATGTTAAAAAAACTGCTCGATATGTTTACCACGAACTTCTAAAACCTTTTTCAGTCTAGGACGGAACCCATCTATGGCTTTATTGATTTGTTCTTGTGGTAGCTCATCCCATTTTTCCAGAAGCTGTCATAAATGAGTGACATTTCTTACTTTGACCCGATAAATTCTCTGTGACAATTTTTCCCAAAAGCCGTAATCGACAGGATTTAAATCAGGACTGTTTGGTGGCCAAATTTAATACCGCTACCTGGTATTCTTTTGATATCTCCTGTTTTATCGATTTTCTTGAGAAGCTTGTCCAAATCTCCTGCATTTGGCTTACGTTAATTAAAATTGCTTTAATTATCAACTTGAACCTATGATTAGCAAGATTTTTCTAGAATATTCGCCATAAATCCAGTTTCTCAGCTAAAATGCTAAAAGATGGCATACAAACCATAAAATTACCTCGTACTAACAAACTAAAATTTCATGGTTCTATGTACCATATTTACCGATATGAAGGATTTAAAGGTCTCCCTTTTTTTTTTGCCGACCCGATATAGTATATATAATGAAAAAATATACATTATAGTTGTAATAAAAATATAGTTCGTGAATGTAAAATAGAAGCATTTGTTTAGACAGTGAATATTTATGATATATATTTGCTGATTGCGCCTTTGATAATTACGTTGACTGTTTGAGCAATGCGTTTTTTTAGTTGACTAAATGGTAAGCATCGTTTTCTGCTTTGTTTCAAAACGAGTTGATCATTGAGGTAGTTGATAAAATTATTTAAAAATAAGCAATCGCGTAACTTTGCTCAACATCGTAAAATCCGTCTTAACAATATTCTTTTTTTTACATGATTTTTTTTTGCCTTCTTGTACAACATGTGTGTGTGCTTAAAATAGGATTATTTTTAAAAATTCTATAAACTGCTTTACGAGCTTGTACACTGTACAGCCCTCCTACAAAGATCATTCCACCAGTAAACACAGAATTTAGGGTTTAAAGTACTAGGAGATTTCCTGAAATATTTTTCAGCAGTATTAGTAAATGTGTTGGTGATATTATGACAATCAACATCAATGGGTGAGTCATCCTGAGGACAGTTAAAAGATAAAGTATCATGAAAAGCTCCTAAACCCTTCTCAGTAATCCTCCACAAGGAGCGTTTAGTAGAAGCAAAGTCTAAACTAGATGCAGTGGCGGATTATCACTGAGGCTATTGAGGCTGAAGCCTTAGGCTCCCATGTTTGAGGGGCCCCCCAATCAACTGAGTTTCGATGATATACGAGTAATTCGAGATTTCGCAAACTTCTTTGATTAAATATGATAGAGTACACAAACTTACAAATTCCCTGTTTTATTTTATGTTTTATAGGCCCTAAAGTAAAATTTCTTTAATACTGTGGTTTTGGCAAACGGCAAAATACACTGTGTTAAGGTTCTTTTAAGTTTGTTTCTCAATTAGCCTTAGCACCGTACATATAATTCGTGTAAATGTACTATGTACTGTACATGTACATGCATTGTTAATAAAAAGCTATAGAAAAGGGCCCCCATATTCTTCACTGCCCCGGGGCCCCGAGGTGTCTTAATCCGCCTCTGACTAGATGTAAGTATCAAAGGAAAATGATGTGAATCCATGGGATCATCAGAGACCTCCCACTGAAAAACGTGCAACAGGCTTATCTAAAAACTTAACTATCAAGTTTCCTCTTACATTACTAAAACTGGAACCCCACATCGGGTGATGACTATTAAAATCACCAGATAAAATATATGGAGATGGCAGCAGAGTATGCAACTGTGTAATAAGATCTAAACTAAGTGAGAAATGTGGAGGCAGATATAAACAACATACTGAAAATGTAAGAGAAGGAGTATGAATTTAAACAGCAACTGCTTCAATATCTAAAGGAATAGGGATGGCCGTATAGGATAAAGAACTATGCACAGCGAGTAGAACTCCTCCACCCTGATCATTCCTGTCTTTACGCAAAATACTATAATTATGCAACTGAACCTACTGCTGACTACGAAGCCAGGTTTCTTGTAGAGAAATTATCTTTGGAGAAAATTTCTCCAATAATAAATGAAGAAAAGGCAACCTCTTATAAATGCTCTTAACATTCCACTGAATAACATAACATTCATTAAGAAGAAAAAGTAAAAAAAATATAATATAAATATAAATAAATAGTATACTAACAAGAAATCAATAAAGGTTTCAACTTACTATGCAAAATTCGAAAGCCATCCTTAGGATTAGCATAAGATCTGGCGATACCATTTTTAGCAAAATAAGTTGACATTTTTTGAGAAATGGTTTGAGGGGCCAAATTTTTGTCCATCAAAGACTTAAATTCCACTAAACAATTCCATAAGAGCGTTTCGTCCTCAATTGTACATGGGACGGAATCTAAATAAGAACAAGAAGAAAGTGACTGACCAGGAAGAGAGTGGGAAGCTTGAGAGGAAGGAGTCAAGGTCTCAATACTACTCAGAAAAGTCACACTGAGAACCACATGACCTAACAGCAACCTTTGGTGTCTTCAAAATTGGGGGAGACAGAGCTTGAGAATTAGACTCAGATTGAGCATCAAACTGAGAAACAATATTAGAAGCTGTAATAACTTGGGGTTAGTGACCCCGCCAAGTTACTAGGTTTCTAAACAACAAACAAAGGCACTTACCGGTGCTTTGATTTAGTTCTTCTTTAGGGCCTAGCATAGATTTCCAGTGTCCCACAAAGCGCCTACCTAACTCTATAACTTTACTAATTTACTGTAGAAGCTATAGACATTATCCTTACACTTATATACTGTTAGACAACTTCCTGCTTACATTATAACACTTTAGCAACATCACCAAATTAAACTTAGCACCAACGATTTAGTCAGATATGAATAACCATGCTGTTAGTCCAGTCCAAACGAACAGACCGCGTTCCGCTGTTTATCCTTTTGTGTTGCCATTCAGCTTTCTTTTAGTGACTTTTCCCTTTAGTGACTTTTAGATGATATACATATATATACCTCCGCACATTCGCACTGTGCGGAAGTGGGAAATAGTGGGCGGAGGTGCGGTGTGCGGTCACCTCGGTAAGAAGGTGCGGGTGCGGAAGGTGTGCGGATTGGTCCGCACACCCGTAATTTTCTGACCTCTCATAACAAAAAAATGTCTTTTTTGTATTAAAACTTTATTTTCACAATTAAATATTAAATAAAAGTTTCTAAAAGTATTAATATATTAATGGAAACTTATATATTTCCTTGCGATAAAACTTTATATATGTAAATAGGGTGCGGGTGCGGTTGTGCGAGAACTTAGAGGTGTGCGGAAGTGCGGGTGCGGAAGAGGCTAAAGTGCGGGTGCGAACCTCCCATTTGGTGTGCGGTTGCCCAGCATTGATACACACACACGTCACCTCACTCCTCCGCTACAAGTTTAGTCTGTCAGGAGGGTGAGAGACCCTAGACGACCTGCGGAGCGGGGTTGATGTAGTAGGAATAGGTGCAACCTGCATAGGCGGGCGATTGAACCATTTTCCAGAGGATCGGGTCTCTCTTCCGGAAGACTCTGGTCATCCTGCAATTCACGTTCCTATATCTGGTCCTGATGGCGTTTAATAGAACAACCATCTTCTATTTGGCACTTGAAGGAAACAGGGCCCGTTCTCTCCTACACCGTTGCAGGAACCCATTTTGGTCCAGCCCCATAGTTGTGAATCATAACTGGATCATTAGGTTGCGCTTCTATAACTCTCCTTTTTTTAGTGTCGTGGTACAACTTCTGTTTTTCCTGGAGGCGTAAAACTCGCTGTTGTAACGTTTCGTTTGAACGTAACAGATCGAAAACTGAACGAATTCCCCGGCCAATCATGAGTTTAGAAGGAGACACCCCCGTCGTTGTGTGAGGTGTTAGTCGATATTTAAACAAAAATTTATCCAACACCACTTGCATTTCCTCCCCATGAGAATAACGCAAGGCCGACTTGAAAGTACGGACCATGTTTTCCGCGAGACCGTTAGTAAACGGGTGAAAAACACTAGACCGGACATATCTAATGCCATTTAGGTGGACAAAAAACCGAAATTCCTAACTGGTAAAACAAGTACCATTGTCAGAAACCAGAACTACGGGTAAACCCCATCGAGCGAAACACGAACGGAGTAAGCGAATAGTAACACCCGAAGTCGTGGAAGTGGTTGGAAAATTTTTCACCCACTTAGAGTAGGACTCCAGAGGCGTACCGAAGGGGAGGGCGACAGGAGCGATCGCCCCCTCCTTGAGCTAATAAATTATTATTATTTTCCCAGTAAAATTGCTAGGTTACAACAGGATGAGAATGAAAGTGAAAAAATTTCGGCGCCTTCGGCGCTAGCTCTTGCCTCCTCTACTACTAAAAATCTAAAATGGTTTAGGATCCCGAAAACTCTTAATCCGGCCCTGAGAATAATTTTCTTTTATAAAGGCAACAGTCCAAGGAAATGCTTAATCTCGAAATTAGCACTTTTTTATTCTTATGTTAATACAAATCTGAGCATCCTAATTGCGGTTTGCATTGAATATTATGTTACTAATCAGATTTTTATCATAATTTTTATATTTTTTATAATATAATTTTTATATTTTTATTCATAGACATAATGTGTCTTAGCAGTAGCTAGTTAATCATCTCTAACTGACCGATAAGCTCATCATGAACGTACATAAAAATTATTTATCTCTGTTTCAATTATACTTCTACGATTAATTCCAAGTTCGCCCCCCCCACCTGGCAAATTTCTGGGTACGCCCCTGCAGTAGGCGTCCACAATTACTAGGAAATAGGTATTATTTATAGGACCTGCCTAGACAACATGGATCCTATGCCAAGGTATAGTGCCAAGGTATAGTTCTCCATCTAAACCGGGACACCAGAAATAAGCTCTCGCCAGCTCTTTCATTTTTGTTGCACCCATGTGCTCAGCGTGAAGTTCCTTCACTAAATTCGACCTGCCTTCATTCGGAATTATCACTCTGTGGCCCCATAAGAGACAGCCATTTTGGATCGAGAGTCCAGACTGACGTTGATAAAAAGGCTGTAATTCACTCTCAACCTTAGTAGGCCAACCAACTGAGCAGTAATGGATGATGCTAGACAGAATAGGGTCTGATTTTGTTCACTGCTCTATTTGCACTGCAGTTACTGGAGTGGATTCCAAAAACTCCACCAAGTGAATCCATTCTGTAGGTATAGGTACGCATTCATTTGGATTTTGTTAAGGCAACCTACTTAGAGCATCAGCCGTACCTAGAAGTTTGCCTGACCGATGTACTAAGTCAAATTTGTAGCCTTGTAGAATCAGCGCCCATCGTTGAATCAGAGTTGGTCATTATGCAGAAAATGACATGGCCTGAAGTTGAATTAAAAAATACATTTTTCTAGTGTATTTTGGTGTGCTCTGTTCAAATATAACCTTCATGCACAAGAAATGAAGGTCATATTCGAACAAAACACACCAAAATACACTTGAAAAATGTATTTTTGACTACATTTTATACAATAAAGCATAACCTAACATGTTCATGTTACGAGATCTCGTAAACGACGCATTACCACAGGAAACGTTCAAAACACCTCAAAATTAACCTGAAAAATTTGCTCTCGTCATTTTCGTTTAAACTAACGAAAATATCACGACTTAACCTAACCAATCATCAAGGGCGTACAGTTGACCTAACCGGGCATTCAGTTGACCTAACCGAGTAACCTGGCATTTTCATACAAGACGAAGGAACTGAATAATGCTGATTTCGAACATTTCAAGGTCAATCATAAGCAGGGCCGGATTTAGGAGTGGGCAAAGTGGGCAGCTGCCCATGGGCCTCCACATCTTGGGGGCCTCCACATATTGACAAGCCATTATCAAAATAGAAAAAACCCGAAACTAGAAACACCCGATAGATGATAACAAAAAAACACGCGCATCCAATACCACTGTAGTACATAAACTTTTACCAATTACTATTTGTTGTGTACTGATTATTATTTTGTTTTTATTACTCTTTTAGGCCTACTCTCACTATAATGGAATACCCGAGTAACCCGAGGCTTTCATTTTTTGCAGAAATGAGTGGAATGGACAGACACAAGAGTGCACGATGTTTTGAAAGTGTATGTATGTTAATTATATTATGAATCTTATGGATGACTTCAATTATGTCTTCCCCTAAGGTAGGGGGGCCTCCACATGGAGGCTGCCCAGGACCTCCACACGTCTAAATCCGGCTCTGATCATAAGTAGAACTTCATTGACCCCGACACGGGAGCATACACACACACACACACAACGCATTGAGAGGATTTGGGGGTCAGCGAAATGGAGGAATAAGAAGCACCGTGGGACTGCCCGCCCTCACTTGGAGTCCTATCTAGTGGACTTTATTTGGCTTCAAAATCTCGGAGGACGGGACCCTTTCAGTGCCATACTGGAAACAATTAAGGAATATTGGCCACCTGAAATTGATTATTGAGTGTTTATCATACTTATCTTATGTATATCATATCATATTATGTTATATCATATTATATTATCCACAATGAATAAAATCGCTTAAAACGGAAAATGTGTTTTTCATAGGTAGTCCCGATAATACTAGATGAAGACAAAGCACTGGATGTTTTCATCAATTACGGCGTTATTCTCTCATCCTTAACTTGCCCGAAATGTGACAGTGAGTGCCTAATACGAAAAGATCAGAAGATATTTAGGTGAAATAACCAGTATTAACCTGTTAGGTTAATTAAATGCCCGGTTAGGTCAACTGAATGCCCGGTTAGGTCAACTGTACGCTCTTGATGATTGGTTAAGTTGTGATATTTTCGTTAGTGTAAACGAAAATGACGTTTGGTAGTCCCGATAATACGTAAGTACCAAAATTTTTATATATTAGCAATAAATTTAATCATTTTTAAATCATAGTAAATTTTTTATTAAAATTACAAAAAATCAGCTGAAAAATCTGACATAATAATAATAATTAAATTTATTAACATAAAATTAATAAAATAAATATTATAAATAAATAAAAAATTAATATATCATGTTATTAATTATTTTATGGTGTTATGCACACGTTCTGAACTTAGTGTTGGCTGACACATCAGGAGTGGTTATAGCAAGTGCCTCACTGTTCTCTTTACTGAATGACATCGCCGTGTTCATCCGAGAGTCCTACCAGAGGATGACTGTATGGGAAAGGGAGAGCCACAGCACTCGCCACCACACTGACGTACGGCTTACACTAGCTGTAATACAAGGCCAGGCAAATATCAAGACCACCGTAGGTATCAAGGCAAGAGCATTCATTGAAGCACTACTCAAATACGAGATCATACTGACCGCTCAAATATTTCTTCGCATATTTGAGCACACGGTTCCGCTCTCCAAATACTTGCAGACGAATGACATAGACATTCTCTTTGCCCACAGGATGGTTGTTGGAACACAAGATAGTCTCAAAGGGATGGCAAGAGATTTCGACGCCATCAAGCAAGCTGCAGACACATTTGTTCAGTGGCCGAATGACAAACTGCAGGAGCAGGAAAAGGAGACAGAGCTGGAAGTGGAGGCCACCCTGCCACAGAAAAGGCCAAGAAAAAAGAAAATCATGCCTGGTGAGATGGCTCATGATGAGACGTTGACAGATGCAGAGAGGGCCTACAAAGTTGAAGTCCACAATCAAATAATGGACACGTCACTGAGAGCCTTCATCGCCGTTTCCTCACCCATGGCACTCTTTATGCCGACTTAGCCCTTTTGAACCCCAGAAGCTTCCGACATGTAAGGGCCGGTGCCAGTGGTTTACCTCAGTCAGCCCTTCAAGAGCTCAGTAAATGCTTGTTGAAGTTTGACAGCAGGGCAACAGTTGAGAACTTGCAGTGTGAGCTGAAGAGTCTGGCTGCACAGTGGGAGAGGCTGAAAACGTCAGCACTGGAGGAATACACCATCAGAATAGTCAGTGAGACACCTGAGGACGGAGCTGAGGCTGATGGAAAGGAAGACGAAGTGGAGATGAGGAATAAAAGGTGTTCCTCTTGTAAAGACTGTGCAGTGTGTTGTTACCAGATAATCCGGAGGTACAACTTGTTGACAGATGCTTACCACATCATAGGCCTTGAGTACAAGTTCCTGCTTACCCTGTCAATCACCCAGGAGGCCTGTGAGAGACGTTTCTCAACCCTGAAGTACATCAAAAGTCGACTCAGGAGCACTCTCTCCCAGTAGCACGTAGAGGCGTTTATGCTGATGGCAAATGAGAAGGACATCTTAATGGCCCCGGTACAGATGTGATGATAGACAGAGTTGCAGAGAGGAGTGAGCTGCTGAGAAAACTGCTGACACATTTGAGTAATACATATTTTTCTCTTTGGTAGATAGACTATTTGCTTTCCATGTAATTAATGACAGTGTATGATTATGTCAATTTCTGGCGTCTCTATTTTCTGTTTTACTGTGTTGTCTATAATAGCGGCTCTACTATATTAACAGTGTGTGTGTGTGTGTGTGTGTCGATATAACAAAAATAAATGTCCAATAATTAAGTTTGGGTGGCGGTATTTTCACTACGCGGTATTTTCACTACGCGCGCGTATTGTGTGGGCCGGTCTGGGTGAAAGTCCAGGGCCGCTTTTGAGTCCCAGTCCGTCCCTGGCTCACAGTCATTATCACTATTATCTTCTGAGATAATGTTCACAGTAGAATGATCATCACTAGTACTAGGCTCCGTAGAGCGATCATCACCATCACGCATTAGTTTTTTTATTTGTCTGTAATGTCATAGCAGTAAGTTACCGGTCAAGTGGAAAGCGCCAGACACACCCACTTCTCCTCACAGCTCACAATAAACTGACAGTCAGTCCAGGGCAACCGTAGCGGGACTTGTTTCAACATGTTGCCGTCGTGAACAGAGGCAGACAGTAAGCCGACTTGTTTCAACATGTTTCCGTGAACAGAGGCAGACAGTAAGGATAGAAACTAATACAGTATTTCAATTTTCATGAAAGTAGCGAATAGCGCCATGGAATTGCCATGAAAAGTAGCGGCGCTATTCCCAACACTGGACCCCACCATGCACGATGATTTGATTCGCCTATGCAGTCCAGGGTTAATAAGAAAGAATTTTTTAAAAAATTATCAGTCTTCAAGGTTATTTGTGTAGCTGCAGTTTACAATAATTTCACACATTATTGATTTAGAATAATAAAAACTAAATACGGAAAACATTTTATGTTGAAGCATATATATATACAGAGCTGGGCAATAAATACATTGAATGTATTTAAATACTAAATACTAAATACATGGGAGAAATGTATTTAAATACTAAATACTAAATACATTTTACGAATGTATTTAGATACTAAATACAAAATACATCAATTGTATTTAAATACATTTTAAATACATACAAATTTGCTTGTTGAAGCCATGACATGCACACGATAAAGAAATCAACCGCTTTCGACTAAGAGTGGCACACAACTGATTGAACTGACACGTTGAAACATGAACCATGCTGTACTACACTGTCGACGCGTCGTACTGTGCTAGTACAGAACGTGTATTAAACCAGTAAAAGTATTTACATTTTTATATTTTGAGTATTTAAATACATTGTATTTAAATACTCATTAAAGTATTTAAATACTATATTTAAATACATGAAAAACAATGTATTTATAAATACAGTTCTAAATACACAAATGTATTTAAATACGTATTTAAATACTGCCCAGCTCTGTGTATATATATATATATATATATATATATATAGTAAAACGCCTGTTAGCGGTCACGCCTAAAAAGCGGCCAGAGCTTTCATTATGGCCAAAATGTTTAGTCCCAATTTACCTTCAATTGTTTCTATGCTATGGAAAGGCGAGTAATACGGCCACACCTCTAGTCCGTATTGCGGTCGGTTGGTTGGTCCCGCAACGACGTGACAGTACATCAAATACGGCCAATCACAGAAAGCCACGTGTGCAGTGTCGATGACAGAGTCTCTGCTAAGCTAAAGGTATCAGTGCTTAGAGCGGTACAGCGTGAAACAGAAATGCTAATTCATACACGTGTAACAAAAATGTCAGCTCATAATTGCCGTAATGAACTGTCTTTGAAGCAAAAGGTTGATCTGCTGAAAAATAGTGATGGCAAAAGTAGCCGACAGCTAGCTGACATTTATGGCATCGGCAGAACACAGGTGCAAAATATTATAAAACGGAAACGTGAAATTTTGGATTCATTTGAAGAAAATGCTAACTCGAGCCGCAAAAGGCAATGTGTATCGACAGCAAACGATGATCTAACTGACTTAATGTGGCAGTGGTTCACCAAACAACGTTCTCGGCTTGTCCCTGTCAGTGGATCGATGCTGCAAGAGAAAGCCCTGGCGATAGCCAAAGAACTCAATCTAACGGAGTTCAAAGCTTCCACTGGCTGGCTACGTAGCTTCAAACAACGACATAATATTTCTGGTGGACGCATTTGTGGTGAAGGTGAAAGTGTGGATAAAGGTGTTGCCACAGACTGGAAGGAAAAACTCCCATCCATCCTGGAAGGATATTCCCCTCGTGATGTCTTCAATATGGACGAAACGGGAGTTTTTTCCGTCTGCTTCCAGACCGTACACTGCGTATTCGTGGTGAAGATTGCAAGGGCGGTAAGAAATCCAAGGACCGATTGACTGCTGCCCTGTGCTGCAACATGCTCGGAGAGTTTGAACCAGTCCTTGTCATCGGCAAATCCGAAAAACCTCGGTGCTTTAAAAACATCAATGTGAACACACTCCTTGTCACATGGAAGGCTAACAAGAAAGCATGGATGAACGCACAACTCTATCGCGAGTGGTTGAAAGCTTTCGATAATAAAATGCAACGACAAAAGCGTAACGTGCTACTTTTCATGGATAATGCCCCTGGTCACCCTAAGGATACAACAACAAAAAACGTGAAAGTGGTCTACTTGCCCAGTAACACAACATCGGAACTCCAACCTCTGGACCAGGGAATCATCCATCGTTTCAAACAACACTATCGTAAGCGACTTCTCCTATCGGTCATCGCAAAAGCCGACATCGCGACCGAAAAAGCTTCTGGAAAGTGTGTTAGTGTGCTCGACGCAATCCATTGGATATCATCTTCTATCAAAGACATCAAGCCCACCACTGTCCAGTCATGTTTTAAAAAAGCTGGTTTTCCTACTGACGCACAAGAAGAAGACCCAGAGGACATCCCCCTCAACCGACTCATCGTTACGACATCCAAACAACTTAATATTAATGAAGCGATGACAGCTGAGGAATTTATCAATTTCGATAAAGATATTCCAGCGACTGAAGAACTTGAGGACGACTGGGGGAATAAACTCGTCAACGATTTCATGGACGCCAAAAGATCAAATGAAATCAATCCTGACCAAGCACAAGAACCAGAACCTGATCCAGAACCCGAGTGCCTAATCAAAGACATCTCTGAAGCACTCAAATGGGCCAATCAGCTAAAACTGTTCTCAATGGAAAAAGGATTGGCAAAAAGCTACACATCGGCTGTACAGGTGGAGGCAGCTTATGAAAGTGAAATTGTGGATACCAAGCTATACAGCAAACAATCTTATATAACTAATTTCTTTAAAGCATCACAGTAACGTGACTATGTGACTATGTATTTTAATAGATTTTCCTAAATAAATTAGTTTTATATATAAATAGATTTCCATAAATAAATTATTTTTATGTATAAATAGATTTTCTGAGCTCCATTCCTGCGTAGTACTGCCTCTATTAAGGTCAGTCTTTAATTACGGCCAGAGCCACCAGGTCCCAAGGGTGACCGCAATGAAGGAGTTTTACTGTATATATATATATATTATAATATATATATATATATATATATATCGTAAAGAACGACGCTTGTATAGGAGATATTCCGCGCAAGACGAGGAGAGAGAGAACGAAACAAATGAAAAAATGAGGTAACCACCCGGGAATCGAACCCGGGATCTTCCGATTGCCGGTCAGATGCGATACCATTACACCATGGGGGCCTCACTCTTCCAAATGCCGTAATTCTTCTACATACTCGCAGAAACCAATGCCCCAAGGGGGCACCTCTCGCATGCCGTAACATTATATACATTCATCTGCAAAGAACACGCAGTATAAATAACGTAAAGAACGACGCTTGTACAGGAGATATTCCGCGCAAGACGAGAGAGAGAGAACGAAACAAATGAAAAAATGAGGTATGCGAGTATGTAGAAGAATTACGGCATTTGGAAGAGTGAGGCCCATGGTGTAATGGTATCGCATCTGACCGGCAATCGGAAGATCCCGGGTTCGATTCCCGGGTGGTTACCTCATTTTTTCATTTGTTTCGTTCTCTCTCTCTCGTCTTGCGCGGAATATCTCCTATACAAGCGTCGTTCTTTACGTTATTTATACTGCGTGTTCTTTGCAGTTGAATGTATATTATGTTACG